>OV121132.1:59887500-60348703 GCA_921294245.1 Brassicogethes aeneus
TTTTCATAATCGTTAACATGTTTCTCCAAAGTACACATATTTTGTTTCAAACAAAAGTTGACCTTTTTCATGTCAGGAAATTTAATATTTTTTTCTACTCCCACCTTTAAAACTCCCTTTATCGTACATGTTTCCATGACACTAAGTGACCTTTTAAATACACATTGACAAGTTGTGGCTTTACGGCGCTTTAGTCACGGGCTGAAGTTAGCAACAGGTTTTTAGTCACGGGCTGAAGTTAGTTTTAAGTTAGTTGACAAATGTCATACAATCGTTAAAATAAAGTGCCTTTCTTGTAAAGTAATACTAAATGTGAAAATTATCTTATTATCTCAATACAAAAATACAAAAATATTAAATAGTTTCCCAACGCCAATATTTTTATTATACTGACCTTTTAATTTCGCCGTAAAAATGTGACATATGACAGTTTCCCCTGTTGTTTCATAGATGGCGCTCTATACAAATTTTTGGTTTAAATCATTTTAAGATAATAATAAGTATTTGTCGTAGAAAAAGTATAGTATGCACCTCGTTTATAAACTTTTCTATACACTCATTTACTTAAGCACTCGCTCGCAAGCTCGCTCGTGCCTAAATTAAATTCGTGTATAAAATGGCGTTTATCAAACTTGATACATAATATACTATTATCTATCTATACATGGACAAGCTGTGACTTTATGGCGTTTAAGTGACGGTCTGAAGTTAACAACATTGGATTTTGGTGAAGTTAGCTTTATTATACATTGCGGAAAAGTGAGGTTAAATTCGTCAAATGTTAAATATTTATGAATTAAAATTGGCTTTAAATTCTTATTTCTGTTATTCGTAGATAAAGACGTAGTATAGTATGAGTATGAGCGCCCCACCATGCAATTGTTTATTACTAATACCCAATAATTTTTAAAATACCACAAAATGCAGGGTGAATACAATGAATTTTGGTGATCTCGCCCAAGTTTTAAAAATATGCTAAAATGCTTGGCCAAACTTGAATGTGATGTATGGAACTGTAATAGTATATTAAAGAACTAATGTCATAAGACGCCATATATAATATACAGTGCTTGCAATATCAAGTCCGACCGCACTGCAAAGGACGGCTGTTCAATACCCGCGTGAAAAGAACAAGGATAGAACGCCAAATAGAATTTGATTGGCCAGCCGGCAGGCTACGACAACGCATACCCATCGCGCACCTCGCAGCGTGCTTGACACGAGGATATCAGAACGAGAACTGCAGTGGTGCCAGCAAGAGGTAGTAATTTTAGTAAAAAAGATTATTTAATTAAAAAATGTAGGTACACGTTGGAACAAAAAGTTCAGATTTTAATCTGGCATTTTGCTGGTAATTCTGAACGAGAAATTCAAAGATTATTTGCGGGAATGTGCGAGGCCAGACCAAACAGAGAAACAATTCGACGAACCGTTAATAATTGCTTGTTCGAACATTTAATTTAATTTTTCAGTTTATTTATTTTTAGAGTTTTATTTTTATTTAGAGTTTTATTTTTATTTTTAGTTATTTTTATTTGAGAAATCTTTTTTATTAAGAATACTATTTTTGTTGTTGCCCTAGTTCTCAAGGAAAAAAATCAAAAAAATTTATTTTTAGGATTCGGGTATAAAATATTTAAAAAGAAAATTAAAATGTGCATCTCCACTCTAACGCAGTTTGCTTAACACTAAATCATTTAGTCTAAATGCTAGAGATGGGTAGGTATTTGAATACCGCGATTTTGTCGCGGTATTTCTTAGGAACGGGGCGTCGCGCTCCACAACAGTCAAGTAACCGGTTACTAAGGAACTAGTGAAAACGGTATAATTTAATTTTTAAGAATTATATGTTTATAAAATATCTTTTTTTTAATGTAAATACTAGCATATGCAATAATAATTATAATTATAATTTATAAAAGACGAACAATTTTAACACTGCGGCATGAGAAACTCGGCGAAGTGTCCATCATTGCCAGTCCGGGGCTCTGGCCAATCAAATTCTATTTGGCGTTCTATCCTTGTTCTTTTCACGCGGGTATTAAACAGCCGTCCTTTCCAGTGCGGTCGGACTTGCATTTGCAAGCACTGTATACTGCCGTGTTAAGAAAAAACGCCTTAACTACAATTTTTTTGGAAATACAAGTGCCTTTAAAAACATCTTATCTTGCCTTAGCCCGTAACCGGTACTGTGGTGTCTGGGAGACACTCATCAACGAACAAAGCGCTGTCACACCCTCACCTTTTGTTTTAAAAATCTGTCGCTTCCAATACTTTTAAGTTGGGCAGTTATCAATATGCTCTTAGACTTTGAACAGATTGGATTGTCAAACGGACAAATTATTAGGAGTCAAAGTGTTGAGGTGTCTATTAGACCACTGCGTACCGTTTACGTTATTTTTATAAAACAATTAATTCGTTATGGATTCGCAACAAGGGCCTTCTAAACGTGTCCAAAGTGATAAGAAGGGCTTCAAGGAAACTGTACTGTAGTGGTTTAATGAAATCGACAGCGATATAAGTGCATAAGCATCTATAGATGACTGTAGTATACTACATAACCATTATAGTGATTATGTCGTTGAATATAATCACAGCAGCGATTCAGGACTTGTCTGTGAAGATTCTATAGAAAATAATTTTATAGGGTCATATAGTAAAGAATTTGATATTTTTTAAGAATTTGAAAAAAAAACAAAAAAGTTTTTATGGAAAAAATAATTGTAAAAATCAGCTATAGTTTGAAGCAGTTATTTTTGCTGTTAAAAAAAAAGATATATTAGAATTTTTTTTTGTTTATGTTATTTTTTAAGGTATATTCTTCGAAATAAAGATCCTTTTATTTTGTTTGGTTTAATATTTTTTATAGTTTAATCACAAAGTTTGCACTACTGCACTTTTTGTACATGTTTTGATTAAAACCTATTTGTTTAAATTTTTCTTTTATTTAGGTATTATTTTTGGTGATATTCTAACTTAATATATAGTTCCTAGTATCCCCAAAACCTCAGATAAAAAAAATAATATAAATAATAATTTTAAAAGGTAGGTGTCTCTCAGACCCCTTAGTACCGTTTATGACCTGAAAGTCGTACCGTACCGGTTACGGGTTAATTTGGAAATTATGACCAAAAATAGTTTCGTCTTAATTATTAATCTGACTGTAATGTTATTTACACAAATATTAACGAAAAATACCTAAACTTGTTATATAATAAGCCTAAACTTGACGAAGCGTTTTAAATCGTGTTAATTTCCCGGACAACATTCGTGATATTCATACGAACATCATGTCGTGATTTTCACAAATTTTATTCATACCTACTGATGGGTCATTCCACGTTACTCGGGGATTTTTGTCCCGCCCATCACAATTAAAAATTGTGAGTAAAAACTACACGTTATAACATTTATTTTAAAATATTGTTTATTATGCTTTTAATAAGTTAAAAGCACAATAAAAATAATATTATAAAATATTAATTTAATAACTTGTGGTTTTTACTCACAACTTTTAATTGTGACGGGCGGGACAAAAATTACCGAGTAACGTGGAATGACCCTGATATCATACGGATGTCACAGCGTGATAAAAAAAATCACGTTGTGATATCATCATGACTTCACCAGAAAATCCCGATTGTTGTCCGGGTTAAAACCCCTTATCTTACGACGCATGCGTATTAATGGTGTTTACGCTGCAGTTAAGGCGCATTTGTTTAAAAACAAACTAGTCGTTTTGACTACGAGTGTAATTTTATGAAATTAATAAATAGTGTTTGTCAACTTATTAAAAGTTTAATTATTAATTATTATTCTACTCTATTGAGTGAGTAAATGGGTTGATTAATTGGTCGCTTTAAACGTTTTTAACCATAGGAAATAATAATAGACTGGTAAGTGTTTCATTCTATGATTTTTTGCGGTTTGGACATAACCTATAAAAGCGTCCGTGTATTACTTATATGCACAGTTTATTCGTTAAATTGATTTGGGGTATTTTATTGAACCGTTCTTAAACCGTACTTTTTACAAACTCGAATGCTAATATTGACAAGTCTAGGAATTATTACAATTAATAATGTAAAGGCAAATGTTTAACAATGTAAAGCAATAATTATTTATACTATTAAGTATTATCACGACTAGCAAAAAGCGCCTGAATGAAACTGTCATCACGAACATACTTTTTAATGATTTTTAACCCCTCAATTTATGCCGTTTTTATTTATTTATTTTTTAAATCTGTTTTGATCGTGATCTTTTAAGACTTTAACAGTTGAAATATATCTTGCTTAGAATGTCACGTGGAAAAAAAATCCTGGAAATCCCTGCTTAAAATACCCCATAGAGACCTATACAAAATAATCTATCGGGCGCTACCAGATTCAATATGTGCATTTGTCCATGGTTTTTTCCGGATACGGCCCGATAGAAAATGTATAGGAAATTACCTATAGGCACACCATAAATTTTACATTTTCCCTATAGAGACCGATAGCAAATAACTCAATGAAGGATATATAGGGATATCCCTATAGAGCAACCATAAAACATTTGACAAAATTTTATTAAAACCTATGGGGTTCTATAGGGGAAAAACTAATTTCTACATTTATGTGTATTTTCCCCATTGAAACCGATAGCAAATAAATCAAGGGTGGATATCCCTATAGAACAACCATAAATCTCAACTATGGGTCCTATACAAACCGATACACCCTATAGAAACACCATACATCCCGATACAAATATCTATCGGTTTGAACAGGGTCTCTATGGGGTATTTTAAGCAGGGATGGCAAAACTGCCTGTATCAGAATATCGCGAAGATCTCAATTTCATTCAAAAATTTAAACCTTCGGATATGATTTTTGATGACAGTGATTCACCAATGCCAGTTCTTGGTAATTCTCCTACTGAAAAAAAGTTCAACATCAGAAAATCGGAGAGGATATGAAGGAAGATGAAAATCAAGGAAGCGCAGAGGAAAATGAAAACGACTCAGAAATTTGTTGTATACAAAAAAGGAGATTTGCGTAAAAGAAAAAGATGCAGTGAATCAAGAAGTTCTAAAAAACAAAACATGGAAGAGAAGTTCCAAAATTCCCACTCTTTGCTGCCTCCAAGTGTAAGAAAAAATGCTTCACAAAACTTGACAAGGAAGAAAGACAAAGCCTAATAAGGAATACTGGAACCTATCCTGGAAAGAAAGACATATGTTTGTAAATCGAAGCATTGAGCAAACTGCTGTAAAACGAAGAACCACCAGTGATGTTTTAATTGAGGACAGCAAATTAAAAAGAAAAAATACAAATAATTTTTTGCTAAAAGTTAGGAAAGGAACTTTGATTTCCGTCTGTCGTACATTTTTCCTAACGACCCTTGGTTACTCCAAAAATAATAACACAATTATTAAATCATCTATATACTCAAAAAACTGAACAAATTCCATAACAGTTGAAAATGATAATCATGGTAGACATTGTAACAGAAAATGTGTTGATCGACAATTTTAGAAAGACATGTAAATTCATTTCATCCGTGTGTCTCTCAGTACCGTAGGGAGCAAGCGCCACTTCTAAAAATATCTTCCTTCTGATATCACTGTTACACAAATGCATAAAGATTTTATAGAAAAGCATAAAAATGTTGATTGTTCTTATTACACCTACAGAGCTTTTGTTAGAGATCAAATGAAAATTTCGTTTACAAAACTCATACCAAAAACAACCTAGACTTAGATAACTGTGACACCTGCAAAAAGTGGAAAACTCATTAATAAGGCCACTGATGCAAGAAAGAAATACAGAGAAGACGCCGACTCTACATCGATACGTTTAAGCAGGTATTTATAAAAATATTCTGTAAAAATTTTTAGTTGTTTGTTTGTCTTTTCTTTAGTAGAAGTAGTTTTTCCTTTAAATTTAATAATTTTTATCTGGTAGCTTACTAGATTTATCCAAATATCAATATGTGAAAATGTCTATAAATTTTAAAAATGTTTATTTTTCAGGTATTGTTTACACAAAGAATTATTGCGTTTAACGAAAGTTTTGTGGCAGCGGAGAAGCATCAAAAAAATTTGGGCGCATCAGCTGTAGTGCTTTTCATTAGTACTTGCTTAGCCAGCGTGACGTTTTGTCCATTAAAATCTGGCTTGATAATTGTGCTGCGCAAAATAAAAATTGGACTTTATTTTTCTTTTTTCCACATATTATTAACTCGTCCGATATTTTGAACCAGGACATTCCTTTATGTCAGCTGACACTATCAGGTGGAGCATTTTTTAAATTCTTATGGTTCGTCTTCAAACACCGGAGTTGGTGGGAAGGTTTACGACGTAATTGACTTTCAAGGTGCAATCGAGCAAGTCAAGATGAAAAATGTAAAGGTCCTATTAATGGAGCTAAATGACTTTAAAGATTGGAAAGACCATAGCTCATTAATGAAAATGAAGAAGCATACTCCAAGGCCATACCTTAGTGACATTGTCAAATTTAAATTTGAAAGAGGCAATTTTAATTTATGGTATTCATACGAATACAATTCCCAGTACACTGTGTTAAACTTAAATATTTGAAAAGTGCAATCGAACCAAATGTAAGGTCACAACTTAGAGGTGTCACTAAGTCGAGAAAGGAGGATATTATAAAAAAAATTGGAGGGAACTCCGGTTTACAGTGAAGTTGCAGACTTGTCTCAGGATATTGACTCTTAAATGAATCATTATTCATTATTTTGCCGTGTTTAAAATGTATTCAATAAAAAAATAAATAAAATAATTTTTTGCATTTTTAAATATTAAATTAAATATTATTATTAATATCACAGCTTTCTTATAAAAGGTAAGGTGTTTTAAGCAACAAATGCAGGTGTCAAAACCTCCTTATGTGATACCGAAACCACTCATGTGTACATAAGGAGTGTTAGGCCAATTGGCATGGATAAAAATCTACAATTATTATCCTTGGTTAAAAACTAAGGTTTAAAAGTATTTAAATTAAGAAACATTCTTATAAAATTATTGGTTTAAATAGGTTTTTAACTATTTTTATTTAAAGATACTACAATGCTACAACTCTATAAAGATATCACGCTGTTCTGGACATTTTACTTTTTATCAGATAAGGCGTTCTTCGTTAACACGGCAGTATACTTACACATATTTTTTTAATAAACATTTTTAATATTAAACGTCAGTATACTTATACTTACTTCTGAGCGGCCATTAGAGCTTCCCTAGTTTTGCTTAAATCTTCATTTATAGCTTGTTTCGCCTGTATTTCTGATTGTAGTGAGCTTTGTAGATTAAGCAATTCCATCTTATCCAATTTTTGTGATCTTCTATTTCTCCAATTTTTATCTGACCCGCTCACAACATTTGATACTCCTTAACACATAAGACACAAATTAAAAGGAAATTTGGGATAAGGTTTTCGCTATTGCGCATAAATAAGAAATCGGAAAAACGTTAATCAAAATTACACAAAAACCAAAATCCGAATCTGAAGTTTGATTACATGTTTTATAATTGCACATGTTACAGTGGGGATGTGTTATAATTTAAGTTAACCCGGTTTTTAAATTTTGTTGTCTTATAGGGGATTCACGCACAGTAGCGATTTGTAATGTTTTAATATCTATAGATAATTATTGGGTAGGTATTTAAGTAAAATATTTTTTAAGCATATTAATAATATGAGCTCTTATTATTAATATTTAGAGGAAGCTTATCGCAATTTACTATTTTCCATTTAAATAACACAATCACACTTTTAATTAATTTTAATTTAAATTTTTTTAACTCAAAAACTGTTTATTTCACAGAATTAATAAACTTTTTTAGGAAATTTTACGTTTTACAAAAAAGGTAGAATAAAATATTTATACAAGTCCAAATCCATTTCAATACCAAAACTCATTAAAATCATTGTATTTACTTTTAACGTGGTAAAATTAATTTATAAGAATTAAATATCTACAAAAATTGAATAAAATATCGATCAGAAATTTGAAATTGTGATCTAATATTCGATCTATTAATCCACTGGCAGAATTTTGTTCGCGCAGCTACTCTGAAAATGAATTAGTCAAAAATGACTAATTACTACAGTTATTAGTGGCTGCTTTTTCACTTATACCACGGTATATGTTACTTTGTAAAAATACTAGCAATGTAGTTATATAAATTGGGTTATTTTTATTAGATTTTAGTTTTACAGTTGATATTTGTATATATTTCATTAAATATGAATAAAAATCATATAGATTTTTATGGATAATATATCGTCATCTGTTGACGGGTAGTTCAACCAATGGTTGAAGGGTGAACGCTATCTAGGTTTATGGTTTCGTGATGTTACTTTGAGGTGAGGTGAGACGATTTTGGAAAACGTTTGTACCCGTTTGTGCTGGCTGACATAGAATTCAGAAAAGGCTGTGTGTTTTGCCTTCCAATATAAATTGGGATATAATTCGAATGCAGCATAAGAATACATAAGGATTGTGTGTAGTATTTTGATACTGGTATCCTCGTATTCGCGGATGATTCCGGATTAACTTTCAACCTTCCTGGTAAGCCATCTTGTCGCATTCATTTTCCAAGTATAAGTGTAATCCTTTTTAGCTTTAATCAGTCGGTTTTCTGTCTCTATAATTCATCTAAGCTTAAGAAGTTCGCTAGTAAACCTGACTGAGACATAAAACCAAACGTAAGTTATCTTATGGCAAAATTTCGCGTAGTTTACCATAAACTTTGTAGGGTTCTTCAACAGGGTTTTTTTACCAGGGTCCCTCTCTGGAATTCTTACTCATCATTGCTTCCCGAGCACTTTGTCCACGCTTCTGTCACTACGTACACCGTCTACCTTTGGAAAATCGATAAACCTGATTGGTTACAACCCTAGTATATGATCATATAGATTTTTATGGATAATATACTAGGGTTGATATAGAGATATATAGAGATATCTCTACCAATATCAAATGTCAAAACTAAAATCTAATAAAAACCTAATATATATAACTAGCATTTTCGGAACGTAACATATACCATGGGATAGCATGGTATCCCCGATATAATAGCCTGTTCTTATGTAAAATTGTCCGCATAATTCGAAAATGTCGTCAAAAGTTATAAAAGTAAAACGGTCTTTGAGATATAGTCAATTTTCCATATAATATGGAATTGACTATATCTCAGAAACTGCTCTACTTTTATAATTTTTTACAGTATTTTAGGATTTAGGGGACAATTTTACATAAGAATTGGATATTATATCGGGGATACCTTGCTATCCCATGGTGAAAAATGAGCCACTAATAACTGTAGTAATTACATGTATTTCTCTAATCGTGTTAACGCTACAATTTTTTTATAAATTATCTTCTTTTTTTAATATCTGAAAAATCTTTATCAATTTTTATTTATTAGTCACCATCGGAAAAACTTATGTGTAGCGACATGTCAGTTTAGAGGAAAATCCCGGCGCTAGTTTTTAGTGACAACCAGTTTTGTTTTTGTATATACAGGGTGTCACCTAATAAATTGTCATGCTTTGGGGGGATGATAGTACACGCCAAAACAAGAAAGTTTTTCCTCTATAATTTTTTTATTAGAGCCTCTTTTTTTTAATAAAAAAAATATAATTTTTTTTTGACAAAACCCACTGGATGTCACTGACCTATCCTATATATCATCATTGTTTTTACCTCTAAAAACAATGATATTATTCATCCAAGCAAAAAAAAAACAGGTAGGTATGCGCACAGTGTATTATGTAATATCAAGCAAAACTTTTAAATTTATTTACTACTTTGTTATCATTGATTACACAGTGCAACAGCAAAAAAAATTATGGAAGTGGTTTTCATTTCTCCTATCCAAAGAATGCCTTTAAACCAATTAACTTGTAGGAAATTGTTGTCATAACAATAAATTAAAAAGAAATAATAAAAAATAAACCAAAAAAAACACTGTATAAATTATTTATTTCGTTAAGATAATAAATTTTATTAAAATGGCAAATAATTGTAAAGACAAAATATATTAATTTTGTTACTTATAGGAAATTTTGTTTTTAAACAGTACAGGCATACCATTTCATTGAGCGACAAAGAAAATTACGAGCACTATTATGGTATGCAAATAAATAAAAATTTAAACTGGGCTCCAAATATAATGTGCAAATTCATTCTCCTATTTGTTAAAAAGAATGTTTTTAATAAAAATAAAAACAATATGTTTTTAATAACTAATATAATAATAATAATAATAATTACCATAATTATTATTATGGTAGAAGCGAAAGAACTAAGAACTTGCCCTCCAGAAAAAGGTTCAATTTTTAAAAGAAATTGCATTTTATTGTTCTCATTATTTTTTTATTTAAATATTTTTTTCTTTATTTGATTGTTATTACTTATAAAACAATATACAAAACCAATAATTATCTTTTATGTACTACTTATTTATTATTTTACGATATAACGCGATGCAGAATTACTAAAACTTTAAATTGATATTAAAAAAAAACAGAATCAATCTAAACATTAAACGCTATAATTCATGATTTTGATTGTAGAAACCGAAAATACTTTCAGAACCCCATCATCTTAATTTTTTTCCGAAGATGTTGCACAGTGTTATAATCAGTAATTACTGATAGTTCGGTTGTTATTGTGATTTCTCTGGGGCTACATGAACAGTTTAGTGTACCAAAGGCTGCCGCTGCAGTGACAAGTTCGCGGAGTTGTTCTGTGTCAACTTCGCTTTGGACCAAAGCGAAGTTGACAACAAGTACCTAAAATAGCTGAGTATACAAATATGCAAAACAAAAAACAATTATCAACAAGTAATGAATGATAACACAAATGTAAATTTTTAATAAATGTAGAGTATTCCCCACTGTGCGAGCATGTTTTAGTAATTTGTCGTAGGTCAGGAACAACTAGTGGCGGATCAAAATTTCTACTTTACTTATAAAAATTTTAATGATTTTTTTATTAAAAAAAATTGCAGTAGTGCAAAAATGATGGAGGAAAAACTTCTTATTTTGGCCTGAATACATAGTAAAGGATGACAACTTATTTGGTGACACCCTGTATTAGTTAATATAATTATATTTCAATTCAATTAACAGGGCTCCCACGGTTAAATTACAAGTTTTATTTAGGAATTTAGGAGGTTTTTTGGAGAATTTTAGGAGAAAAAAGTATGCAAATGAATTTATTTAATTAAATAAAAACAACTCTACACTATACATAAAAAATAAGAACAAAGTAAGTAATTCTCTTTAACAAAAATATAAATAAATATCACTTCTTTTGTACAAATAGGTTATATTGACTAGTTTTTTTAGCCAAATCGCTCGACGAGTTTTTTTTAATAAAATGAAAAGTGAGGTAAAATTACTACTTTTGTATATATATGGTATATACACAAGTAGAAATTAAAAAAAAGCGTCGATATGGCTAAAAAAGTAGGCCAAAGTTTAATGATGTTATATTTATATTTTGAAAAAAACAGTTTAGTTAATAACTAACAATAATTGTAATGTTATTGTTACTAAAAAATCTCATAATAGAAAAAATATAAAGTGCATGATGCAGTAAAACATTCTTTAGATTGTTTACTATTTTAGCTATCATTTAAAAAAAAATTAAAAATCCTTTTGTTTGATATATAACACGGTATATTTTTGTCTAAAATTAACGAAATATGGCTAAAAATGAAAATTTTGTATAAGTCTAGAAGCTACTACATGGATTTTGTTTTATGGTATATTTTGTTGTTTTTTAAGAAAAATGTAAGTTGTGATACCTATATCATTTTAAAAAGAATTACTAGAACCCAAAAATAAATATTTTTTAAATTACTTTTTAAAAAAGAATTTTTTAGCACAACTACCTTAATTAAACGCAGTCAAGTTGGCCTACTTATATTTAATTTTTAGGAGTTTTAGGAGATTGATGGCAATTTTAGGAGAATTTTAGGAGTTTTTAAGATTTAAGCCAAATTTTAGGAATTTTATGAATTTTAGGAGGTGTGGGAGCCCTGAATTAATTAATTTTGACATAAAATATAAGTATATTATGTATATTATTATTATAAATTATGACATAAGCCGAAGGCGAATGTCATATTAAATGCGAGTGTCTTAATAGCCCATTAAATGGAAGTTGCATACACTATTTTTTCTACGACTATAATAATAAAGTAGTACACTTTAATTCTGAAATGTTTCGTACGTTTTTGCAGATTATAGGAGTAAGTTGTTTGCGGCTTTTGCGACCTGTTATAATTTCTGTTACGGTTAAATTTACTATTAATTAACTATCGCACAAGTTCACAAACGGTTAAAAATTTTCTATGTAAACAGTATATGTAATGTAACAGTGTATTACATTTTTATTGGTAAAAATGTCCGTGTATTGCATTTCTATCGGTTGAAAATCTAATTTGTTTATAGTACACGCAGGAAATGTTAAATAACCGAATTAAAGTATGAAAGTAGATTTATATTATATTGATTGTGTAATATTTTAATTTTATAAACTTACCTGTATGTTTTAAAAAATCCAATTCCTCAGTCATTTTTGTTGCCAGTGCTTGCAAATATGCCCTAGCATCTTTTTCGTCACTAACCCATTGAATTATTTCAGAGAGCTGTGATTCCCATTGTACTAAAGCATCTTGCTTACATCGCAGTTGCTCATACTCTAATTCCAAATTAGAACGTTCGTTTTGAAATCGATTCATTGATTCCTTTAACTAAAAATAAACCAAATATACATATATATATATATATATATATATATATATATATATATATATATATATATATATATTGGTGTTTGGTAAGCAGTGACTTCCGATAGGTTGACGTGGCGCCCTGACCTCCGGTATTACCAGTTATTTTAAACGTATACGTATTAGGGTGCGTTTGAAAGAGGGGAAGGTCTACAATTCGGTTGTCAAAAGAGGGGAAGCATTTTGTGAAGAATTAAAATGTATATATTTGGAAGCAACTAATATACGAAATCACTTCCGCATATATATGAAAGAGTTACGGTCACGTCGTACTAACTTCCAGCAGTGTTGCCAGATATCAGAAGTTAGATTTACAACTATATTTTGTTAACTTGCGGAAAGAAATCAATAATTTAAATTAAAACCTAATACCTATTTAGGGAGAAACGTACAAAAAAGTATTTTTATTATAAAAATAACTAGTTTTGTTACTTACGTAAAGAAAATTATTTTATTACAAATTATCAAGTGTTCATTAATATTGACAGTTACGTATTTTTTGAAGTTAAGAACATTTTCCCTTTCTGCTCAAAGGGGTTATTAATATTCTAGGTCAGGGATGGCGAACCTATGGCACGCGTGCCAAGAGTGGCACGTTTTAAATTTTTTTGGGCACGTTTTGAGAACAAAATTTGTTCATCTTAAGCTAATTTTTAAGTTTAATAATTTGCGTATTTTATTCCAATTAAAACATAACTCCGTAAAATTTAATGTCTATGTAATCATAAGCGACAAATTTTACAATTTTTAATGAATATCGCTAGAATTTTATCTAGGTGTTAAATAGAAACAACGATAAAACTTCTTTGTTTGTAAAGCTTTAATTTATAATCTTGAATGTTTTATTAAAAAGTTTAACGTAAGAATAAGCTAGATTTTCATACCAAATAGACTTAAATATCTTGAACAATAATGGTTTTAAAAAGAACCATGAATTTTAAAACAAAATGGGTTATTTTTATAAAAAAACAAAAATGCCATTTTCTTGAAATTTAAAACATAGAACCTTTTTAGTAATTTAATGCTCCAAATAAAATAATTCTATTTACAATTTTTATGAACATCTATTTTTAAGTATGCATCTATGTTAGATTTTGATCTTTTATTTCTTCTAAATCGTACGGTATACCGATACAGATATGATCTAATAAAAAAAAACGAGACTAAATTTATTTCTTAAAATATAACAATTAATTAAAAAAATTTCTAAATAATGATTTACTTTTTTTATAATGTTTTTGTATACTTTCATCTTCATAACACTTATAAAAATTTACATGTGGCACGTTACATTTTGAAATTTTTTTTAAGGTTTTTTGGCACGGGCCGAAAAACGTAAAAAAAATATTTGAGATATTTATTTTTGGGTAGTAATAAAAAGTTACCTTATGTTAAAAGTAATTGATTAGAAAAAAATGTAGCGTACTAGCCTATTATTTAAGGGTCCCCCGGGGGCCCAAAATATTTTTTTTGTATGTTTTGACTGGGGTGGGAACAAAAAGTTACCTTATGTTAACAGTAATTCTAGAAAAAAAAATGAGCGTACTAGCCCAAAATTTAAGGGTGCCCCGGAGGCCCAAAATATATTTTTTTTTCATCTTTTAATTGGGGCAACCACAAAAAGTAACAGTATGTTTAGAAAAAAATAGCCATTCTAGCCCAATATTTAAGGGTGCCCTGGGGGCCCAAATTTTTTTTATTTATATTTTAATTGAGATGGCAACAAAAAGTTACCCCATATATTATTGCATAGAAAAACCAAATGTCTGTATCAGTCTAATAGTTTTTTTTATTATTTTATTAAGACGCCTTTTGATAAAACAATTAGCAATTAGCTTGATTTTATTAAATTTAAAAAAGATTATGCGTTACTCTAAATTAATTAACACAGCCACTAACGAAATAAATAAAGTCTTAAAAGAAATAAATGCTTCAGTTAAAAAAAGAAGTAAAGACTTCAGTTAAATGCCAAAAAAAGTCTTGTAATAAATATTGGTAAAGTATACATGATAAATAAATCAAAACAATATAATTTTATTAAATTATTTTAATACCATACATATAATTTTTTTTAGATTTTTTTTATCATTATTATTAATTAATTGGATAGTTGCTCCTAGAGTGCAACCCGCTCCCTCCCACCCAGTTTTTTTTTATTATTACATAATATTGAGACTTGTTGTCATATAGGCCGGTAAAGATGTCCGCGCATCTATATAACCATTTCTTGCTACCTCACAGCAAATTTTTAATTCAGCTTCTGTTACAAGCTTTACACACTTTTCCACCGCTTGCGTTTGAAAGGGTAACTTGTCGAACCTTATATAGAAGTCGTCTGCTTGACTTATAAATATTTTTAGTTCTTTTATTTTAAAAAACATTTCCAAATTTATAAACATTTTTAACCCTAAACCGCCAAATTTTTGACATCAAATTCTAATATCGGACATTTTTTTTGAAAACACATTGTTAACATAAGGTAACTTTTTGTGGCTACCCCAATTAAAATATAAAAAAAAATGTTGGGCCCCCGGGGCACCCCTAAATATTGGGCTAGTACGCTAATTTTTTTTACAATTATTGTCAACATAATGCAACTTTTTATTGCCACCCCAAACAAAATATAAAAAAAAAATATTTTGGGCCCCCAGGGGGACCCTTAAAAATTGGGCTAGTACGCTAAATTTTTTTTTACAAACTACTTTTGGCATAAGGAAACTTTTTTTTGGTACCCCTAAATTGAATTCAAAAAGTAATTTTTTCGGCCCACCCTAACGCACACTAAAAAAGGTTCGCCATCACTGTTCTAGGTGCAGTGGCGTGCAGGACGGGCCCCGCAGGGCCCGCGGTGCGGGGGGGCCCCCGACCTTAGGGGGGGCCCCGTAGAGAACCACATTGGGTGGTATAAGTGACAAAGGGACCCCAGCTCAAAATTTGCGGGGGGGCCCCCGATCACCTTTGCACGCTACTGTCTAGGTGGTATAATTCCCAATAAAAATCCATGAAAATCAACGAAATTATTATTTTTTAATTGGGTCCTCCAAAGGTTTTTTTAGTGACGGTTGAATAAAATGTCCAAGTTGTGTGAGTTGGGGAAACGGGGTGAGATGTTTTTTTGTACGAGTATTAGTATAAGGAACGTATGGCAGGCCCCACCGGCAACGTCGATTCGATTTTTTTTATTGATCCAAAGTAGAAAAAATGATTTTTACAGCCTAGGCTGTAAATAACGTAACCTGTTTGATATAAATCATTTTTAAGTGACTAGGTCATAATCACTCACTTTACAGTAACGAGTGTTAACAACAATAACCGATTGAAGATAAATATTTTAATATCTTCATTATTTTAATATAAAGTACAGTGCTTTAGGTATTTTTTGTTGTATAAGGTAAAAATTATATAATTGGTTTTATTTTACACTTTTGTTTAAAAAAAATATAACTGCATATTAAACTACCTACTTAAATTTCATAGTTCATTTGTCCTTTTTCCATACCGTACCATAATACGTTCAAAAAAGATAATTTTGGTACAATAATTTCACATTCAAAATCGGGCAACACAGCAGCAGGGAAAGTATGGAAAATAAAATTGTAAATAAATTTTTCGACGCGGACCATAATAATTGTATTGTATTGTATTATACCTACTAGGAAATATTTTGATTAATATAATATTAATAATATTTCATCAATATTAAATAAAATAATTATTCTCAGCTGTTTAGAAAATACAAACTTAATTACGGAATACAACCTTTATTTGTTATAATATTAATTTGTTATAACTAATATTATTTTTGTTATACAAAATGAATAAAGGAAAAAAGCAGTGATTCAAAGCCAAAGGCGGCAGATCTTAAATGTCTCGCAGCGTCTCAGCGCTATGAGATATTAATATCACTCTACTAATTAAAGGAATGAGAATAAAGATTTGGCAACGCCGATTTAACAAGAGAGAGTTAGGTATAGCGTGAACTGCAGGCACAACAAAGATAGTTATATTGTCATGCCCACGCGGAAGTCAAATCGTACAGTTTGTTAAATATTTGTAGCGACAACAGCGCCAGCGGTATATACCCGAACTAAAGGAAAGTTTTGTAGGTATATATGGCACGCACTGACTTCCAACCTAAAATTTGAAATAACGCTTTTTTCGACCTCTATGACATTGCGCTAAAAAAATGCACTTTTCGTAGTGACTTCCGAAATCGGAAGTCACATCGTTATATATGAAGTCACAACGTCTAGTGAGTATCTATTTTGGAAGTCACTTGGTATAGTAGAGGATCCCAAGTAAGGTCGACCTTCACCCACTGCTTACCAGATGAAAATTATATTTTATCAAATAAAATATGTTTCTGAACATAAACCAATAGGGTTGCCATAAAATATATGATCATGGCTAGCTATAATAAATAAAAAATTAAAAAAAAATAATTTATTTTTTAAATTTCACCGACTTGCTTGCCAAATGAACGAAATTCCAATGGAAAGCATACAACATACAGAATATGTAACAGCTAGGTTGCCTACCTTTTTCTGGTCCCTATTACCTGGTTGCTTTGTACAGGGTGATCCCCTATAATGTCGCCCCCCTTTAACTTTTTTATTTTAAGTGTCCCAAAAAATTTAAAAGTTTGGTTATTTAGGTACTAAAAAATACTTTTTTTCTACGTATAAAGAAAATTGGAAAATTGATCAGTATACAGGGAAAACAAAAAGTTTATTTTTTTTCAATGGATCACCGTATACAGGGTGGGCCAATGGAAAGTTTCCACCCGGTTTTCTCAGGTGTTACGAAAAAAAATAAAAAACGCTCGCACCCGTAGATTTCTGATTTGAGGGGGACAATTTGTTTTTATATTTTCAACCCCTTAACTTTAACCCCTGAGCGTGGGTGAAAGTTACCCCCAAAATTTGAATAGGAAAAGGGGGTCGAGTGATACTTCTTTTTGAAGGTATTTTTGCCCTGATTATACCCTCCAAGTTTAAACTCGCTGCTATCATCCCCATTAATATGAGAGCTTGTTAAAATCTTGAAAATTGGCTATTATTTTAGTAAGAGTAAAAGCGATACTTTTGAGACGGTCTGTAGGTATGCTGAAGGAATGAAGTAAATATTAGCAAAACATCAGTTTTTTTACGTTTGAAGAAAAAAATGTGTTTTTTGTAAACTTTATTTACACAATATTGTCGCACAATCATCATTAAGATTATTATCGTTAGTTCGAGAGCTTATAACTAAATTTAATTATATTTGATTGTTTCGACCTTTACTTGATGAAACTCCATATTATTATTATTATGTAGATATAAAAACAAATATGTTTTGAAAGTTTCACGTGTTTTATTTACTTTTGACAATTGTTTCGTCACACAGTGACTTCTTCAGAAAATAAAACATTGTGTTATATAAACTCACTTAATAATAAGTTATAAATACATTCTGAAGAAGTCACTGTGTGACGAAACAATTGTCAAAAGTAAATAAAACACGTGAAACTTTCAAAACATATTTGTTTTTATATCTACATAATAATAAATTTAATTATGGTATACACTATAGCCGAGCGAGTTGAATTAGTTTATACTTATTTCAAAAACAATGACTGAGCAAGACAAACAGCACGACTATTTAATGTAAGACATCAGGACAAAAATGTCTCTCATACTTATATTAGGAAACTGATGGTAAAGTTTTTGGAAACTGGAACAGTGGAGAACAAAAAAGATAATCCGATTCGTGTCGTTAGGAATGAAGGTATGCAAATCGTAGTCATAGGGCACATTGCAATGGATAACACCTTCAGTACTAGGCAATTATTGTCCGAAGTTTCCGGCATATCACGAACAAGCGTAAGGAGAATTTTGAAGGTTCACAAATTTTACCCCTACAAGATACAATTGCTTCACGAACTTAATGAGGATGATTATGATCGACGATTACAATTTGTAGAAGAAATGAGTGAACGGTGTGTTGGCAATCTAAATTTTCTTTATAATGTCTGCTTTTCAGATGAATGCTCCTTTTTTTACATGGATTAGTCAATCGACATAATTGTCGATACTGGAGCGATTCAAATCCACATTTATTTAGAGAGTCTTATACTCAAAATCCTGAAAAGTTAAATGTCTCGGCAGGTATTCTAGGCAATAACATAATTGGACTATTCTTTTTACAAGGCAATTTCACTGAGGCTATGTATCTGACTTTACTTGAAGAAAATATTGTTCCTAGAATAAGGGAAGTTATTGCTGAAGATAATAATTTGTCGCAAAATGAAATGTTTTTTCAACAAGATGGAGCCCCACCGCATTATGCAGCACCCGTTCAGCAATTTCTAAATGAAAATTTTAGAGACCATTGGATTGGCCGAAGAGGACCTATTGAGTGGCCTGCAAGGTCCCCTGATCTTTCACCTCTGGACTTCTTTCTATGGGGCCATTTGAAGTCTAAAATTTATAAAACACAGCCAGCTTCTCTTCAAGTTCTACAAGAACAAATAACTGAAGAGTGTCAAAGGATAACTACCGATATGTTGCAGAATGTTAGAGAAGAGGTAGAGAATCGATTTTATTATTGCATGAATGTTAATGGAGGACATTTTGAACAGTTTATTAAATAAATATCATGTAAATAACTTTTTATTAATAATAATAAAACTTTAATTAGTAGATATTTTTATTAAGGAAGGTAAGTATTGTTTTTACTTATAATAAAACGTGATCTATTTCCAAGATTTTAACAAGCTGTCATATCAACGGGGATGCTAGCAGCGAGTTCAAACTTGGAGGGTATAATCAGGGCAAAAATACCTTCAAAATGAAGTATCATTCGACCCCCCTTTCCTATTTAAATTTTGGGCCCCAAAATTTGGGGGTAACTATCACCCACGCTTAGGGGTTGAAGTTAAGGGGTTAAAAATATAAAAATAAATTGTCCCCCTCAAATCAGAAATCGACGGGTGCGAGCGTTTTTTATTTTTTTTCGTAACACCTGAGAAAATCGGGGTGAAAACTTTCCATTGGCCCACCCTGTATATGAATTTATTTTTCGATTCCTTGTAAAATTCTGAGCATAATTTATATAACAAACCATATATGTTTTTTTAAACTGTTAAAAATCAAGACGCCTCAGTATACCAAAATTTTTATTGAAAATAAATTACTATAATAGTGACATTATGTCAATAAGTGTTGTTAAATAAGTAAAAATGGCGTACTCAGACAGAGAAACTTATTTCAACTTATTATCTTAAAAATAATTTAAATATTTCAGAAACGGTTGAATTTAGGTATATGGTATGATATATGAAATATGCTTAGAATTTTACAAGGAATCGAAAAATAAATTCATATATAGGGTGATCCATTGAAAAAAATAAACTTTTTGTTTTTCCTGTATACTGATCAATTTTCCAATTTTCTTTATACGTAGAAAAAAAGTATTTTTTAGTTCCTACATAACCACACTTTTAAATTTTTTGGGACATTATGTCAATAAGTGTTGTTAAATAAGTAAAAATGGCGTACTCAGACAGAGAAAGACAAAGTAACTTATTTCAACTTATTATCTTAAAAATAATTTAAATATTTCAGAAACGGTTGAATTTAGGTATATGGTATGATATATGAAATATGCTTAGAATTTTACAAGGAATCGAAAAATAAATTCATATATAGGGTGATCCATTGAAAAAAATAAACTTTTTGTTTTTCCTGTATACTGATCAATTTTCCAATTTTCTTTATACGTAGAAAAAAAGTATTTTTTAGTTCCTACATAACCACACTTTTAAATTTTTTGGGACACTTAAAATAAAAAAGTTAAAGGGGGGCGACATTATAGGGGATCACCCTGTACAAAGCAACCAGGTAATAGGGACCAGAAAAAGGTAGGCAACCTAACTGTTACATATTCTGTATGTTTTATGCTTTCCATTGGAATTTCGTTCATTTGGCAAGCAAGTCGGTGAAATTTAAAAAATAAATTATTTTTTTTTAATTTTTTATTTATTATAGCTAGCCATGATCATATTTTTTATGGCAACCGTATTGGTTTATGTTCAGAAACATATTTTATTTGATAAAATATAATTTTCATCTGGTAAGCAGATGGGTGAAGGTCGACCTTACTTGGGATCTTAGACTAGTACTATCAATATATATATATATATATATATATATATATATATATATATATATATATATATATATATATATATATATATATATTGGTGTTTGGTAAGCAGTGACTTCCGATAGGTTGACGTGGCGCCCTGACCTCCGGTGTTACCAGTTATTTTAAACGTAAATATTAGGGTGCGTTTGAAAGAGGGGAAGGTCTACAATTCGGTTGTCAAAAGAGGGGAAGCATTTTGTGAAGAATTAAAATGTATATATTTGGAAGCAACTAATATACGAAATCACTTCCGCATATATATGAAAGAGTTACGGTCACGTCGTACTAACTTCCCGCAGTGTTGCCAGATATCAGAAGTTAGATTTACAACTATATTTTGTTAACTTGCGTAAAGAAATCAATAATTTAAATTAAAACCTAATACCTATTTAGGGAGAAACGTACAAAATAGTATTTTTATTATAAAAATAACCAATTTTGTTACTTACGTTAAGAAAATTATTTTATTACAAATTATCAAGTGTTCATTAATATTGACAGATACGTATTTTTTGAAGTTAAGAACAAAATTAACATTTCAAGATGGGTATCTATAAAAAGGTGTTGATAATTGCAATTAAAAAAATTATATTATTTACCCCCTCCCTAGCCCCCAGTTTATTAAGTTTCCATATTTTAAAATTAATATGTCAAGATAGGTATCTATAAAAAGGTCTTGATAATTGCAATTAAAAAAAATATATTAATTACCCCCTCCCTCCACCTAATTTTAATAAATTTTATATTTAAAAATTAGCATAACAAGATGGGTATCTATAAAAAGGTCTTGATAATTAAAAAAATTATATTATTTACCCCCTCTCTTCCCCCCAGTTTATTAGGTTTCTATATTTCAAAATTAACATGTCAAGATGAATATCTATAAAAAGGTCTCAAAATTTTCAATAAAAAAAAAAATAATCCCCTGCCTGTATATTGCAAAATTAACCTGGCCACATTGGTAATTAAAAAAAGGTCTTAATAATTACAATTTAAAAAATATTATTAATTACCCCCTCCCGCCCCGTAATTTTTAAAAAATTTGTATTGCAAAATTATATTGTCAAGATGGGTATCTATAAAAAGGTGTTGATAATTGCAATAAAAAAAAATATTTTATTTACCCCTCCCTTCCCCCCAGTTTATTAAGTTTCTATATTTTAAAATTAACATGTCAAGATAGGTACCTATAAAAAGGTCTTGATAATTATAATTTAAAAAATATAATTAATTACCCCCTCCCCCCTAATTTTTTAATTTTTAATATTACAAAATTAACATGGCAATATGGTTATCAATAAGAGGTGTAAATATTAACAATTTAAAAAATTATAATAATAACCCCCTCCCTTCCCCCCAGTTCATTAAGTTTCTATATTTTAAAATTAACATGTCAAGATAGGTATCTATAAAAAGGTCTTGATAATTATAATTTAAAAAATATAATTAATTACCCCCTCCCCCCTAATTTTTAAATTTTTAATATTACAAAATTAACATGGCAATATGGTTATCAATAAGAGGTGTAAATATTAACAATTTAAAAAATTATAATAATAACCCCCTCCCTGCCCCCAATTAAAAAAAAAATCAATTGCAAAATTAAAAATTTGCTCATAGCAATATATACCTTAAGAGGTCTTAATATTTACAATTTATAAAATTATAATAATCACCCCCTCCCTGCAAAATATATTGCAAAATTAACCTGACATCATTGGTAATTATTTAAAAGGTCTTATTAATTACAATTTAAAAAATATTATTAATTAGCCCCTCCTTCTCCACTAATTCTTAATTCTTTTATATTGAAAAATTAACATATGTAGCAATATGGATTTCTATAAAGAGTTCCTAATATTTACAATTTAAAAAATTATATAAATTTCCCTTTTCTATTGCTTGCAATATTATAATTACTTTTGTTTATATCTAATGGTTAATCCGTCAATAAAGATATTTATTTATTTATTTATTTATTTATTAACATGGCAAAATCTGTACAATGGTCTTAATGATAATAATTTCAAACTATTTTCTTCTTCTCCCCTAATTAATTCATTTTTTGCAATATTAACATGGCAAAATCTGTACAATGTTCTTAATAATAATAATTTTAAACTATTTCCTTCTTCTCCCCTAATTAATTCATTTTTTTATTAAAAAACATTCAAAATAAACCTGGAGCAGGTATAGGAAACAAAAAAAGCCAAATGTACGTTTGGACATATCGTCACGTTCAAATTTTTCTATAAAATAATGTTTAGTAGAAAAAATAAAGGTATATAAATAATTATTAAAGGGTCCAATTACTCCAGTGCATTGCATTAAATAACCCGATAAGCGAATATTTTAATAAATAAGGGGGAAGGAGGGGGTAATTAATACAATTTTTTAAATTGTAATTATTAAGACCTTTTTATTGATACTCATCATGCCATGTTAATTTTGCAATTTTAAAATGTAATAAATTAGGGGGCAGAAGGGGGGTAATTAATTTATTTTTTAAAATTGTAATTATTAAGACCTTTTTATAGATACCCATCATGCCATATTAACTTTGCAATTTAATAATGTAATAAATTAGGGGGCAGAAGGGGGTAATTAATATAATTTTTTAAATTGTAATTATTTACACCTTTTTATAGATACCCATCATGCCATGTTAATTTTGCAATTTAATAATGTAATAAATTAGGGGGCAGAAGGGGGGTAATTAATATAATTTTTTAAATTGTTATTTTTAAGACTTTTCTATAGATACCCATCATGCCGTGTTAACATTGGAATATAAAAATGTAATAAATTAGGGGGCAGAAGGGGGGGGAGTTATTGTAAATTTTTTAATTGTAATTTTTAATACCATTTCATAGATACCCATCTTGCCACGTTAATTCTTCAGAATAAAAGTTTAATAAATAAGGGGGGAAGGAGGGGGTAATTAATATAATCTTTTAAATTGTAATTATTACGACCTTTTTATAGATACCCATCATGCTATGTTAACTTTGCAATATAAAAATGTAATAAATTAGGGGACAGAAGGGGGGTAATTAATATATTTTTTTAAATTGTAATTACAACACCATTTCATAGATACCCATCTTGCCACGTTAATTCTTAAAAAAAAATTATCGGGGAAGAAGGGGGTAATTAATATAATTTTTTAAATTGTAATTATTAAGACCTTTTTATAGATACCCATCTTGCTAGGTTTATTTGCAATAATAAAATTAATAAATAGGGTGGCAATTATTTTGTTTTTAAATTGTTATTATTAAATCATTTTAATGATACCCATCTACTTATGTTATTTTTGTAATGATTATTACCATAATATTATTATAGTTTAATCATAGAGAAATGTAATGTATAATGTAACATTATTAATGTTATTATAAATACCACTTTTTTATAAAATTTGCTAAATAAATATATACCATATATCAATAAAATAATTTTAAAAATTAACAATAATATTAAGGTATTTTTATAAAATTATAAAATTAATTATATCATCTGAAAATTTTACTCTGATTTAATTACTGGGTTCCGAAAAGGATTAAATCTTAAATGAGCAATAATATTTATATTATTGCTCATTTATAAATACTCTGAAATGATTAAATATCAAAAGTAGCTAAACTATGGTTATCATTTAGAATATAAATCTTTTAGGTATTTAATCTTTAAAAGAGTAGAAGTGTTTTGATACTTTTGGGATTGAATCCTTAATGTATCGAATCACTACGAGAGCGGTATAATTTAACTCATCTGGAGAGTAATACTTCGCAGATCGAAATAGGTTTCGATTGCGAGTGAGTTGAGAGCTATTCAAAATCAGTGATTTAATCCTAGTCCCTGGAATAAAGAAAAAAAGCAGTGATTCAAAGCCAAAGGCGGCAGATCTTAAATGTCTCGCAGCGTCCCAGCGCTATGAGATATTAATATCACTCTACTAATTAAAGGAATGAGAATAAAGATTTGGCAACGCCGATTTAACAAGAGAGAGTTAGGTATAGCGTGAACTGCAGGCACAACAAAGATAGTTATATTGTCATGCCCACGCGGAAGTCAAATCGTACAGTTTGTTAAATATTTGTAGCGACAACAGCGCCAGCGGTATATACCCGAACTAAAGGAAAGTTTTGTAGGTATATATGGTACGCACTGACTTCCAACCTAAAATTTGAAATAACGCTTTTTTCGACCTCTATATAACATTGCGCTAAAAAAATGCACTTTTCGTAGTGACTTCCGAAATCGGAAGTCACATCGTTATATATGAAGTCACAACGTCTAGTGAGTATCTATTTTGGAAGTCACTTGGTACTATTTATCAATATATATATATATATATATATATATATATATATATATATATATATATATATATATATATATATATATATATATATATATATATATATATATATATATATATCGCCGACGGTGGTCTAGCGGTTAGTGCTGCTGACTACAAGCCGGAGGTCGTGGGTTCGAATCCCACCAGGGGTATGGCTGTTTATTTGTGTTGTCCTATTGTGTAATAGTCCTTCGGAGGGGACTTTAAGCCCGCGGTCCGTTCCTACCCCTAACCCTCACAAGCCATTCAGTTGGCTTATGGGACTTCTTAAGAAGTAAGGGTGGAACTAAAAGAGCACTTTTGTATATAAACTTTTGTATATATATATATATATATTTTTTTATTTCAAAATTTAATGTTCTCTACACTGAGAAAAAAATGGGACAATTAAACTGTGTAGCTAATACTTTTATTAATAGTAAATATATTGTTTATTACCTCTAAATAGTCGAAATAATAACGATAAATATACTTTAGTAAAACTTTATGTGTCGGGAATAAAAATATATTTGGGATAAATAAACTGTACCCTTGTCCCATATTTAAATATTTTTTTTATTTGGGAGCAATAAACTTTTTTCTCAGTGTAGGACCATATTTATTAATTTTTTATTTTCTTACAAAATAGCATTTGCGCGAAAATTTGCATTTTGTTATCTAGATTACAGATGCATTTTATCCAGTATCTACCGGGATCTAGAAAAAGGCAAACTTTTAACAGAGCGCTTCCATAATTCATTCATCAAAGATCATTCGTTTGTCACTGAGCCTCTTGGTCTGTTTACTATAACTGCAAAATGTTGCGTTTCAAGACAATCGTTTGTTTATTTTGTGTAAATAAAATTTATATAATTTGGTTTAATTGCAACACCCTTCGGCACCGATCTGAATTTATGCCGCTTAGCCCCCCTGGGGTAAAATAATTTGTGTATATCTGTTTCCTACATTTTCAGCCTATTAATAGCTATAGTAAACAAGACTGGCTGAATAGGGCTAAGTTTCTTTGAAATTAGTACTTGAAAGGAGCAGTTGGATCATTCTTGTCAGCAGCCTATTTTGAGCAACCCGACGCGGACGGTAATACTTCGGTACTGAATACAAGCAATGGTTTCGCACAGTGAATTAATTAAATTGCGCATGGTTGCTTCCTAAGTTCTCAACTTAAAAAATTAAGATTGGGTGAATACGGTTGAATCTTCTTTGAAGCTCCCAAACACCGGAACAAGACTCGAAAGGGGAAGGAGATACGGACACAAAAAAAAGAAACAGTACACGACAAATAAACGCCCCCTCAGCAAATGCTTGTGGTGGATTCCAAGTCCTACCTTCGTTTGAGTCGGCGTTATTGTCCCCTGAAAACCAAAAGGTCTACCCTCCCAGTTCCCAGCTCCCCTAGCCCTCTGGGCGTAAAGTCTAGCCGGCGCAATTCCGGGAAGGATCACTTAAACTATCAACATGTCTTTTAGAACCGCCAAAAAGGGTACCGTGAACTGTGGTGGACATCCGCATACACGTTGGTACATTTGGAGTTTTCAACTTAAAAAATATATAATCATCCAAACATTTTTTTTAATAGTGATATTATTAGCTTTACATTGCAAGAAAAATTAAAATCGCGTATGTAGCCGTTGTGGAGATATACACTTAAATGTATTTTTTATATAAATTAATACGCAACAGTAAGCTTAAAATGAGTTCTATTGAAACATTTTTCTATTTCAATGGCTTCACGGATGGTACGTTTAGTTCTGTATTCGATGCTAGCCAAGACCCTTGTTTGTCCCAATATCGCCAGCAATAGCCAACTTATTCCTGGAAGACATAGAAGTACAAGCAATCGAAACGGCAACACTAAAACCAAAGTTATGGCTACGGTACGCAGAAGAGACATTTATCAGAAATTCCTGGACCACCTCAACGGAAACGAAGAGTTCACAATGGAAACCGAGAAAGAACACCAATTACCTTTTCTGGATGTCTTCGTAATCAAGAAAAATAATGACAAACTAGGGCACAGGCCCAGTCTCACCACCACCCGTCACAACTGCAGTCAGTCATTAAGACACTTGTTACGCGATCATCCGAAAGGCTGGCGGATGATGACCACAAGAAACAAGAAGACCTGAAAAACCAAACGACGCTACAGCAAAATGGATTCTCCAATATATATATTGATGGTTTTCCGGGATCTGTTTCGTGTTGTCGACTTTTGGTTCTTAAAAGAACTGTATGTCTGACGACGTTTCTGTACAATTTCATGTACCCTCTTTAGGTCTTATCTGCTCTGCTGCTTTAGGTTTCAACTGGCCTTATATGTATGAACTTGCAGCAGAGCAACAACAGAAGCCTAGCAGATAAGACCTGAAGATGGTACATGAGATGCATACAGCAAACAAAGGTGCTGTGCAGTTGTTGGAGGCGGAAAAAAATCGAAACGTGGAAAAGAGACGATGCAGATGAGGCCAGCTATACGCTCCTTATATTCATCATTACAGATATGCATTTAATGTTATAAATCAGAACGCTCTGAGAAAAGGGACCTAAGCGTCAAAAAATCATCAGATATAATGTTTCTTGAATATTTTACATGTAACAACTCGTTAAACTTTCTCCGTAACATTGTGTTTAATATCGCGCTCGCCTATTCTTTCCTTTCTCCTCTAAAATGAACCGCTGCAGCGCGCTGGGGCGCTTAGGTCCCGTGTCACATATGGTATTTAAAAATACATTTTGGAAGAATATATAAAGTGTGTGGCGTTAAGCTAGTAGGAAGTATTCCTTATTATAATAATATTTGTTTACCATAATTTTTTTATTTGTTGAGGGTCAATAAGCGTTTCCAAAAAGACGCTCAACATTTTCATCGTCCTTTTGAAACGCTTAGGCCACTCGTAAACCCTTATTTTACTTATATTGGACACCAAAAGCAATACATAACGTTTATAAAACACTTCTGCACTTTATTCCATTCTTATAGCAAAATTTGTTGCAATTCATTTTCTCACCAAATAATAAATGGCTGATCGTACTACAATTACAATTACACATGTAATCTTTTCGACAGCTGACCACCAATTTGTATTTACCACATATTTAGAGTTCTTTAAAGATGTGGTATATAATTTTTAGACAATAAAAAATGGCGTATATCAAACAAATATAAACCGAAAAAGAAATTACGCCTTTTTGATTAATGTCTGCTGCTAACAAATAACCCAAAATTAATATTTCTGACGTAAGAAATCGCGCAAGTCAAAATATAAAAATGGCGCATTGTATGATGAGTCTACCCGGAGACCGTAGATTTGTAATAATTGTTAGCCTTTGACTTTAATTTAGTTTGTGTGTATAATCTTTAGCGTCTATATATAATATATATATTATATATATATATATATTGTTAAAGTGGACCAGATAAAACGCAGTACATCGTTGTTCTTTTGCGTTTGAGCGCTGTAACTTGGTTAACAGTTAAAAATAAAAAAGATTTTTTTCCTTTTATTTTTAAATGTTTTTCAATATATACTTTTATTTAATACATAACAAAAAACTCATACTGC
The DNA here is from genome assembly GCA_921294245.1 of Brassicogethes aeneus. Lineage (NCBI taxonomy): Eukaryota > Metazoa > Arthropoda > Insecta > Coleoptera > Nitidulidae > Brassicogethes > Brassicogethes aeneus. Next base: position 59,916,428 of record OV121132.1, read on the forward strand.
TAACTTTAATAAAAGTATCAGTTTGAATTATTTTACACAGATTGTGTAAAAAGAAACAAATTTTAATATGGAACAGAAAAAAAACTGGACAAAGGATATTTAAATATCCTTATAATAATATCTAAATATTTATATATTCCAATAATAATAATTATTATTATACTACTTTTTGACGTCAAATTGATAGGTGCCTATTTAAAAAGTGTCAAGAGGGCAGTATCAACTTAAAAATTTGAAATGGAAAGGGGGGCTTGTGATACCTTATTTGAAAGATTTTTTGATTCTCTATTCAACGCATATCTAAAATATTTTTTATGAGTCAATTTTTCGGCATTTTGACTTATTATTATTAATCATGATTGTTTATTTATTATCTGATAGCTACTAAACTTGAACAGAAGGAAACGATTCATCTTGGCAACTTAAATAATAAGTAGCAATTTAACTTAAAATGTCAAAAAATTGACTTATTATAATTATTATCATTATTCAATTAATATTAATATTAAATTTGTTTTTCTAAAGAAAGAAGATTTTTGTCATTTCTTATTTAAAAATATATTCTTGAGTAAAAAAAATACTTTAATCTCTTATTTTACACATTTCATCAATTGATACTCTGACATTCATGAGATCAAGCCCATCGTTTACCTAAAATAACGAAGAAGTAGAATTTGTTAAATCATTTAAGTTTCTGGGCATTTATCATGATAATAAGTTAACATGAAAGACACACATTAATATAATAAAAAGTTTGACTAAGGTTTACTGGGGGGGGCTAAAACTCTTCTAACAATATATAAAGGTCTTATTCGTTCCAGACTGGATTATGGGAGTTTTCTTTTTAATACATGTAGTAAAAATCTATCAAACAAATTGGACCAAGTCCAATATCAGGCTGCCAGAATATGCCTGGGTGCCAACCCTTTACTTTTAGAATATTGTCTTCCACCACTTAATCTTAGGAGACAATATCTAGGGGATGGATTTATCCTTATACAAAATTTAAATAACTTATAAGAAATACCCTACAACAATATTAAATCACAAAATCTCTAAAAACCATTGCCTACTCATCTCAATAAAAAAATTCAAAAAAAATAAAACAGAAATTATTACTAACAAAACAATACCTATTTTCAAATTTGATTTTTAAACAACAGAAATTTCAATTGAATTAAACTGGGGAGTCGAAAAGGACATGAACCCATTACTAATTAACAAAATACTTAAACAAAAATTATCTTATTATCCAGAATTCACACAAATTTATACTGACGGGTCAGTTGACCCAATAAATAATACAACTTCATTTGGTATCTGCATTTCCAAAATAAACATTAAGAAATCATTTAAAATTAACAATTTGGCTTCTATTTACATGGCTGAATTAATGGCAATTTTTATGGCTATGGCCTTGAAACAAACATTAAGAAATTTATTCTTCTATCAGATTTATATAGCGCTCTTCAAAGCATTAAAAATACGAAGTGGAACGGAAACAGTAACAAAATTTGTTTGGGAATTGTCGAAATGTTCTATGATATTTCTCACTCAGGGGGTCAGGGAATCTTAATCTGGATTTCTGGACACAAAAACATAGAGGGAAACGACATAGCAGATCAGATTATAAAACTTAAAATCCCTTCCAGTGAGATAATTAAGGTTGCACTATCAGATCTTCATTTAAATTGGAAAAAATCTTGTCAAGAATCCTCCAAACAGAGAGGGAAAACTACACAATATCACAAAATAAATCTTGGAAAGTCCCGTGGTTTAATAACATTAAATACGTATATAGGGAATCTATTATAGTAATTATTAGATTAAGATTTGGTCACTGTGGATCCCCAAATCATTTATATAGAATAGGAGTAAAAGATAGTCCGCTTTGCGAATGCGGCCAGGTAGGGGATATAAACCATCTATTCTTCAGTTGTGGGTTGCAGCCTGCATGTTAACAACATAAACACTTTAATTAGTAGATTAGTAAATATAGGCCATAGCATGCCTTTCAATATACGCTCACTGCTAGCATGTCCTTTAACGAGAACGTACAGGATCATATACAGATATATTAGAGATAGTAAAATAAAATTATGATATGTCAAACATCCTTTTTTTCAGTAAACTCTAAATGTTTGTTTTGTCTCACCCTAACCTAACTTACAAAAGTGAAGGGACATACAACTAAGATAAACATTATATCTGGTACACACATACATCAGCAGCGGGGCCCAGAAAATTTTGACTAAAAAAAAACAAGAATCCAAATAAATCTAATGGTGACTGGTTAAAAGAGCCACAACGGCTCAGACCAACTCCATTACTGAGGGAGAGGCTTATGGTACTCCGGACGTAGTGGATAAAAAATAGAGAGAGAGAGAGAGAGAGAGAGATTACCTAAAATTAATAATCAGCAAAATGCCTTATAAATTTAGAAATACAAATAAAACTTACCAATCTAAAAAAATTGGCTAAATGTGGACCACATTTAGATATTCCCTTGTGGAAATTTTTCTCTGAGAAAGTTTTAATAAGAATTACTTTATCTTAAAGTCTGAATAATACTTAAGTCGTAAAAAGTCAGAATAAGACTTTTAGGAGATAAATGGTAGGTACCTATAGCAATTAAAATAAATATCCGGAATTATTTAGAGATGTTGTATTTGGTTATTGCAAAAGAAAGCACAATGAAAAGGATTTATAAACACTGTTTTTGTGTTGTTATAGGCTTATAAAAAAACGGTAGCAATGTTTACAATATTGATATACAAACTTTATTTTAATTTAATAGAATAAAACAGTGGGATATACGTTTGGTTTGTGTACATACTGTCCGTTCAGGCTAAGTTGAGCGGTCTAAGGAATGTCACCCCGTCCATCATCTCTATGTTTAGGCACAATTAAATACATGTATTTCGGTAACCGCTCTGTACGAACAAACGGCAAGCCGCGGCACTGATAAATCATCTTCTTGTTACCTAAATCTCGCGACGATTCGACGTTTAATTTAATTAACGGCCACATGATCCCCTACCAAAGCGCTCAACTTAGCCTGAACGGACTGTACAGATCCCTTGTTGATTAAGTACATATACAGGGTGTTTCAAAACACATGCGCCAACGCTCGGCTGGAGATTCATCATCCAAAAATAAAAAAAAAGTCATATAAACGTGGGTCCGAAAATGCTTAGTTTTTAAGATATTTTTTTTTAAAACGGCTTTTTTAAAATATCTTAAATATCCTTTGGCCGTTTCTGTTGAAATTTGGCAACGTTATTTATAGTAATAAGTTGCTAAATTTCTTTAACTACGTTAAAATTTTCAAATCCAGTGGCGTCCCGGGGGGCACCTTAAGAAATATTATTAAGAAAAAAATGTGCGCCACTGATTTTTTGGAGGTTTTATACATTTTTTAGATTAAGCCACTAAAAATACAACTTTTTTGTCTATTGAGTATTTTTCGTATCTTACCTCGTTTTCGAAAGAAAAAATAAAAACCACATTATTACATGAAAATTGACAAAACTCAAATTTTATACTTTTTGCCATGTTTGATCTTTTAAAAAATGATTACAACTAAACAAAAACTGCCTCGTTATTTTTTGTTAAATCAAGCCGTTTTTTTATGAACATTTATTTTTTGAACCCTTAAATAGACAATTAACTTACTTCTAAAATATTAACTAAAGATAATGATGAAAATGACCACCACCAGCTTCATTGCAGGCACGTAGCCTACGACGTAAGGACTTTCGTACTCTGTTACAAACATGGCGATTTTCTTTAATTGTTTGAAATCCGTCGTGTATTCGTTGCATTAGTTCATCTCTTGTATGAACAGGCGTTTTATACACAATTTCCTTTAGATTACCCCAAAAATAAAAATCCAAAGGATTTAAATCGGGTGAACGAGGTGGCCAACCAACAGGACCTCCACGTCCAATCCAAAGAACACCGTATGTTTCATTGCTCGAACATCGCTGCAAAATGTAGCGGCGCCCCATCATGCTGGAACCACATGCGGCCTCTTACATGCAAGGGGATCAATTCCGGCAAATCGTTGGCGATACAATTTAAATAGGATTCATGATTAAGCCTATTAGGTAAAACAACTGGCCCAAATATTTTATTATCAATAATGCCGGCCCATATGTTGATGGAAAATTGGTATTGTGAATTGGCTATTCTTAATAAATTTGGATTCTCGTCAGCCCAAGTATGTAAATTGTGAAAATTTATTATTCCTTTTCTGGTGAATGAATCTTCATCTGTGAATAGTACATTTCGGGAAAAATTTCTATGGTGCCTTAACTTCCTTAGAAACCATTGGGAAAATTCTTGCCTGGGAATAAAATCCCTAGGCAACAACTCTTGGACTTTTGTAAAGTGGTAAGGCTTCAATTGTTGCTCTTGTAGGGTCCTTAACACAGAGGACGCTGATATTCCTAACTCATATGCAACAATTCTTGTACTTGTAGTTGGGTCATTTTGAACACTATTTAAAATAGCTTCTTCAACTTGAACGGTAAGCCGGTATCTTCTACGTCCAGAATTAAATTTGGCTGGTTTTAGAGAACCAGTTTGCCTTAAGCGACGAAGTAAATTTTCAAATGTATTCTTATGCGGAATTCGTCCTTGAGGAAATTTTCTATGATAAATTCTTACTGGTTCGTGTGGATTTTGCCTCGCTTCACCATAAACTAAGAGCATATCGGACAATTGATGTAAAGAATAATTTATAAAAGGCATTTTTACATAACTAACAAATTCACTTTAACTACAAAAGTATCTCTACTTGAAAGCAATAATATCAAATTCATTTAATTTTTAATCTGTCAATCTTTTACTTATTCCAAAGCCCACTTATTTATTCCTCAAAAATAATAGTGTAAAATATGCGTTTTGTCAATTTTCATGTAATAATATGGTTTTTATTTTTTCTCGAGACAAAAAAGTAGTATTTTTAGTGGCTTAATCTAAAAAATGTATAGAAACTGCAAAAATCAGTGGCGCACATTTTTTTTTAATATTTCTTAAGGTGCCCCCCGGGACTGGACTTAAAAATTTTAACGTAGTTAAAGCAAAATTAGCTACTTATTAGTATAAATAACGTTGCCAAATTTCAACAGAATCGGCCAAAGGATATTTAAGATATTTTAAAAAAGCAGTTTTAAAAAAAAATATTTAACACCCTGTATCTTAAAAACTAAGCATTTTCGGATCCACGTTTATATGACTTTTTCTTCTTATTTTTGTATAATAAATCTCCAACCGAGCGTTGGCGCATGTTTTTGAAACACCCTGTATAAAGTAAAATAACTATAACAATTCTTCGCTACGCATAGGCATGATATGGTCGACAGTCGAACTCATATACAGATTATAAAACTCATAAAACAAATATGGTTGATCTTCGAGCTGCTTTCATTGGTTCATGTGTTTTATTCAGTGTTGCCGGATGAATGTCATAAAAGTTCCCGACCAAAAATTACAAAATAGTTAATAAAAAAACTAGTTATATTTTAAATTTACTAGCGCATTCGCCCAATTTAAAAAAATAATTAATAGAAGTAGAATTTTTCACTACCAACTCAAGCAACTTTTCATAAACTGCCACAGTATTAATTGGTCTAAATTCATTATGCTGTTTGGTATTGTTGACCTTTGGTACCGGTACTATAATGGAATGTTTCCAACTTTCAGGAAATACACCAGTACATAAAGATGTATTTATCACATCTAGCACAAGTTCGCCAATGACATAGACAGCATCACATAAAACTTTTTTAGACACACCACTTTCATCTCCCCCAACATATTTCATATTTTTTAACAGTTCTTTCATTTTAGATATAGTCAATGGTTCAAAAAAGGAAAATTCAGTATCAAGAGGTATCACCTGGGAGTTTCGTTGATATGGTAGTTTGGGTATACTTTCTATTATCATATTTATACTTTTAATGAAGTAGTTGTTAAATTGTTCTACAATTTCTCTGGCATCCTCCAAAGTTTTTGAGCCAAAAACTATTTCATTTGGTAGTGTCTGACGTTTACCTGGTAGTATTGTCTTAATATTTTTCCAGAGTTCACGTGAATTATTTTTGTTCTATCACTTGTTTAAAATGCTTTTCTTTATTAATTCTTATTTGACTAACTATATCATTTCTAACATTTTTGTATTCATTCCAAATATCAACATTGCTATTTAGCACTGCTCTTTTATACAAATTGTCTCTGTTTTTCATCATATTCTTTATATCCGTTGTGATCCATTTTTTTTCCAAATATTTTTGCTTAGCAATAGTTAGTACTTTGGGGCATTTTGTATCTAGGTATCTTGAGATACTTTTAACAAACAAATTCGCCATAATGTTTACATCAGAGATGCTACCATCCCATACAGAGTTTCTTAGGCATTCATGGAATTCATCTACATTATAATTTTTTATTAACCTCTGGTGTAAACTTATTGTACTATTATTCAGAAAACCATCCTCAACATTTACCGATAAAATAGAATGATCACTAATCCTTGAGTGTGTACAATGTGTTTGTTGTTAGTAATAATAAAGTCAATCAAAGTAGAACTATTTATTGTTACACGTGTTGCAGTATTTACTATTTGATAAAGACCCGCTTGATATACTTTGTTCATTAATTTATAACCCTAAAATGAATTCTTAAGCAAGTCAAAATTAAAATCACCAAAAATGATGTTGGTTCCTGGAAAATCATTGACCTCATCCAAGTACTCACTAAAAAAGTTAACAAAATCAACATTCTGGGTTTGTGGGGGGTGATATAAAACCGTGCACAAATTTTTGTTTTTACATAGGAGAATTCAACAGACAATAACCATACATAGTTTTCACCGCACTGTATAGTATTTACTTTCACACGATTGAATGTCATCGGATACACGTGTTTCCGACAGCAACAACAATTTAGGCTTGTTTATGAGTATTTCAATGTGGTGTTTATTATTCAAGTAGCCCTGACAGTTTAAATAAACAATACTCGAATTTAGAACAATTTTACTATCTAATTGCTACTTGGTGTATTTGTTTCTTTGAATATTTTCAATTTTCTTGTATGTTTCACAGGTTTGTATGTTCCATGTTGGGTGATTTGTATTAAGATTAAGCCCATACTTTTCATTTGACAGTACACAGAATCCAATAAAAAAGAAGTAATTGGTTTGAATGTGTTTTGGCGCTATGAATCACCAATTCATTCCAGTTGAATTTCTATTGGTAATTTCCAATGAAGTCAGCGGCTTGAATTGGAAAATACCAATCCATGCCTATGCTTGTCTCTATTGGCTAAATCCAATAGAAATGCACATGGAATGAATTGGTAATTCATAGCGCCAAACCCATTCCAACCAATTAAAACCAATTAGTTTTTTAAAATTTGGATTAGAAAATACCTACCAGTTTATTTTTCATTCAAAAATAATTTTAGATCCCAGAAGGATAACCGGGTAAAAACCAGAATTCATTTTTCACAGAAGAGACAAAAAATTTATTGTTACTGAGTAATTTTATTTCTTTATTTTTTTTTTTGTGATATATGTATGTATACATACATATAACATACTATCACAAAAAAAGTAATACAAAATAAATATAATTATTCGGTTATAATAATTTTTTTTATCTTTCTTGCAAAGGATGTTTGTAGGCATGGTCGAAGTCGATATTGTTTATGTCAATATTTTTTATTTTGTCCGCTGTGACATTCTTACGCCATCGTCCCTAAACCTTACACATATAAACATTTTTTTAATTTATAAGTACACTACTAACACCAGGCACTTAACACTAAAATCGATCGACTAATAAAAAAACCGCTAATAATTGGCGTCCAAAGACTTGTTGTTGTTTTTTCTTTATGATGGCGTCTCAACCTCGTTGATTTTGCGCAGTTACACGAGAGCCCTCTTGCGATATTTGTATTGTATTGGAAATAACCAATTAGCAGATTTTTCTAATCTTACACTGGGAATGCCCAATTGAATTCAATTCTAAATTACCTATAGGTAGCTTTATCCAATCGAAACCAATAAAAACCATTAGAATCCTAATTGGACTTCTCCATCATGGAAAATACCAGTAAAAACCAATGTCTGTTTTATATTGCGCCCAATTAAATCCAGTAAGTCCAATTTAGACCCATTGATACCAACCAATACTTCAATTGGTTTCTACAGGAATTAATCGGTCATTTACAACAGGGTAACAACTTCGCTCGTACATACATTTATGTCATGATCACACCCACAATTGGGACACACTCTATTGTTTTTACAATCTTTGGCCAAATGGCCATACCGGCAACATTTATAGCACCTTATTATTCCGAATTCATCAAATACCATACATCTATTCCATCCTATGTTCAATTTCCATAACCTTATTATATGTGTTTGTATCTAATTCCAGAACTAGGTTACACTTCTTCTTCACAACTTTGCTCTTATGAATTATATTCAATTTCAGGTTGGAGCATTCTTCGATATCATTTTGCTTTTTGATCATCGAAATAAGAACTTCCTCGGTGTTTTTTGATTCACATTCATTGATTCCTACCATCTTTATCCTATGCTCTAGTAGGTACTTTATCTACGACTACTTAAGAATAGTAACATTCTAGTGTAATTTTTAATCATAGAAAGGATGTTTTTCTGCAATACTGTGCGAGAATATTCCTACTCTTGTTTAAGAATGGTCACAAGTAACGACATCTCCTGGCTGTTTACTAAACGTAAAAAATTTAAAAATATTTAGATATTACTGTATTATTTATTAATTAAAAAATAATAGCAGTTGTATAATTAAGGTTTAGGCACAAAAAATTAGTTATATTTATTGTTTTTCAAATATACAAATCAAAATTATAATAAATTTGATATTAAAATGATAAACCAGTTACCTACTATACCGGCTTTGAAGTTTTGACAGATTCAAAAAGTATAAAAAAAGACCTTTAAAATGTAGAAAAAGAATAGATGTTGACATCTTAGTTTTTTTCTTCTAAGATTACTTGTAAAATTAGTTTTGTATTTGTTACAATGTTATTTTTTTTATTACAGTATTGTAGTTAGTGTAAATAACTATTTTTAATTATAATAAAGATTTAGGCATACCATTTGTTTAAATTTATTATAATTTACATTATAAAATTGTGACGGCACAAAATGGTTTGACAATACAAAAAACTTAAATGTCAAAAACTGCTTGGTTTCTTTTCTCTGTTTAAAATTATATAAGCGTTACTATTCTTACGTAGTCGTAGAGAAAATAATGTCTGAAACACGTTTGGAATAGCATATTCAACTCTCGTAAAACCGTCACACTCGCCTTCGGCTCGTGTGTCAAATTTTTCCTCGAGCGGAATATGCTGTATTCCAAACTTGTTACAGAATGTACTATTAGGTCTGTTTACATCGTATTCTTCTCCCAGTTGGTTTTGAATCTCCACTTGTAGACTTTCGATGTCTTTGCCATTACCACAATTGAGAGAAAATTTCTATATTGTTCTTGTCCTTGTGTTATCCATGGCTTTATTTTTCTGTTTTTACTATTAATGACTTTAGATTTAGTGTTATTTTTAATATACATATTTTTGCACAAATATGTCATATCCCTTTTCAGGATCTTGTTCATCTAAAACTTCTGCAGATTCTACAGATTTGTAAAAGTTATTTAAATTTGTAATATATAAGTAGCTAGGTTTCTGATTATTTTTAATTTGTTCCGAGAAGCTAAAATTTATAAAAAGTATATGATTTTATGATACACGATGTTATTATGCTTTCTTGATTTGGTCTGACAAATGCAATGATCTTTTTAATCTTGGTGGGGTTATTAATGTAAGATATGAATTCAAATTCAAAAGGTAACTTTCCAGTTGGGTTATGTAAAGATCTACATCAGTAGATAATGGCCTATATGAAGCAGTGACGCCAAATGTAATGTTATTCATGGAAAAAGTAAATCTTATTAGTTTGGTTTCCGTACAATCTATCGTAAGTTTAGAGTGTTAACCTACTTAGGATTTATGGTCACGTCCATTGGTCGGATATGCTTGTTTATAATTTTAAGTCGAACTTGCTTTTATGATTATGCATTATGGTTCATTATTCCCTGATCACCTCTTTTAATAAATGTTTTTTTAATGTATTTTTGTTGTTCCTACGGAATTTTCTACGTGAGAGGGTTTTCGGAATTACGAGTTTTTAGTATTGCGAATAGCGTCATGCAAATATTATTAAAATACTTATGCATATTTCGCCTTGTTTCCTCGTAATTGATCTCTTTCAGGTTCCCGCCTATTCAGGGGTGATACAATACACTTTTTAGTCCTGGTCAGTGAGGTGTTTATTCACATTGGGATTAGCGGAACTATAAACTGTTGTCCGAAACCTTATAGAAAAATTAGCTTTTAGATATTCTGGATTTAAAATGCACTATGGTTACATTTTTGTATCGTTTGTGGAGCGAACAGATATACGTCTGACGGTACAAGTGATATGTACTGTCGAACTGAAGTAGGTACACGTGTAATGTGAGTATTAAATAAAAAAATTCGCTGTGGAATAAAAATTTTGCTGTGAAATAAAAAAATCGAGATTCGAATGTATAAATATAATTTTTTAACTATTATCTTGTTTAAAGTTAAAAGTTGAGATTTTCTAAATATAAATTTGCGTTTTTTTTTTTAATACTGTATAAGATATACTTACAATTACAACTTGGGCACTTAATTTAGAATTATCTTCTGTCATAATCTGTTTGTCCCTTTCATGTCTCCGTTTTAATTCAAAAATAGTCTGTTCTGTATCCGTGGCATTTTCCAATCTACCTTTTTCCATGTTTTCTTTTAATAATTTTACCTGAGAATAAAAAATCTAATAAAAAACTACATCATAAAAAATGTATCATTAATGATTTATTAAGCTTACTACCTATGTAAAAAATAAGAAATGTTACTTCGACCACAACAAATTTTAAATTTAAATGAAAAACGCAGTCTTATAATAAAGGGGTTTTTATGCTATACATTGTATTTTCAACTAAATAAATTATAAATTATAATTACATTTTTAAGTTAGAAGTTCCTGTTTTAAGTAAATTAAAGATTAGGGTGACCGCAAAAAATCGATGTCGCAATTTTGTTCGTCTGGACCCCACAAAACGATTCCCCTTTCCAGATATTGAGATAGACGAAATTTGAGCTCGATTAAACTACGTTAACCCGTGCCGCTCGTCGCTCAAAGGAAGCTAATGTTGTTCTTTAAAATTTATATTCTATACATAATTGTTGTTATTTTAAGTCAAACAGAGTTACAACAGCCTTTGACCCCAAAAACGTGCCCTGGCAGCATTAGGAGCCAGTTTGGGTGTATTTTAAGAGTTTTACCGGTTTTTACATAATGTGTCTCGGAATTAACATTTTTTATTAAAAACTATTTTGGAACTTAATTTTCAAACAAAAAGAGCCTTTTTTCAAATATAGTCAGACTAATAGTCAGGTAATCTCCATATAATAAAAGATTAAATTTAAACAAAAGGCTCTTTAAAATTATTTTTACTATTTGCTCCAAAAATTATTATTTAGTTTTACTTGTGTGTATTTTACTAAATAAAGGTAAAGGTTAAGTTTTAACAAAAAATCAGGTAGGTAATTATATTTAATTTATACAATTATTTGCATTAATCCTTTTAGGAAAATATAAGACGGCCTATAGAGTGGTATGCTTATGTTTTACGGATAAAATGGCATCCACATCAGGTGTACAAAGCCGAACCAAGGATAAAATATTTCTTGTGGGCTATCCCATTCACCAAATCACCGGTTGTAAACTACCCTCAAATCGTCAAGTTTTGTGTGTTTTATTTTATAATATACGTGCTGTAAAATTAACTGTAAGAGAATCAGCAAAACTTGCCATACGAGAAGTGTTCATTTTTTGGGAGAAAGGACGAATTCCGACTAAACATGAGCAAGATGCAATTACTAAGCTGGAAAAACTTTACGCCGAGTGGAGAACTCTTCAAAAAGACCGGAAGAAAACATCGGAAACGGCTAAGAACAAATTTAAACAGTTCGTTGAAAAGTTGGATGATCTCTTTGATATTGCTCAGCAAGATGCCTTGGCTCTGATGAAATCGGAAGAAGATAAGGCATTTCTCGTGAAACAGAGGCAGAAGGGCCGTCCAGGTTCCATGACTGGAGTGGATCTCAAGTTGTCTCGAGCTGAAGAAATCAAGGGGCAAAAGGAACTTGCAAAAATGAACCGACAAATCCAAGAAGGTATTTGAATGCAGAGTTGGTGGGATTATCTTTTTTTGATCCCACCATTACAGACGATGAAAAGTTGTTAATGGCTAATAAATTGGTCAGTAGCATAGATGAACCATCAGAGCACGCTAGGATTGTAAATCCAAAAGTTAAGAAAGAACAATTAAAAGAGGTAGTTGATGGAGGATTGGTAAATTTACTTACCAAAGAAACATTTACATTCTTTAACCGATTTAATATAAAAACAGATTTCCTAAGACAACATCCAAACACCTGGCCTCAAAATAATGACTTCCAAGAAGGATTGAAAATTGTCAAAACATTAAAGGTAGTTAAGGATATGGCTGAGCGTGGTGTTAAATTAATAACCGACTTTAACAACCTTCTGACTAAAGATGAAGGCCAAAAGCAATATGTCCTGCAAGTTGTAAGCAAATGCCGAGCATTATATTCTGACGTTTCAAAAACTACTTTAACAAAAGCTCTAGAATAGATTAGATAACTATGTAAAATCAACTCATGTAGTTACTACGTCTGTATCTTTTCTGTGTCTGTTTTGTATGTATACCTAATTTTTATATAAAAAATGTCATTAGATTTATCAGTATTACTTGTTTTTTTATTATACTTCTACTTTAAACTCAAAAATATACCAAAAAAAGCAAAATTTATCACTTAATAACAAAATATACGAAGTATGCTCCTAGTGGTACCAGGTCATGTTTTTGGGGCTAAAGGCTGTTGTAACTCGGTTTGACTTAAAATAACAACAATTATGTATAGATTACAAATGTTTAAGAACAACATTAGCTTTCTTTTGAGATATTAAGCGTATTTTTATTATTTACCGTTCTGGAGTTATGGCTCCATATGTCAGCTTTTTGGCCAAAAATTTGGATTTTTTCAAACTTTGAGCGATAAGCGGCGCGGGCTAACGTCGTTTAATCGAGCTCAAATTTCGGCTAACTCAATATCTGGAAAGGGGAATCGTTTTGTGGGGTCCAGACGAACAAAACTCCGACATTTTTTTCCACCCCCTATAAGTTGCGGTCACCCTATTAAAGATATATCATTGCACCATTAACATGCGATAGCCCAGTCATTCTAGCATTTCAATTGGAAAAAAATATAAGAGGTAAATCTCGACGCAATTTCGTTAAACCCTTTCTTAGAAACTTAAAAGTACAAAATTGTAACAAATTGGGTGGTTGCTTCCTCCGCCATGTTTGGTTTAAGGGGTGATTTTGTTTTTATCAAATAACTCGCTATTCTTTTAATTAACGTGAAAACTCACAAGAGCAAAGTTGTAGAGAATAAAATTAACTACAATTTATGTCCCATAAACTTTTTTGAAAAAACGAAATGTAAATCATACACAACGCGTTAAACGTCCGAGGTAGGGGGTTGAAAAACAGTTTTTTCACTTTTTCTATTTCTTTCAAAAGTAAGGGGGCATTACGTGAGGTTTTTAGGGGGAAGGGGGTCGAGCCAAACCTCTAGGGTTGCCAACCGTCCTATATTCAATAGGACAACCTTATATTTCACGCTTGTGTCCTATATTGTTCTATATGTCCTATATTGTCCTATATTTCATCAATTTGTCCTATATGTCCTATATCTCAAAAACTAGATTTGTAGAATTTGGGTATGCGTTTTTGAATACGCTTAGGAAAATTAAAAATAGAGTATACAAAAGCATTTTAAAACCATTAACATGTAGTGGTCAATTAATTTGGGCCACAAAATTCTCTAATTTAAACGTTACGTTAAAGCATTTTGAGGGTCAAATTCGTTGACCACGATATTTGAATGTTTTAAAATGATTTTTTGTTCTCAACTCTATTTCGCCAACTTTGTTATTTAACTCGCTTGATTTCCACAGCGACGATATTATACGGGTGTCCGGAAAAAGCCCCACCTACGCCATACGACACTCTAGGGTGTTTATTTTAAGTATAAAAAACTACTTTTTTCCGATGAGTAGTTTTCGATTTATTATGCATTTAAGTTTAAAAAACTCGACAACGCTGTTTTCCTAAGCCCATTTATGAGACATATAAAGGTGGTTATGGAAACAAAATTAATGCATTTACAGAGAGCTGAAATAATTTTTGAAGCAAACATCAGAAAATACATTTTTCAATCGTCAATTATCGACGATTGAAAAGTGTATTTTCTGATGTTTGCTTCAATAAATGTATCCTAACTTTGTTTTAATTATAAATAAGCCTTGGTTATAATATTTTGGTTGGTTAAAATATAGTTTTCGCAAGGTTTTTTTTGTTTTTATAGAATTATATTAAAAATTAAGCACATATTTTAATATAATTCTAGAATACGATTTGGAGTTAAAATTTCATCGATTTAGTCGCCGCGGCTAATGTTTTCTGTTCCGACAAACCGATTTTTGACATTTGGAATTAATGACGCCAACGGAGAACATTCGCCGCGGCGACTATATTTATACAAAGTGACTAGAAGTACACCGGGAGTACCGCTATTAAAAGTACACCGGGTGGAAAAAAATCCTTAGTTAGCATATTTGTCAATTGTATAATATTAAATGGTCGCTCAATTTCGCGCTCAATGGGGCGGGGGGCCCAATGGGGCGGGGTCGGTTGGGTTGGGTTGATGAGTTTGGGTTGGTTTGGGTAATTCATACTGACATTTCATTAATTTTGTTGTTAATTGTATTTCAATCACTTAATTAAATTTTAATCAATGTTTATACAACTTGAAAGTTAGCTTAATAATTACTATCAATAACAAAAAAAACTCATACAGCTATATTGTGGCTGTGTGAATAAAACTTTTCCGTCAATGTCAAGCTGACATCGAGCTTTGTCACATCCATTATGACTTTTTTAACAACATTTTCAACCAAACAATGCAGACGAACTCTGGCAAGCCATTGAAACCATTTGGAACGAGATAAAGCAAGACGGCGACTTCCATGCTTTGCCGTTTGCGGGCAGTAATTGACAAAAACAGAGGGATGACGAAATATTATATATTTTTTCAAACTTCAACCTAACTTTGTATTTAATTTTAGACCTTTCAAATGTGACGTATCGTGTTAAAAGCCATAATTACTCCGACGAAATGATAGAAAATCAGGAACACTAGATTTTTAAGCTGTATGAGTTTTTTTTGTTAGCGATAGTACATAATTAATATCAAGAGTTAACCAGCTCTTTACCAACTGTTATACAACTGGGCCTTAGTGTACCAATTTAATGTCAACTGATAAATCCGAAATTTTACCATCAGCTGTTATGGAAACACGCATGCGCACAAACCTGATGTACTTTTAATAGCGGTACTCCCGGTGTACTTCTAGTCACGGCGATATTTATAAATAAACCTATTATTTATAACTAAAAAGTTAAAGAATATACCCCTTATTATAAATAATTTTTAACTTTTTCTTTTTGACACGCGTTAACAAAATTGTTCTTTACCCTTTTATATAAATAAACAATCTTAAAATATTTATAATTTTTAAACCCTCATAACTAAAAAACGAAAAAAAAATTAAATTTATTTTATACTTAAAGTAACCCTCCTACAGCGTGATATGGCGTAGATCCGCCCTGTATATTTTTATGCCTTATAAATTATTTTATTTATTTGTTTTATGTTATTATATATTATGTTATTATATATGTTTATATTATTATTTTATGTTTTTGACTAAATAGTCTATTGTTTGTTTATAAAGAAATGAAATATGCTGTATTTTTAGTTTATTAAATATACATATAAATATTTGTGTACTTTACTTGTTACTTGGAATCAAAATAAAAATATAATTGAAAAATATTAGAAAAAAATTGAAAAAATTTTAATCTATGGGCTGTTTGCTGCCTAACCTAAATCGGACCAAGACAGCCGACGTCCTATATTTTTATTTACAATAGTTGGTAACCCTACAAACCTCACCCAATCTCATGTGGGGGGAGGGTGGTCTCGGCAAATATCTCGTAATCTATTTTCCTGGGTTAAATTAAGTAAAAAATGTTTCTTCACTTAAATATGATTAAATCATACGTATAATAATATTTGTTAGATATATTAATAATAAATTGTTGTAAGAATTAATCTTTTTATAAGTGTTTGTTTTTGTATGAACTTGACCTTGCTACCTTTATAGGTACGCAGAATAAAGCAGTTACAAGTAGACCGTGGTTTGAATCACACCTATACAAAATTAAGTTAATCAAATTATTAACGACTAAATTAATTAATAGTAGAATCAGTTAGTTAGTTACACCAAAACAAATATTGGCGACGAGGAAACTACAATTTTGTGTTTTATGGAAATTAACATAAAAACCGAAAAAAAGATAGTAGAACGCACGTGGATGAAAAACTCGAATTTCAAATGGAGTCGCAATTGATGGGACAATTACGTGAATTTGATTCAAATTCAAACGATTGGACAATATTTTTACCTCGAATATCAAATTATTTCCTTAGGAAAGAAGATCATCATATCGCCTCATCTATAATTTGAAAAAAACATATCACATTAAAGAGGAGAAAAAGACCTATCGAATGATGATATAAAATATGGGGCACTCCATTTGAAAAAAATTAGTTAAACCACTCTGAAGTTTGCAAAGTTTGGCATTTATTTCTGAACACCCTGTATTACTAAATTTAAATTGCTCATAATCAAAATGATGCTTATTAACTGCACTGGGATTGTTGCTAAAACTTATTCTTACCTTTAAAAACTGAGGTCGCTACGATTCTTTAAAGTTCAGCTTGCTTTTGCAAGATTTTTTGAAAAAAAAATTGTAAGTTGACAACACTGTATTTAAATCAAAAAGTAAATGGACAACAATGTAGAGGTTGAAAGATGTTATCGGAAAACTTAAATTAATACAGTGTGTTCCATTTAAAAAAATGTATGATTTTGTTATACCGCAAAAATGGAACACCCAGTATTGTTGAAAATAATTTCTCGGCATAAAGATTTTCAAACCAACAATTTTTTGTAGGAAACTTTTTTTTCTATCCCTCACTGTAAAGGCACTAGGAAAGCCCGACGCACTGTTGCAGGATTTGATTTATTACATTAGATGTTAGTGTTTACAATGGTTCAAATGGTTCACGCCTCGAAGGCGGTTATTAATACATTTTTGTTTATTATATTATTGTTAGTATACTTATCTAATAATTGTGTTGTATGGTACGTAAAAGAATGGAATGCCGGCCTGTTAAAGCCTTATAGGTAAAAAAAAGAAAAAAGGAGGGACTGGGGAAACGTAAGCGGGAAAACATGGGCACTTGGAAGCAATAGCACCGGGCACAGCCCGATGTCAATTGCCTGGGCCCCCTCTTCAACGACGCCCTATCCGGGCTACAGAGTACCTAATACCTCTGTGATATGACCTACCAAATTCAAATTAAATTTATGAAGTCTCTTAGGACATAAAATATGCGGTACGACCGAAGTCTGTGACCTAAAACTAACTTAAACTAAAAAAAATAACATTGCCTGGGGTCGTTGAAGGGAGAGTCCATGAGTACTCAGCGCGAACCAGAAGAAGAACAGGGACAGGCGAAGTAAATCCGCCTGGCGACGGCGACCGGGCTAGGCGCAATACCCCAGAGACCGTCGGCAGGAAGACCCACAGCGGTCTACATCGGAAGACATGAGGCGGCTTTCACCTCGTGCCTCGAGAGGGTGGTGTGGAAGAGTAGACGAAAGAAAAACCAAGACAGGCGAGCTATCAAGCTCGCCGACGGCGCCCGCACAGCTCGCATTGGCTGGGCAAACCGAATACGAACATAGCAAGCGCCGTCGGCGAGCCAGACAGCAGCAGACGGATACTAATTCAGATGTGGGGCCTTTTCACCTCATGCCTGGGAGGTACAGGGGATAAAATTAGACCACTAGGTTTTCTAGAACTAGAAGTAAATTATAATCATATTAAAAATAAAATTAAAATTTATGTTATTCAAAATGGTGGCCCACCCATTTTGGGAAGAGATTTTTTAAATTTATTTCAACTAGGGTTAGCACAGGTTTATCAAATTAGTGATGAAAATTTAGAGCCTCCAAACATATCTGAAAAATATAAATCTGTGTTTGAACCCGGATTGGGTAATAAAGGTTGTGCAACAATTGTTTTAAAAGACAAAAATACTTCTCCAAAATTTTTAGGGCTTATGCACTTAAGGAGAAAGTGGAGGAAGAATTGAATCGACTATTGGATCTAAAAGTTATATCACCAGTGGAATATTCACCTTGGGGAAGACCAATAGTACTTATTATAAAGCCAAACGGAAAAATTCGCATTTGTGGTGATTTCAAGGTGACGATCAACCCTCATATGGAAATTCCAAAGCATCCCTTACCAAGACATGAGGATTTATTTGCAGCACTAGGTGAAGGTATTGAATTTAGTAAGTTAGATTTAGAAAATGCTTATCAGCAAATACTTTTAGATAACGATTCCAAACTTTTGGTCACTATTTCAACGCATAAGGGTTTATTTGTTTAAAATAGATTACCTTTTGGGGTCTCTTCAGGACCAGCATATTTTCAGAAATTTATGGAGTCACTTTTTGCGGGCTTAAAGGGTATAGTTGTATTTTTGGATGATATATTAATCACAGGAAAAAATAAAGAAGAACATTTATTTAGATTAAATACGGTTTTAATAATTTTGCAAGATTCAGGATTAAAAGTATCTTTAAATAAATGTTCATTTTTTTAAAAATCTGTTAAATATTTAGGCTTTATATTAGATAAAGACGAATTACACCCATGCGAAGATACAATTTTGGCTATTAAAAATGCTCCTATCCCGCAAAATGTGACTCAATTAAAATCAGTATTAGGTGATTTTTTAGAAATCTTTCTATGGTCTTACATCCTTTATATGAGCTACTTAAAAAATCGGCTAAGTGGTATTGGTCTAAAGAATACAATGATGCATATAATTTTATAAAAAATAAATTAACTTCAAAAGATGTATTGGTTCATTTTGATCCAAAATTACCTATTAAATTAATAACTGATGCTTCTCCACAAGGAGTTGGGGCAGTAATTTGTCATGTTTTTGAAAATAAATGCGAAAAACCTATTGCTTATGCATCTAGAGTCTTAAACTCAGCAGAGGCTAGTTATTCTCAAATTGAATTGAAGCTTTAGCCATTATATATGGAATTAACAAATTTAATCAGTATTTGTATTTAAAGGAATTTATATTAGTCACGGATCATAAGCCGCTTTTGGCAATTTTGTCTCCTACAAAAGGTATTCCGCAGTATTCAGCAAATCGGTTACGCCGTTGGGCTGTTATTTTATCAAATTATAACTACAAGATTGAATATGTTAAATCAGAAAGTAATAAAGCGGACTTTTTATCAAGATAATAATAATAATAATAATGTTTATTAACGCTAAATAGCAGTTATACATTGGTTTACAATAAATAAATCAAATTAATTTTAGTAAAAAAAACAATATAATGTAATATGTTATATCAGGTACAAAAATCCAATATTAATAAAGCCTAGTCTGTCTCACCACACATGCCAGCAATCAAAGACCATCGAGGGAATTAAGCTGGGTTTTAAAGGATGCCAAAGAGCAATTAGAAAAGTTTACTGAGAAGAGACTGTTGCATATTCTAGAAACCCGACTCAAGGGAGAATTACTGGCATATACTGTGCGACAGTTGGGAATATCTAATAACGTGGGATTCCTCAAGTCCCTCGTCGGTATTTTCAAGTTAAAAGAAGCCAGTATTTCAGAAGATTGAATCAAGCCATTAAATACCTTAAAGAGGAAGCAAGCATCCTTATTTAATCTGCGCCTCTTGAGCGAACTTAGTCCTAGATATTGCAAGGTATCCTGAGTACTTAATACTATTCCAACTTTGAGCAATCTGTACTTCATGTGACGAGCAAATTTGTTTTGAATGGACTCGACTCTATCAACATGAATATTATAAAATGGTGACCAAATTGTTGACCCATATTCCAGGCGAGATCTAACCAAACTCACAAAGAGCAAGACAAGAGGGCGAAGGGTGCTAAAGTCTTCACACATCCTTAATACAAAGCCCAACATTTTGTTTGCCTCAGCGACTATGGCGTCAATATGGTTGCAGAAGTGGAGTTTATTGTCCAATAACAAGCCAAGATCCCTAACTAGATTTACTTCATTTAACACATTTCCTGAGATGGAGTAACTGATAGCGTTGACCACTTTTTTCCTGGAGAATCGAATAAAAGAGCATTTACTGTGGTTTAGAAATAGTTTGTTCTTAATGCACCATTGGTTAAGGGAGTCCAAGTCTTGTTGCAGAACCATCACATCCAGATTAGAAACAACTGGACTGAAGATTTTTAGATCGTCAGCAAATAGTAAGACGAGCTAAAGTACTTACCAATATCATTGACAAAAATGTTAAAGAATGAGGGACCCAGATGGGAGCCCTGGGGAACTCCACTAGTGACCTTGATTATGCTAGATTCGAATCCATTTAGTTTAACCAGTTGGGTTCTTCCATGTAAGTAGGTAACAAACTTCTTTAGTAATATACCATGATCGACAACATCAAACGCTTTACTGAAGTCAGTGTAGACTGCATGAACTTCACAGCCTTTTTCCATACCACAGAGAACTGAGTTGACAAAACAAAAGAGATTGGACTCAGTGGAACGCCCTCCAGTTAAACCATGCTGTTCCTCAACAATCACATTCTTAAAAACAAAGGTGACATATGGAATAATAAGTTTTTCAAACAGCTTAGATATTGCAGACTGAATACAGATTTGTCTATAATTTTTTACACCTGATTTAAAAACTGGTATCACAAAGGAACGTTTCCAAATTTGAGGGAATACTCCAAACTGTAGAGAGCTGTTAAAAATAAATAATAACGGGTCACAAATTGAAAAAGCAGTATTGTTAAGAAATGCATTAGAGAGTCCATCTGGACCAGCACCCTTATTGGTGTCCAATTTCAGTAGGTTTGAGAACAACTCTTCATATGAAAACTGAATTAAAGACAGATCCACACAGTCAACAACTTGCAAGTCAGGTTCAGCAACACTAGCCATCTGATCATCAACATTGTATACTGATTGAAAATGATTGGCAAAGAGATCAACTATTGATTGACCATCATCACAAATGGTATCATTAAGAAAAACAACATTTGGAACAACAGAATTTTTCTTTTTGCTCTTAACAAAATTCCAAAGAGATTTCGTATTTACAATGACTTGACTCTCAACTTTCTCTATAAAGTTTTTGTAGCAGGACAAATTTAAATTTTTACAACTACGCCTAAGTTGAGAAAAAAGATGATAATGACTTTCAAGATTACTTTCTTTAAATTGCTTGTGGGCTTGCTTCTTTAAGATAGTTAATGACTTTAATTCCCTAGTAAACCAGGGAGGAAAATGAGAATTCTTTTTAAATTTTTTAGGAACAAACAATTCAATTAAGTACACTGTAAAAGTATTCTAGCATTTTATCAACATCTTCCAGAAAATAAAGGTGTTGCCACTCAAAATTAAACAAAAAATTATTAATGGATAAGTAATCAGCCTTACCAAAGTCATAGTACCAATCACAGTTATTTTCTAGAGCACAATTAACTTTATTTAACATATTGACACACAATGAAGGATGGTAGCCATCCTCCTGAACAAAAGGATTACACTTCTTGACTTCCAATGGACAGCTTGAGAAACACATGTCCAAAAGACCACCATGCAAGTTGAAGACTAGATTATACTGGTCCAAGCCGTAAAAGGCAAAATTGTCCAATATGCAGCTTTCCTTTTCTGATGTTACCTCACTGACCACAATGTTGTTGGAAATAGGATCTCTGTTCCATTTAAGGCCAGGTAAGTTATAATCACCAAAGAGCATAAACATGGAGTTTTTAAAGTTGTTATGCAGATAATCAACAGTTGAAACATGATCATGATATAGATTGAGACTGGAATTTGGCGGAATATACACACAGCCCAATATTATTGATGAATTTTTAGATTTGACTTCCACAAAAACTTGTTCAACATTTCTGTTATTAGTCTGAAGCATCTTACATTGATATGGTTTTTTAAATAAAGACCCCACCACCTCTGGAGTGAGGACAAGTTGTATCACAACGACCAGTTCTAAAAAGGTTATATGTATTGCCAATTACTTCATTATCATAGAAATCGTGTGTCAACCACGATTCAGTAACACATATCACATCAAAAGACTCACTGGTAACTGACATAAGGAAGTTTTTTAATTTTGTCCTCAAGCCTCTAACATTTTGGTAAAAAATAGAGAGTGATTTTTCCGATTTTTCATTTGTATAGCTGCCATTTAATGAATTTTTTTTTCAACAATCTTAGGTACACCATGGATATACTTAATTTGTTTGTTATTTATACCACTGGCTTCCATCTGAGACAATTCCTTTTTAAGATTACTCAAAAAGTTTCTTTGGTGTATCGTCATATCATTCTTGATATAAACATTAGACTGTTCTCGAGGCTTGCTCTTGAGCAGCTTAAGAGCATCCTCCTCAGAGTTTAAAACCACTTTGATAGGTCTAGTTTTATCTTTGACAAACTTTCCCAGCCTAATAACACTAATCCCGACTAAATTAATTGGTGATCTGTCCATAATAACTGCTGTTACAGCATTTCTATCCTCCAGGCTTTTTTCCTCCTTTATATCTTTATTTGATTCAGGTACGTTGAAAATTATTAAATTCTTTGCTCTTCTCTTACGATCATTAAATTCAAGAAATCAGTTCATCACAGGAGTTAAGTCCATTCGCTGCCAAGGTATCCAGCTTCTGCTCCAATAGTACAACCCTATCTGTTAGGGCATTGTTTCGTTCTCTAAGCTCATTATTTTCCAATAGGATTTTTTCTAGGTTTGAGGTTATGTTCTCCAACTTGACTTCCAGGAGCTCCTTAATTTCTTGTTTAAACAGGGTCAATAAGTTAGTTAGGGCTTGATGTATCTTATCAACCTCCGGATCAGCCTTGTTTAAAGAATCTGGGCTGTCTTTAACCTCACTTTTGCACGCGGCACGGATCCATTGGAAACCTTTGTTAATTTCCCCACTTAATTTCTTAAAATTGTCTTTGATAGACCAGTGCACTTGCTATGGATCCAATAACTACATTTTGAACATTGAATAGACGCTATAGATTTAGTAATATTACTAGAGCAAACTTTGCACTTGTAAACCATCGGCGCCATTTTAGTTTAGATTACCTATATTAGACCAGCATGATAACTCAGTTAGTAAAGATCTACATTTTCATAATTTTCTCATTGAGTATAAACATGATGACATTCAAATTGCCACTAAAAATGATGTTTTTCTAAATAAAGTAATAAAATTTGTAAAAGGGATTTTGGCCACCCCAAATAAAAAAAAATAGTCGTTATAAACCATTTTTAGAAAAAAGAAATGAATTGTGTATAGAGCAAAACTGTCTGATATGGAATAACCGCGTGGTTATTCCAGATAAACTGCGTAATAAAATTTTAAAACAAATTCATAGTAGTCATTTAGGAATAAATAAACTTAAAGGCATTGCTAGAACTTATTTTTGGTGGCCCAGGATAAGTGATGACATAGAAAGATTGGTAAAAGATTGCGATGCTTGTAATATTTACAGTAGATTTCCAGAGAAATCAAAACTTAATCCTTGGACTTGGCCAGAAAAGTTTTTTAAAAGAGTCCACATTGATTATGCTGGACCCTTTTTAGGAAAAATGATTTTTGTACTTGTTGATGCTCATTCTAAATAGATTGAGGCTCACGTTACCAATTCATCAAGTACAGAAACAACATTAAAAATATTAAAACAAATATTTGCCATTTTTGGCTATCCCACAATGTTGGTTTCCGATAATGCTACAGCTTTTTGTTCAGAGGCATTTGACGAATACTTAAAGCATTGTGGAATAGAACATATACTTATTCCTGCATACCATCCATCTTCTAATGGAGCAGCTGAATCTTCAGTAAAAATAGTTAAAAATGCCTTAAAGAAAATCCTTTGTGCAAACAAAAATAGTGACATAAGTTCAGTGTTAACGGATTTTTTGTCAGACTATCGAAATACTGGTGTAACACCGGCAGAGATGGTATTTAGACATAGAGTCAATGGTCGATTTAATCTTCTGACACTGAATCCAAGTATAAAAAATAATGTATTAAGAAATAAAATGCAACAAAAACAAAATTTTAAGTGAAGAAGGTCAGTGGAGTTTCAGGAAGGTGATTTAGTTTGTGTAAAAATGTTTCAAAATAATAAAAGTTTTTTTTAAATTTGGTACAATTAAAAATAAAATTTCAAAAGATATTTATATGGTAAGAATTCAAGGAGAAAATAAGTTATATAAAAAACATGTAGATCAATTAAAAATTAGAGGCTCACCACTTCCAGCCATTCAAATAAATAACAATGTAATTAGGGAGTCAGGTACTAATGTAAGGCCCAAAAAAATATTAAACCTATTGATAGGTTAATTTATACTTAAAAAGGTTTTTGTAAATAATTATAATTAATTAATTAATTAATTTTGTAAATAATAATAATGGGGTTATAGATGTAGGTACTAGATTACTATTTCATAGCTTAAGGAAAAGGGTGTTAGATATATTAATAATAAATTGTTGTAAGAATTAATATTTTTATAAGTGTTTAAGTTTTTGTATGAACTTGACCTTGCTACCTTTATAGGTACTCAGAATAAAGCAGTTACAAGTAGACCGAGGTTTGAATCACACCTATACAAAATTAAGTTAATCAAATTATTAACGACTAAATTAATTAATGATAATAGTAGAATCAGTTAGTTAGTTACACCAAAACTAATAATAATAATCGCTGTTTAATTATGCATTGATAGAAAAATCGCCAAAATTGCCTCACGTAATTAATGGATGCCCCCTAAGTTAAATATTTAAGTAGAAAAGTTGTTTCTGACTCAATTTGTAACAACTTTTGTTTAAACGATTTATGCATAGGAACAATCGTTCGTTCCGGGAACGCGACAAAGTTTGAGGTATCGCGAAAGGCTTTTAGTTATTTTAGAATGCTCTTCGAGAGGGTGCTTGTTTAAAAAAATACCCGAATATATCTTTGTAAATTATTAAATAGCAGGACAGTGGGTGGACGCACGACAGAAGCTATGGCGTATAAACTTTTACGCTCTTAATTTTAAAAATATTGTAAATATGAAATTGATAATAGTAAGAAGTGTGTCATCTGTCTTCTATCATATGTCATCGGTCACCTGTCATCTGTCAACTTGACGTCACATTATTACTTGATATTTTCTTGGATCCCCCTGTTTTTGGTTTGTCTGTCATCTGTCAACTTGACACCTGTTATATTTTGTTGGTTTCCCACGTTATCTGTAAATTTGACACCTGTCAAAGTGTTGCTTGATATATTGTTGGGTCCCCGTTAATATGGTTTGCCTGTCAACTGTCATCTTTTAGGTGAACAAAGGTGTTGGTGGATTTTTCTAAAATTAATCCTCATCCCAAAACCTGAACCCTCCGTTAAGCTTAAAAAATATATAACTTGTACTTGATCATAGATGTAAAACGAATTTGATCAACAGTGATTTACGTAGTTCTCTGGTAATCAATGTAGATAAAAAATTATCGGGGGTAATTACACAAGTGCTTAAATTATCGATAATTTTGCTTGAAAGCATATTGCCTAAAAAATGCATGAGTTCATTTTCATATTTTGGAAAGAGCCCGACACCGAAGGTGAAGGGCTCTTTCCTCAAAATATGAAAATGACCGAATGCATTTTTTAAAAGGCAATATGCTTGAATGCAAAATTATCGATAATTTTTAAGCACTCGTGTAATTACCCCCGATAATTTTTTATCTGATAAAAATATGCCCGAGTGTAATTTGTTTAGATAATTACACGAATAAACTAATTAATTCAAAGAATAAGATTTTCAAATATTTTTATTTCAACAGAAAACTTCATTTAACAAATAATTAAAATGTAAACTAAAAAAATTAATAATTATGAAAAACGTGACATTTTAAATAACTGTCACATTAAAATAAAAACTGACGTTATTTTTATTAATTGCCATGGATTCCTAGTAGACAATTATCGCTCTAATCAAGCATCAAGATAATTGTCTTGTAGGCATATATAATTATCGAACATATTTAAGAAAAAAAATTTAATTTTTTATTTGGATAATAATTATTAACCAAATAGACAATTAACTTATTTATTATAATTTATTATTTATACAATGTATTATTTAATCACATAATATTATGATCATACTCGTATATGGCTTATACGCCATTTACCAGAAATGTTGGGAGAAAATTTAACTTTAAATTTAACAGTATATACAGGGTGCACATGCCGGCAATCACCCGGCTTTTTCAGCAGGGTAGTACTGTCTAAACGCAAAGTGTGAAAAAAAAAACAAAAAAATTACTCTCATGGCTATTTATTAAATACATATCCTCATATATACAGTGAGCGCGGTAAAATCCCCCCCTGTTAACTTTTGAACCAAATAAGATATAGATGTCGAACAAAAACCAGGGTTAACTATATTGTGTTTACTACTTTTTGACGTCAAAATGAAATTTTTTTGCCTAACAAGTGCCAAGAGGGCAGTATCAACTTGAAAATTTCAAATGGAAAGGGGGTGCTTGTGATACCTCATTTGAAAGGTATTTTAATTCTCTATATAACACTTTTTTTGTTTTTAAAATCCGTTTAACCATAGCTTAGTTATTAAGCGTTTTTGTCGCTTCTACTTACATTTTTGCAGAGTGCGAATTATTGCAAACCACTGCAATAATTATGCGTTTTTTGACAACTTTTTTGTTTTAAATACCCATACCAATATCCTGTTTTTAAGAAGATACAAAAATAAAATAATTAATATCTTTAGTATTAAATTGTTAATTGTTCATGCAATTTAAATTAATATTTGAATGTAAAATTAGAAGAAAAAACACTTTGCGTTTAGACAGTACTACCCTGCTGAAAAAGCCGGGTGATTGCCGGCATGTGCACCCTGTATATACTGTTAAATTTAAAGTTAAATTTTCTCCCAACATTTCTGGTAAATGGCGTATAAGCCATATACGAGTATGATCATAATATTATGTGATTAAATAATACATTGTATAAATATTAAATTATAATAAATAAGTTAATTGTCTATTTGGTTAATAATTATTATCCAAATAAAAAATTAAATTTTTTTTCTTAAATATGTTCGATAATTATATATGCCTACAAGACAATTATCTTGATGCTTGATTAGAGCGATAATTGTCTACTAGGAATCCATGGCAATTAATAAAAATAACGTCAGTTTTTATTTTAATGTGACAGTTATTTAAAATGTCACGTTTTTCATAATTATTAATTTTTTTAGTTTACATTTTAATTATTTGTTAAATGAAGTTTTCTGTTGAAATAAAAATATTTGAAAATCTTATTCTTTGAATTAATAAGTTTATTCGTGTAATTATCTAAACAAATTACACTCGGGCATATTTTTATCAGATAAAAAATTATCGGGGGTAATTACACGAGTGCTTAAAAATTATCGATAATTTTGCATTCAAGCATATTGCCTTTTAAAAAATGCATTCGGTCATTTTCATATTTTGAGGAAAGAGCCCTTCACCTTCGGTGTCGGGCTCTTTCCAAAATATGAAAATGAACTCATGCATTTTTCATACTGACGCACAGTAGTCTGAGAGGTGAATTTACGCGGCAAAAATTATTCTTTAAATATTTTTCCCAAGACGTGTGTTTTTTATGTTTTTAAGGGTGCTAAATTTACTTCTCATATAATTTTTTTTCAAAAATATTTGGTATTGAGGGGGCTAAGTCTAGCCAAATGATATAAAATGATTTTTTTTAATATTTGTGTATTTTTTGTTTTTTTTTATTTAATAATTTATTTATTAAATAAATAAATGTTTATAGTTCGTACCAGGGGGCGATCGCCAATGTTGGCGATTGCAACATGGCGCAAGCATAATTTTTTATTTTTTTATTTTTATTTTATTATTTTTAATGTGCTTTCAACAGGCACCAGGCCCAATTACAGAAATACACAATGACAAACACAAACAACCATACCCCTGGTGGGATTCGAACCCACGACCTCTCGGATTGTAGTCCGCAGTGCTAACTACTACACCACCGAGGGCGGTGGTTTTATCATGAATAACCCAAAAACCATTACCTTCAAAGTTTCAAAAATATATTATTATATCAACATTTTACATTTAACCATATTTCATTTAAACAACCCTTTAGCCAATATCGTGATGGTTGACAATAGGAAAACTTATTATTTTTATTATGCGTTAAATACTCTTGCTTGTTTTAAAAATGAGATTCCTATAGAACAAAAATTATTGTACTACCCTCTTAAAGCACTTTGCTGTTTTTTATTTTCTGAGCACCCTGGACGTTTAATTAAAAATGTTTGTTAGGAATCTCCTTTTTAAATACAAGCAGAAGTTTTTATGAAGAATGATTTTTTGCGATTCCGTTACGAATATCTTACCACATTTCTCTCTTATTTTGATATATATTTTTTTGTTTAAATTTCTGAGCACCCTGTATATATAATTCATCTTTTTATGAAAGTCTTCATTTTTAACCATCAAATATTTTCAAAAAGAATTCATTTTTCCACAAAACGCACTTCTAGTTTTTTGGGTTTTTTTAGTTTCTGAGCACCCTGTACATTTAATTCAAAATGTTTGTGTAGGAATCTTATTTTTGAAATAAGCAAGAGTTTTTAAATAACATGTTTTTTTTTGTATCATACCTAATAAAAAAGTTTTTTTCTATTGTCATTATCATCCGTGGGCACACTATAATATACAAAGTATATTAAAAAAATAATATTATTTAACAGGAGTAAAGAAAATTGTATTACCATTCTTAAATGCAATATTTATTGTCAAATTTAAAAAATATATTACTTTTATGACCAGGTTAGCGGTAATTTGTCGGCCATTTTTCATTTTTGCATAACTCTCTTATAGGCGCATAAAGGCAGATGAATTTTTATAAAGTCGGAGCTGGAGGTTCATATTTTCGAATGCACTATGTGGTTCTGGGCAAGTAATTATAAATTTTTACTTATATTCCATTTATTATTTGTAATTACAAAACTTGAGAATTTGTACGTTAAAAAACGCTATATTTTGGGCAAAAAATCCACCACCATATTGAGAGAATGAAACCTTTGTCTCCGAATATGAATCCTATTGAGCATGTGTGGAGTAGGATAAAACTGAAGATGAAAGAGAGAGAAGGACGCAAGGAAAATTTGGATGAATTGGTAAATGCTATTCAGGAAGAATGGGATACCCCACCAAACGGCATTTTAATCATAAATATGCAAGAAACACGCCAGCAATCGGATTTTATTATTTGACAACTGAATCACAATCAGGAGGTCAAAATTATAAAGAAAACTTGTCACGAACGTAAATATCGGTTCAGGTTTAGTTTTCGCAAATTTTCACCAAATTGTCATTTTGAAAAAGTGGTATTTCCTTAGGCCCCTCTGAAAATAATGAAATAATGAATAAGTAATTAATATTCAGTATTTTTATTTATGTGTAAAAGCTCCAGCAAACAAAACCGAAACGATATGATAGGTACTTGGTAAAAATTGACGGTATCGTATTGTATTGCTTGCCTAAATTCCGGTACTGAATATCGATATCGTATCGTATCGCATATCCCTACTCTGTGCACCTGACCCGCAGTAGTACTTATTTCTGACGTCGCACATAGGGGCATTAGTACTAAAAAGTTGGCCAAACTTATTTTTTGAGTTATAACAGTTTAAAATCGTATAAAATGCTATATTATAGCATCTTATGTCATTTAGGACATGCATTTTGTAATTTATGTAAAAATATAAAGGGTGTTGTGTCAAAAAAACTCACCCTGTATAATATTTTGTAAAATAAATTTATACATCCAAACTTGTAGATTAGTTCATTTTATAGTATATCTTTATATAGTTAAGATTAAAAATAACAATATTTAGTTGGTTATTTTTAATTAAAAAAAATTAACACTTTACTCAGATTGTATTATATTTGGAATGGTTTGTTTTTGCAACACCCAAGCAAGAGGAGTTATAGATCAAAAATAAAATAATAACACTAATAAAAAATTTCAAATATTTTCAAATAAAATAGAAAAAAATATAATATGCCATATTTATATTATTTTTTAAATTTTATATAAAGCAAAATCCAAATGATCGAAAATCGACTGAATATTATTTAAAATTGCTAAAATAGGATTCATCGCCGCGGCGCCCTGTTACACGATGGAGTTACCTGAATTAATCCACATTTCGAGGGAGATAGTGATACTGATTCTGACAATGGAAACAACTAGGACACCAGTGAAGAAGATACAGACATCGACGATCATCCAGACGATGATGACCGACATGATTAGGGAGGGCCTGTTAAATATACCAGGAATTTACAGCCCCGACATCACCGGCATCGACCACCTCTTCGGGCAATTAGCCATGACATGGATTTCACAATAGTAACATCAGCGGTTTTTTTAGCTGTTGGGGACAAAAAAGACAATTTCGATTTTAGTTATGCCGTAAAATCGATCGTCCCTTTTGAGAGACATAGGCATACCGGAGACTCACTTATCAGACAATTCTGCCCAAGGTGTCTAGACAACGTGGGTATTGACAAAATACCAGTTAGGAATTGCAATTGTGGCTTTTGTAGGGCTGGATTTTGCAATAAAAAAGTAATATAATTGATACAACTCAGTCTGAGAAAGCAATTAAAGAGAAACGGAATTATCAAAGAATTATTCGATACAAGAAAATACAAACAGGTCCAACTACACACTGTCAATGTGGGTCAACGGTGCCTACCCAATATTGTTTCAGCTGAATGAACAGCCGCCCTGGGGTCCTATACTCCAGTTGAGAGATCACACGAAATCATGCGAAAGTGGGAGGAGCTACGCAAAATCGTACAAAAGTTTACAAAAGCGTATTCTCGAAACAATGGATTGATCATTTGTGATTTTTTCGGACAAAGTGAACATCGCTTGGTCGGAAGTAGACGAACGTGTGAATATTAGACAATCGCCACATAAATATAACCTTAAAAGCAAATGCCATATTAAAGTGTCTTATTTGTTATTTTTAAACAATTAATTTTGACTAAATTGTATTAAACAATTTTATAAATGATCTTTAAGATGCAGAAGAACAAAATTGATAAATAACGCGATTGTAACAATAGGTTGGCAAGTCAAATTTGATTGAGATGAAATTTAAAACAATCCGTGCACTTGCCAACGAATTTGATTGGCTACGAAATGCGACAACGCCGCAAAATGTTTCTCACCTGAAATCTCCCATCACATACTTTCGAGAATACGACTTTTCGGTATTATTCGATGACGGTTGGATGTGAAATATTTCATTACCGAAGTGATCTTTCACTTCGCTTATTTTGGAGTATAGCGCCCCTGGGCACGAATCGAGCACACTCTAATTGGAATTTGGGTAGCCTTTACACGCAGATAAAAATTCTTTATTACATCCAATATTCGATGGGGATCAACTGAACTACTGCGGACGAAATTGGTGAAGTGACAAGTAAATTTATGACTATAACTCTTCTTGCAGATTCAGTAGCGCGGCCTGCGATTCTGCGCATGACTCAATAAAATGAAAAATATGTATAATGTCAAAATCAAAATTGTAAGAAAATCAAGTGGTTCCAAGTGCCCTAATGGTATTGACAATAAGTGGTTCCAAAAATATGGTGCTCCTCCACATTTTATTTGCGCAGTCCGAGACTAAGCCGTTTTTTTTCTTTTGTAGGTTTCTGAAAAGTGGAGTGTAGGCAACAAAACCAAAATCAATAAATAATTTGTAAAATCGCATACTTGAAGAAACCACCAATATAACATGTGCACAAGGGGTATGCTCCTGAAGGTTCAAAATTCTATTTACGAGCGTTTAGGTCATTGCAAGATTGAAAATAGTCGACAATTCGAACATTTGTTCTAAAAAACGTAATAAACGTGTAAAAACATTAAAACATTTTTTCCCATTTGGGTTTTGGTTTATGGGGATGTATTTATTTTTTATTGCCTTTAAAATGGGTAAAACTCGACAGGGGTTGCTATTTAAAAATGATGGGGTGGTCATCCCCTAAAAAACACCATTTTGCATAAAAGTTCTAAACTATCTAAGAATGAAGATTTTATGATTCTTTAGTTATCTCCAAATTTTTTTCTTCACTCGTTTAAAACTTAAAGCTCCGTCCCGGGGCTTTTGGGAAGCCTTGTATATGGAATTTTCTACTCCTATTACGAAATATGACCGCTCTAATATCACTTTTTAATGTGGAATGACATACAGTGCTTGCAAATCCAAGTCCGACCGCACTGGAAAGGACGGCTGTTCAATACCCGCGTGAAAAGAACAAGGATAGAACGCCAAATAGAATTTGATTGGCCAGAGCCCCGGATGCGTGCGAATTGTAAGCGAGGTCAACTCTGGCAGCCAGTCTGGCTGCATTTAGACTAAATGATTTAGTGTTAAGCAAACTGCGTTAGAGTGTAGATGCACATTTTAATTTTCTTTTTAAATATTTTATACCCGAATCCTAAAAATAAAATTTTTTGATTTTTTTCCTTGAGAACTAGGGCAACAACAAAAATAGTATTCTTAATAAAAAAAATTTCTCAAATAAAAAATAATTCTGAATAAAAATAACTATAAATAAAAATAAAACTCTAAATAAAAATAAAAACTTTAAAAATAAATAATGAAAATAAATAAACTCAAAAATTAAATTAAATGTTCGAACAAGCCCCCATAGGCAGCTAAACAATAGCCTAATTCCTGATTGACACAGGGGCAGATGTCTCTGTTTTGCCAACTTTACACTTTTTGCGGCAAACTCTACAAAAATCGCTACATATAGCTACAGATCAACATTGATTTTGGACTGCGTAGAACATTCAAATGGAATTTCATCCTAGCAGATGTGGACAAGCCTATCATTGGAGCTGATTTTTTGAAACATTATCATCCAATGGTGGATCTAACAAAACAAAAGTTAGTTGACGGAAACACACATCTGTCTACTGCAGGACAACTTGGCACAAGCAAGATTATGGGTATCACCACACTTTCCAACATCTTGTTGGACAACATACCTCAGTTAGGGGCATTACTAAAAGAGTTTAAAATTCTAACACATCCCACCCCAGTGGGGTGACCCCAGTGGGGTGACCCCAGTGGGGTGACCCCAGTGGGGTGACCCCAGTGGGGTGACCCCAGTGGGGTGACCCCAGTGGGGTGACCCCAGTGGGGTGACCCCAGTGGGGTGACCCCAGTGGGGTGACCCCACCTACTGAAGTTCCAAATCATGGAGTGGTACACCGTATCATCACTAAAGGCCCCCCTGTTGTTGAGCATCCAAGGAGAATGTCTCCAGAGAAGCTACGCGCTGCCAAGGCAGAATTTGCTTTTATGGTTGAACAAGGGATATGCCGATCATCAAGCAGCCCTTGGGCAAATCCTTTACATCTTGTACCCAAGAAATCCGGTGATTGAAGACCTTGCGGTGCCTACTGAAAGCTAAACGCAATCACAGTTCCAGACAGGTATCCTATTGCGCACAACGAAGATTTCGTTGCACACCTACACGGTAAAACAGTTTTTACTACCATAGATCTCATCAGAGCTTATCACCAAATATCGGTAGCAGACGAAGATATCGTCAAGACCGCCATCATTAAGCCGTTTGGACTGTTTGAATTCACTAAGATGACATTCGGATTATGTAACGCCGCACAATCTTTCCAAAGATTCATGAACCAGGTTC
This sequence comes from Brassicogethes aeneus, assembly GCA_921294245.1. Taxonomy (NCBI): domain Eukaryota; kingdom Metazoa; phylum Arthropoda; class Insecta; order Coleoptera; family Nitidulidae; genus Brassicogethes; species Brassicogethes aeneus. Next base: position 59,950,693 of record OV121132.1, read on the forward strand.
TAAAAGGACTTGAGTTCTGTTATTGTTATATCGACGATATTTTGATCGCTTCACAAAACATGGAAGAACATGTACAGCACATCAAACAAGTTTTCATGCGACTAGAAAGTTTTGGACTCAAAATCAATCTCAAGAAATGTAAGTTTGGTATGGCCCAAATCGAATATTTGGGATACCAGATTTCGGCTCAAGGAATTCTATTACTAGACACAAAAGTAGAAGCTGTAAAAAACTACAAGAAACCTCAAACCATAACAGAACTGCGACGATTTCTTGGCATAATCAATTTCTACAGAAAGTTCCTTAAAAACGCTGCGCAATTCTAGGCTATCCTTTGCAATTATTTGCAAAACAGCAAGAAAAATGACAAAACTTCAATCCAATGGAATCCAAATTCCGACGAAGCTTTTGAAAAATGCAAGACAAGTCTCATAAAGGCAACCCTACTATAATATCCAGTAGAAGGAGCACATTTAACTCTAACTAACTAACAACGGATGCTTCAGACATTGCCATTGGAGGAGCTCTTGAACAACTGGAAAACGACAGATGGAAACCACTCGGATTCTTTTCTAAAAAATTAAGCCCAGCAGAGCAGAAATACAGCACTTATGATAGAGAATTATTGGCCGTATACCAAGGAATAAAATACTTTAGACACATGCTCGAAGGCAGAAACTTTGTAATAAAGACTGATAACAAACCACTCATACACGCTTTCGCACAAAGAGCAGACAAAGCATCCCCTATTGAAAATGCTATATAGAACCCATATTGAATCCGATAAGGAAACGTATCTGGTTCTATATGGTTTTATAGGTCCTATATGGAAAGTCCTGGTTTACATTACGGATTCTATATGGTTGAATATGGATTTCCATTTTAAAAATTTTCATATTCAACCATATAGGGAAACCTATCTGGAAATACATATAGAACAGAAACCAGATAAATCCATATGTATATGGATTTATCTGGTTTCTGTTCTATATGTATTTCCAGATAGGTTTCCCTATCTGGTTTTATAGTGTTTTAGAGTGTTTTTATCTGGTTCTATAATGTAATCTTCTATCTGGTTCTATAGTGAAATGCCTGTTTCAAATACCTATATTGAACCAGATAGAAACCATATAGAATCCAGATACGTGTTTTTTATATGGTTCTATATGGCATTTTCAATAGCCCTATTGAAAATGCCATATAGAACCCATATTGAATCCGATAAGGAAACGTATCTGGTTCTATATGGTTTTATAGGTCCTATATGGAAAGTCCTGGTTTACATTACGGATTCTATATGGTTGAATATGGATTTCCATTTTAAAAATTTTCATATTCAACCATATAGGGAAACCTATCTGGAAATACATATAGAACAGAAACCAGATAAATCCATATGTATATGGATTTATCTGGTTTCTGTTCTATATGAATTTCCAGATAGGTTTCCCTATCTGGTTCTATAGTGTTTTAGAGTGTTTTTATCTGGTTCTATAATGTAATCTTCTATCTGGTTCTATAGTGAAATGCCTGTTTCAAATACCTATATTGAACCAGATAGAAACCATATAGAATCCAGATACGTGTTTTTTATATGGTTCTATATGGCATTTTCAATAGGGTCACCACGTCAAGCCAGACAACTAGATTTTATATCTCAATTCTGCACCCAGATACTTTATCTTCCAGGACACACAGACAGACAGAAGAAATCTCTGAAGCACAAAAAGACGACACTAAACTTCAAGATTTATTGCAATCAGACACCTCACTAAAACTCAAAGAGTTTGTTTTAGACAACTCTGAGGCAATACTCTACTGTGACACATCCCAACAAAATATCAGACCTTATGTTTCACAACCACTACGACGAAAAATCTTCGACGTGGTTCACAATTTGTCCCATCCAAGTGGACGAGCAACCAACAAACAAATAAAAAAGAAATTTGTTTGGCCCAGTATGAACAAAGATGTCATAACATGGACTAGAAACTGTTTACCATCGAAAGTAAACAGACACGTAAGATATGAACCACAAAAAATCACAGTCCCAGAACAAAGATTTGCTCAGGTACATCTAGATTTTTTAGGACCATTACCACCTTCAGAAGGATACAAATATCTACTCACCATGATAGATCGTTTCTCTAGATGGCCAGAAGCAATTCCTCTAACTGAAATAACAGCAGAAACAGTTGCAGCCCAATTTTACAGCAACTGGATAAGATTTGGAGCACCACACACAATTACAACCGAACAAGGCAGACAATTTGAAGCTTCATTGTTCAAAGCTTTAACTAATTTGGTTGGATGCAAACACACTCGAACAACAGCATATCATCCAGCTTCAAATGGTATGATCGGGAGGTGGCACAGATCTCTTAAAGCTACACTAATGTGTCATCAAAATGAGAAATGGACGCATATACTTCCTACAGTTTTATTAGGCCTTAGAACATGCTACAAGGAAGATTTAAAATGTTCAGTAGCAGAACTTATTTATGGTACAAACATAAGAGTTCCTGGAGAATTATTTTCCAGTGAAGATATGCCCAATGACCCTCAAGTGTTCATTGAAACCTTTAAAGAACACATGAGGAAACTAAGTAAGACCTACGCCTAAAGCCCATCATTCCAAAAAAAATATTTTTGTCTTTTAAGACCTGTACACATGCACACACGTTTTTCTCAGAGAAGATGCTGTCAAGAAGCCTTTACAACAACCATACACAGGACCTTACCAAATTCTCAACCGAATTTTAGAACGTGTATTCACCCTAAACGTAAATGGTAAAGAAACCTGGAGAATTCTTTTCCAGTGAAGATGTGCCCAATGACCCTCAAGTGTTCATTGAAACCTTTAGAGAACACATGAGAAAACTAAGACCTACGCCTAAAGCCCATCATTCAAAAAAAAAATATTTTTGTCTTTTAAGACCTGTACACATGCACACACGCTTTTCTCAAAGAAGATGCTGTCAAGAAGCCTTTACAACAACCATACACAGGACCTTACCAAATTCTCAACCGAATTTTAGAACGTGTATTCACCCTAAACGTAAATGGTAAAGAAACCAATATCTCAACAGAAAGATTAAAGCCAGCATTCTATGAGAAAAACCTCGAAGAAGTTCCTGACAAGCCGCTAAGAACATATCCAGGTCCCAAGGCGAAAAAGGTACATTTTTCCCAGTGACTCCGTCACTCGGGGGGGAATAATGTAGTAACATACTTTGCGACACAAGCTGGCAACGCTGCAAGAGCAGGATTACCACCATATAAAAATTAAAAATACCAAAATGTTATACTTTTGTAAAACCACCTAATTTTCTGAATATATTTTCGTTAAAACGTTTGCTGTCTGTTTGTTAAAAATTAAGTTAGATAATACAAATACTTGTACAATTAAAAGAACCGTACAGAATAAACACTGGTGGCGACATCTCTGTGTTTAATAATAATAATAATAATAAATTTATTTCCTGTTAACATACATAGTATTTACAATTGTTCTATGCAATTGTCACTAATATAAACATAAAGGTAGGTACGTAGAAATAAAGGCAGGTACAATTTGGGTAAAAAATTAATACAAGTTACAAATATATTATATCACAGTCATATCACAGTTTAGGAATTCATCATATGAATAGAAAGACTTTGAAATCAAAAATGATTTTAGTAAAGCTTTGTATGAGTTTGGTTTTAGTTTTTTTTATTGTTTCAGGTAATTTGTTATAATATTTAGGAGCAAGAAATTTCAATGTCTTTTGCGATTTTGACAGCCTAAAACCTGGCAAAATTAAGTTGTTTTTTGTTCTTGTGTTGTAGTGATGTTCGTGCACACTGAAACTGTCAAAGTTGGTTTTTGCGTAAACCAATACTTCCAAAATATATATTCCCGGAAGGGTAAGTATGTTCAGTTCCGAAAATTTGGACCTGCAGTCTTCAGTGTACCCTAGTCCACCAACAACACGTATTGCCTTGCGTTGTAAAGCAAACACTCTACCCCACTCTGCCGCCTGGCCCCAAACCGGAATTGAGTATGAAATCAGGCTGTGGCAGAGAGAGAAATAGGCCGCCTTAAGTGTTTGTAGGAAAACCGATTTTGCCAGGTTTCTTAGGAGATATATGTTTTTTGTGAGCTTACTGGAAACAGAGTCAATATGGGCATCCCATTTAAGCTTTGTATCAATCACAACTCCCAAAAATTTTGTGTTATCGCTAAATTTAAACTTGTCTGTAGTTTTTCTGTTAAGAGAGAAATGCATATGAACTGTTTTGTTGTCATTTAAGGTTAATTTGTTCTCATAGAACCAGTCAGAAGCACCTGACTGTACATCGTTAGATTGAATCACCAAGGCTTCCAAATCAGTGTTACTTACAGTGATAGTAGTGTCATCAGCAAAAAGGATATGATCACCTAAGGAATTAAGGTTGGGCAGATCGTTTATATATATTAAAAATAAAATGGGCCCTAGGACTGATCCTTGAGGTACACCAAAGTTGATCATACCCCTTTCAGATTTAACTCCATCGACCCTAACTTGTTGGGTTCTATCTGACAAGTAGGAGTTTAAAAGAGCAACTGCACTGTCTGAGAAATTATAGCACTGCATCTTTTTTAATAGTATTTCATGATGAACACAATCAAAAGCCTTGGATAGGTCGCAAAAGACTGCAATTAAGTGTTTATGCTGTTCAAAGCAGTTTGTTATTTTGTTAACTAGCTCTAGTACAGCCTGGGTGGTGTTCCTACTCCTTCTAAAACCAAATTGTTTAGCATAAAAAACATTGTTATCCTCAAAGTCATTGGTATCGCCTTTTTTGAAAATTGGTTTCACTAATGCTTCTTTTAATGTGTTAGGGAATATGTTTTTTGTTATACAATGATTTATTACTTTAGTTAAGGGTATTACAATGAGGTTACATATTCACTTAATAAGGTTTACACTTAGTCCATATTTGTCTTGAGAATTTGAGTTTTTTAATGATTTTATTACATCTCTAACAGTGTTATAAGTTGTTAATGAAAAAATAAAGTTAGTTTTTAAGTTTAGGTTTAAATTAATATTGGTAATATTATTGGAGGTTTTTAAGATATCTAAGTTTTTTATTAAAGATTCAGCTATACTTACAAAATGGTTGTTAAATTTATTTGGAGAGATATTATGTTTAGTTGGTATTTTGCAATTTTTTCTATTGTCATTTATGATTTCCCACATAGTTTTTATAGATGAGTTTGAGTTTTTAATTAAATTGTCATTACATTCAATTTTAGCTTTTTTTATTGATATTTGTTGCGGAATAGATTTTTTTGAGTTTTGATAAAATTATTATTTGGATGCATTTTGCAGAGTTCGCTTAGGAAAGATAGTTGATTCCTCATATTCTTTAAGCTTTGATTGAACCAGCTTTGATTGTATGTAAAGTTGGGTTTATTGTTGTAAAGTTTCTCTGGAAAAGCTTCAAAAAATGAGCTCTCAACCAACATAACAAGCTTGTCAAATTGTGTCCCGCTGAGAGTAAGTCTATATCAATAAAGTCCCAAGAAATTGTTGAGATTGCGTTAAAAAATATGTTCTTTCCTATTTTTGTGATGGGCCTGCAAAGTTTACGGTATAGTTTATTTTCAGCAATAACAGCAGGGGGTACAAAGTTTAATAACTGTCCGTAGTGATCCGACAAGTTAGTTTCGAATGAACCCGGAAAGCATGTATCTTTGTTAAAATTTATGAAAATGTAGAAATTCTATCTTTTTGATCATACCGTCATCATGCGTTTTATAATTACCTATTTTTTTTTATTGTGCTCTTTTCGTTACATTAATTAAATATTGTGACATATATTTTAGTTCGCTGGATGTAAATCTCTGCCTTTTACATATTCCACTTGAAAATCCTATACCTCTAAACAAAGTCAGTCTGCTTGAAGGACTTGTATGATTAAATAAGTATAATAATGGCCGATGATTTATGGTCTAAAATGTTTTACTGCCCATACTATTGCCAATAGTTCTTTTTCAATTGTAGCATAATTAAGTTCTGCTTTCTTTAATGCGCGCCTAGCATAAACAACTTGTCTATTGTCCTGGTTTGATAAGATTGTGCCGATTGCAATACCGGAGGCGTCAGTTTGTAAATTAAATGTATTACTCTCTGATAAGCCCGGATACTGTAGCACCGGAGGGTTTGTTAAAGCATTTTTTAAATACTTAAACGCCTTTTGACAATCCATTGACCACTGAAAATTGCTACCCTTTTTTGTTAATTTATGTAAAGGTACTGATATTTCTGCGAATTTAGGGATGTTTTTACAATAGTAGTTGGTGAAAGCCACAAATCTTTTAACCTCATCCGGAGTTTTCGGTACAGGGTAATTCCGCAATACTTCGTTTTCCCAGGGTCTGGTAAAATACCACCACCTGAAATATGTCCTAGATAAACTATTTCCCTTTTAAGAAAATCGCATTTAGGAGGGTTCATTTTTAAATTTACTTTTTTAAGTCTTCCAAATACATTAATCGGATTTTTATTGTGATCATTAAGATTTTTACCAAAAACTATAAAGTCATCAAGCTACAACAATTTTCATAATTAAGACATGACAATGCGACTGTCATAATACGAGAAAAACTACTAGGACTTTTAGCCCCATCGGTAATCTTTTCATCGGGTATTGCCATTTATTTGTGGTAAACGCACTACATGGTCTACTATCAGGATGAATTCAACCTGATAATATCCTTGACTAAGATCTTAGTCAAGATCGATCTAAATAAGAAAAATATACAGCCCCTGATAACGAATCTAGACAATCAGCAATATTGGGTTATGGAAATATGGTATTCTGAATTTAAGTATTAACGTCTGTAATAAATAACTACACGCCACTTTTTCTGTCCGGTAGAATTTGCTTTTTTAGGTACAATTAATAGTGATGACCATTCGCTTCTTTTATAATATAGTGTTTTAGCATATCATCAACTTGATGTTCAATTTCATCTCTTTGAGTAGGTATGCGGCAACCTATATGGCTTTACATACACTGGCCTTGCATTATCTTTCATACCTATCGTTTGTTTTTAAACATTGGCAGTCGTAAGCTTATTCCTTTTTAAATGAAATATATATAAGTTGGATTACAGGATAGATTAAACTTAAATGACTATAGACCGTTGTTTCTCCTTAAAAGAATACATTTTATTAAAACAAACAAAATAATAATACAATATTACAATTACCTTAAAAGAAAATCGGTTTTAATAGTCTTTAATTCAGTTTGTTGGCAAATTCACAAACACAAAAATAAATTAAATAAATATTCTGTCACTTTGACAAAACAACCCTAACAATGTTCTCACCAGAAACTAGGATAGTTTAAAAGTAGAATTTTCACTTTTACATATATTGGTATATTTTGCGCACACATTTTCTATTGATACTTGATCTTCCTTATTTAAACCTTTAAATTTTAAAACATTGAACAATTCTTTAACTCTATTAGCTGAAATAAGATTTTAATCGAAAGAACAAATATAATAGTGTGACATATAGTGAATTTCTGGTTGTACTTTTAAAAGTATTACTTTTTTCTATCTTGAGTTTAGTTGTCTAATGGGAATTTTACCATTATTTACCTTAACTACTGCACCCGCCAGAAATACACCATCGCACACTTCTTTTGCCATAACCACACGGTCTTTAATAAAATGTATGGGTTTGTAAAAGATCGATTCACTTATTGGGGAAAGAACCATCACTTAATTCGATTTTTTATTTAACCTTAAGGTCACCTTTTGACTTCTATTATGTAACGACAGAGTATTATTTTCAAAATTTAAAATGCCCCGATATCTATTTAAGAAATTTTGCCTTATGATACCATTTGATTTTCATCCTAGATTATAAAATGTAAAAAACATATCTTTAAAATAATGCCATTTATTGTTACATTTAATATTACGTATCCTTTGGAAACTACATTACCACCTATTCCGGTAATAGTAATTATTTATTTATTTTGTTATTAAACCCTTCTATCAAGAAACTCATACTTAACAGCACACAAAAAAGCTCCTGTATCAATTAAATTTTTAAGATTCTTATTATAAACAACAGCATCTATTTGATTCATGTTGTTATATGTAAAAATATTGTGTTTATTCTCGGAAAAAAAAATTAATATTGTTTTTGTCTGTGTCTGACTCTCCGAAATTTATGTGACTTGACCTCTATGGTAACGATCGCGACTATTACTATTAAATCTACCCCGATTCTGTAATCGATTGTTATTAACACGTTGATGGACACAGACAAATTTTTGGCGTCACTTACACAGGCTTTTCATAAATCAGCTAGAAAATTGCGACTGCTATAGCCGTCGTGTCATATTGGGCCCGACGGCATTTGCAGTCCTGTCCATGAACGTGTTAAAATATCTAGGCCCACTATTTTGGTAGTGTCCTCTATTACTTTGGTTCTATTTAGTTCATGCCGATGTGCAAAGTGAGTACCATGGCCACACCTATATATTTATAGAAATTATTTGAAAATGTAGCATGTTTTCAATTAAGACTTATATTATTATTATTAGTTCGAGGAAATTCTTCTTCCTCTGCAGCTCTTATTGCATCTTTTAATAAAGAAAAATTTCGAGCCACAACGATTGTACTCAATTTGCTATTGCGTAGCCCATCGAAAATACTTTAATCGCGTTTTGTTCATTTATTTATTAGAATAGCATAAGTTGCATTATTCTCATCTGCCTGAGATACAGTAAGATCTACAAATAATTCTTCTAATTCTTTACCAAATTCAACCACCGATTTATTAGCTTGTTTTTCTCGCGATAGTTTGGCCTGCAAAGCGGTGTCCGATTTGCGAGTTATTAAATGTTTTTTCATATATATAAGCGCATCCACAGTATCGTACGAGCTTTCGAGTCTTATTTTCGCACCCGATAATCTCGTTTTTAACACAAAATTAAATAATGGCTTGCTTTCTCCTGATAACATGCTACTGTACAAGTCAATAGCATCAATTAGCTGCTGAGTCTTTTCCTCAGTATCATCCATCAAGGGCAAAAGACTGAAAACCGGTATTAAAAATATCAGATTAAACGGTCCATTTTCAAGGGACCCATACAAATTTGACATTTGACATAGTACACATTTTCAAGTTGGTAATTCTATTGTTTAATAAATTACGCTCGATACAAATATTAAATTAAATATCATTTTTAGATAATAATAAGGGTTTGTCGTAGAAAAAGTAAAGTACGCAACTCGTTTATAAACTTTTCCAGGCACTCATTTAATTAAACCTAAATTAAATTCGTATCTATAGACATATATTTTATAAAATGGCGTTTATCAAACTTGATACATAATATACTATTTTCTACTCCTACATTGACGAAATGTGACTTTATGGCGTTTTAGTCACCGGCTAAAGTTAACAACAGTGGCTTTTGGGCATTTTAGTCACGGGCTGAAGTTAGCTTTATTATAAATTGCGAAAAAATGAGGTTAAATTCGTTAAATTGTCAGATATCAAATATCTATAAATTCTTATTTCTGTATGTCGTAGATAAAGTATAGGATGCAACTCGTTTTATAAACTTCTCTAGACACTAGTTTTTATTTACACATTGCCTAATAAAACTCTAAAACTAAAATGGCGTTTATAAATCTTGTCACGTTCGAGCACTCGTCGAAGTAAGTCGCATCTTACAGTTTCGATTTTTTAAAACTTACAAACAAATCACAATAATTACTCATAAAGTGCAAACTCACAATAATTACTCATAAAGTGTAAATAATCTATAGTGTAACAACTACAGTGAGTAAAGACCACCCTACTGTCAAGGAAGTGTTGAAGTAAAAGTGAAAAGTGACACCTTCCGGGCGGTCGACCGCGGTCTAAGCACGCAATTCGATGCTCTTCACGAGACAAACTAAACAGGATAACTGATTCCCGATAAGTAACCTTAATCATCTGCATGACCTAATACATTATTTTCCACCACGACAGGTACCGTGAAAAACCCTAAGTACTAAAACTTTTCGCTTAAACATGAGAAAAACTAACCAAAAAAAATAAAGAAAAAAACAAAACCTCCCCAATTCTTAACGCGGTAATTCACATGAAAGCTGACTAGGACAATAAATCTATTAATAACAAACCAGCAAGACTAAACCCATAAATTAAAGAAAACGGCGCCAACAAACAAAGCTTTAAACGAAACGATACCAAATAAACACTTGACACTTAGAAATTCTAAACTAAAATTAAATAAAGAAAACATAAACACAGAATATAAACACACAAACCGAATTCTAATGGAATTGGTAATTACATTACTATACAGTAAACTGCCTAATCGCATCAAGTGCACACCAACAACAATACACCAATACAAAGATAGGATCGCAACGCGAAAGCAAGAACAGCCGAGACAAGACAATACCAAGTGCAGGAACAATCTGACTTGGACACGGACACAGACAATAACGGTCAAGACGTTGACCACGACCAGTAAACTAGGCCTCTGCAGCGAACTAACAACTCCCCAACTCCAAACAGTAATCCCAAATGTTTGGAGTAATACTAACTTCCCTGTCTAGGGGGATCCCGCGTCGTATGCAAATTTGCGTGGGCGTAATTGTCCTCTAAACACCAAAATGTCTATCCCTCCCGTCCTACCTCCTTCATGATCCTTCTGGGCGTATAGCATCGGCCCGGCGAACCCGGGAATTGCTATTAAAACTATTGGCATTTCGCTCTCGAGCCCCAAATAGGGTACAGTACGGGACGCAATGGACATTCGCACCCAGCAAGCACAGCTAAAGCCGTGTCGGTGCTGGTGGCGGAAAGAAATCGGCGTAAGGTAACAGAGGCCTGTGCGGGGTCCAGGAATGATGAGGCAATGGGGCCGGTTATACGTCTCGTATACTCATATGCATAATTTATCAGATTGTTAATGTAAAAACTTTGTATATTAAAACTAAAAATAATAATTAACCTAAATAGCTTTGCGACTTTAAAAATAGGATTAACGATATTTTGATTATAAAAGAAATTAAGAAAATTATAATTTAATTATGCATGTACCATTATTCTTTATTTAGGTATACTTTGTATAGATAGTATGAGCAATTTATCGTTATTAATCATTGTGATTATATTGTTCTATAGTTATTAAAACTGCCATTTTGTGTCCTGTTTATAAAAGAGTTGGGTTCTTTATCATTCCACCTTGCAAAATGATTTGGGTTTTGCCCTATTACCTGTGGCCTGTGCACACGAAGTTGTATATTACTAATTAGGAATAAGGAATTCGCCATTTTCCTCATCATCCTCACCTAATATTCATATCCATATCCATTGCGTTATGATTACAGCAGATCACAAAACAAGAAATAATCAATAGAATAAACAATAAAGCATAGAAAAGTTAAGTTATGTAATGTGATGGGAGGTTGAACTTGGTTTAAACTGCCAACCGTGACGGTTTATCTTTCGATGCGTGAACTTGAACTTGATTGAAAAACTTCATATTTTGCCTGAATTACGTTCAAATGATCAACCAAGTTTAAACTATGACTGAAAAACCGGCCCTTAGGGCTTGCACTTTTATCATTAATTAGTGTTGTATAAAATATCATTGGAAACAAATCTAGATTTCGATTACCGGTACCAGAATACTTTTTTAAATTAAATACTCCATTTTAGTCAGGTTGACTTAATACATTGTGGCACTACTTTTTGCTCTTAAATAATTTGCTTAATTCTAAGTTTCTAAATTTTTTAGACAAATTTTACAAAATATGCACCATACAAATTGTATGCAAAGGCTTTTCAAACGGTATGTATAAATGTTGATAAAAATTTGTGTCAGTGGTGTTTTAAGAGTTTTAGACTACTTTGAATATGACATGAAAATATGTTTAAATAACATGGAAAAATAAAATACGTTTTGTATAATTTTGGAAGATTTTAAAAGCTCGTAGGTGTCGCGCTAGGCTTCGAAACCTAAAACAATATTGGGATCAATACTATAGTATTGATGCTTATAAGCATTGCTTACCTTCCAATAAATTTACTAGGCAGATGTTATAGTTACAATTATTGACATAGTTGTAAGTTAGGTACAACTTGTAAATATGACAATTAACCATTCTGTGGGTAAAAGGCATAAGGCTCATTATTTTTACTGGAACGTTACAGTTGCACACATATTTTGCTTATTTTAAAATGACTATTAATAAAAACTCGCAGTTTCTTGTATGTATGAAATAAGGGACCTTGAGACTAACATTTTGTTCAGTTAATTTTTTTTGTATCTTTCACAGTTTTTATTTTATAAGCATTTTACATTTACTGGAATGTTACACAATTTTGTAAGTGTGTATAGAGGTTGTTATTCATTTTTTGAAAAATCTGCGAATTGGCCAAATCAATTTAATTTATTTTTGAATATAATATAAATGACATATCAAAATAAATATTTCGATTAGAAATATATAAAGAAAAAAATATTAAATGTGATTATCGGTAAAAATGTCATTGCTGGAACGTTACACAAAATTTCTGGAACGTTACACAAAATTTCTGGAACGTTACACGTACGAACTCAATAATAAATTTGGTGTAAAAAATCATCATAACAATTTATTGTGTACTTTTTAAATAATGACAATAATTTGGAAAATTATTTACAAACACAGGGTGTCCCAAACTAACCTGGCTCTAGTTCCTAAACCGTTTGAGATATTTCAGTGAAACATAACAACTATATTATTTCAATATAAAGGTTAAAAGAAAGCCATATCTTGATCCTAAAATTTTAAATAAAAAATTTATAATTTAATTAATTAATTTATTTAAGGGTTACTTGATTAAAAAAATTAAGATTAATTTTCTCAAACATTTATTAACCGATTTACGATCGGAAAAAGTATTTAATGGATTACGAATCCTACAAGAAAATATAATAAAATATACAGGATTTTATTCAAAATTTTTGGTTTAATTTTATTACAATTATTTTAAAGCACTCAATACCTATATTTTATTCTACTGAAATATCATAAACGGTTTAGGAACTAGAACCTGGCTAAATCAGTTTTGGACAACCTCTATAAATCTTTATGTAATAAACTTAAACACAAATACTATGAAACAATAAATTTTATGTGTTATATCCATGTTTAGAAGTACAAAATATAACAGGTTTGCCATTAATTACTTGGATTTGGTGAGCATTGGAAATATCGCGAATGGTTTTGGCATTTGAAAACAGTTCAATTGTGTTTAGTAAAAAATTTGTTTTTTGAAAATTCTCCTCTGTCACTTCCTCAACTTCAATTTCTGATGGTCCCATTTTAATGGCTCTTACAAAATTAGATGCACTATTGACGATTACATCACGCGCTTTAATGTGTCTTCGTACAATAGTTTTGGCAGTTGCGCCGATTCCATCTACAAATCCCTTTCCATGGGCCGTTGCAAAATAGTTCCAAACTATCTTCAGACCAAATCTTTCTTCTAATCGTGGAATCAGGGTAGCGATAAACTTATTTTTAAATTGAGATGACGGTCCGTCACTCCAAATTTTTAAAACTTTTAAAGAGTCTGGCAGCTTTGAAAGCACTTGAAATAAATAGGTAACAATTGTGTCCTTGGTGTGCGTTAAATTATTTGATACTAGAACTTTTGCTTTAAATGTGTTGTTGTAATAAAAACCAGTTGTGAACAAAGAAAGCTGACGGTGGTTCCAATGCGCATTTTGTACCTCATCTTGCCCCTCGCAAATGAAATTTTCAGCGAAATCGACTTGAAGGAGGCCCTCATCAGGAAATTGGACATTTTTTGCTCTTGGCCTATCGTGCATATTGAACATTTCCGATTGTTCCCGTTTAATAAAACTATGCTTTAAAAATTTTGCTGACAAAGCACATGTATGGTCAATAAGATTGGCCAAACTTCCATTTTCCTTTACCTTTTCGATTCTATTTACTCCAACTTTCTTCCAGACCATCCATAATATTTTTGAATCGAGAGATATATCACCCACTAGCTCATTCAGTTTAAAAATAGAAATACCAGGGCACTTGTCACACCTTCCAAACCAACAATCCATTTTAGATTCTTTGCATAGAAAAAGTTTTACAAAACCATTATCGTAATTCGGTAAACTATCAACTGCTTTGTGTAAAGAAGAGACCGCTTCAATAAAATTTGAATGGTATGAGCACATGCACACGTTATGAAGTAAATCTCTTATCATTTTAATATGTGCTGGTCGATGCTGGTAGAAATAATTAATACCACATGAACCTGAAAAAAAATCCATGTATGATATTTTAAAATTTTAATCAAATAATTACTTTCTTCTTTACTATTTTGTTCTTCGTCAAATAGTGCAAAGGCTTCCTTTATTGTGAGTAGCATATGTCTTGTCGACAATAATTTGGTTTGTCCAGTTTCTGGGCATACATATTCTCTCACGTCTCGAATTTTGGGCGAAACTCGTGAGATATCATCTCTTTCAAGAAATGTGTAAATTGCTTTTATAAGGATCCAATTTGGTATACATTTTCTTTTTACAGGGGTTGATTTGATAACATTGATAAATTCTTGTTTTTCCTTATCATCCATTTTGGAAACTATATTTGCAAGAACTGCTCTCTTTTTTGTCGGAGATGCAGGAATCGCAAGTTTTGCTTTTTTTACTGCTTTTCCAAGCGTTTGTATGCAATTATATCCAACGAAACCTAATTTACTGCTTTTGCTAATTTCTTGACTCTTTCGCTCTCTGTATTTCTTAACTCTTTCGTGTACTGCTTCACGTCGATCTTTGACAACCTTTTTTAGATCTGCAAATGACATTTTTTTCTCAATATTTTTTTTATTTTCTCGATATTTCCTCTGTAGTGACAATAGGTCATTACAACACAAATTGCTTAAGCAATTATATGTAGTTATTATAAACATAAAGTAGGTTGCAACTCCGAAATACCGATCAATTAGCAGAATCATCAATAGTCAACAAGTGACGTATTGCTGACTTGCAACCATGTTTTATTTTAGTAATAGTTTAAATTAATAAGCATTGTTAAGAGACCTTTGGTACAATGAATCAATATACCTGTTAGGAGAGATTGGTTTTTCACTTAAACCCTCCTAATGTACCAGATCCGTGAGTACCCACATTACATGGCGATCCTGCCACCGAGAAAAAAGTAGTTAGTGATATGTGCCAGTAAAATAAATAGTGTAAGAAGATCAAATAGTAGCAGTTGAATATACAGGGATGGAGAAAATAGTGCCAGTTAAAATAAATAATTAAAAGTAAGAAGTAATAATACCAAAATGGGAAAGTCAAACTCGAAACCAGATAAACCTTCTATAGAACAATCCGGAGTGATCGCAGGCGGAAAAAACTATATAAGCGAGACCTACATAGAATCCATTTCTGTTGGTGAAATATGCGGCATAATAGCAACAATTGGGGTCACAATAATATTGCTGGTAGGAGTACTTTGGTTATGCTGAAAGAAAATAAATAAAAACGTCAACCGTCGCATAGAAAGAGAAATAGCCAGAAGCTGTGAACTCCTAAACATCACGCAAGGAACCACCAGAAACCCTTAGAAGCGGTGCATCGGAAGTGAAAGTGAATTGCGGGATGTTACAAGAAGAACTAGAGCAACTACACAGTGACATCGTCAAATTCGGAGTTAATTTGAAAAAAGACAGCGAGGCGAGAAGACAAGATAAGGACATTGTAGATCGTAAGTTATTAAAATTAAGAAATTTTGTAGAGTTAGCTGAAAAATTTAGGGAATTTTATGAAAAAGAACAAAAAGATAAAAAATCAAAAGATGAACCAGTTATATTAGCGTTAATTAAGTCAATTTTTAAAAACATAGAGGAATGTTCGGTTATTGTAGAGGGAAGAAATAAAAATATTGTAAAGATTGTTCAAACAAAAAACGTAAATATGGCAAATTTTGATTTTAAAACCGCGGCTAGCTTGCTGCCATCCCTAGATAGTAATGCAGAAACAGTTAGAAAATTAATTAAGGGTATAAAATTGTACGCTCCCAGCGTAAATGACGAAGGTAAAAAACAAATTGTTAATTTTGTGCTAAATGCTTGTTTGTCTTCTCAGGATAGTATTAGAATGAAAGAAGAATATGGCTCTACTGAGTTATTAATAAGTGATCTTAAGACGAATTTTCTTACTCGCCAAAGCCCGGATGTTTTAGCGGCGCAGTTTCATGCTGCGAAGCAAGGTAATGCTTCGTTAGAAGAATACGGAAAAAAAATTGAGTCGTTAATGGCGGAATTAACTTTATCACAGGCGAACGATAATAGTGAGGTCTTACCAGTTTTTAGAGCGGATAACGAAAAAACCGCAATTAACATTTTTGCTCGCGGTATTCGAAATCCAGAGTTAAGACTCACTATGAAAGCTCGTCAATTTAGATCGTTAACCGAGGCTATAAATGTAGCTAGAGGCGAAAGTTCATTAGAACAACAGGGTCCTTCGGTATTCTTCGCAAATAAGTCAAATTTTAGAGGCAATAGTAATAATTTTAGAGGTAGTTATAATCTTAGAAGCAATAGCAATAATTTTAGAGGTAATAGTACTAGTTTTAGGGGTAGAGTTAATAATAACAATAGGGGGTTCAGTAATAATAGCGGT
Organism: Brassicogethes aeneus; assembly: GCA_921294245.1. Lineage (NCBI taxonomy): Eukaryota > Metazoa > Arthropoda > Insecta > Coleoptera > Nitidulidae > Brassicogethes > Brassicogethes aeneus. The sequence goes on from OV121132.1 coordinate 59,967,409, forward strand.
TATAATCAAAGGAATTATAACTTTAGTAATAATAATAGATATAACAATAATCATAATAGGGGAAACGGTAATTTTAGAAGGGGTTCAGGAAACGGAAGCCGTAGAGTACTAGTTGCAAGAGAGCAAGAAAGTACCGAACTAATTTTAAGTATAAATGGTCTAAATTTCGTTAAAATAAGGTACGGTAACAAAGACGTTGACCTTTTGGTGGACACTGGAGCATATGTTAGTATATTTTTTGAAGAAAGCTTAGTAGACAATTTACAAAACATTAATCGCGTAGATAAAACAAATATTTCAGGCATATCGGGTTTTGTTGAATCGAAGGGATCAGCGTATATTAAATTAAATTTTGAAAAATTTTCAATCCAATAAAAATTTATAATAATTAAATCTTTTGACAAAAATATAGATGGTATATTAGGTTCAGATTTTTTTCAAAACTTTAAGGTATCAATTAATTATGAGTATTCAAGATTAGCATTTTATATTCAAAACACTAGAGTCAGTTTACAAATGTTATCAAAACACAAACATTCTTTTAAAATACCGCCACGTTGCGAAATTATTAAACAATTTAAAGTAAATAAATTATGTAGTCCAATAGTATGCAATGCAGAAATTGGAGAAGGAATCTCTGTAGCCGGAAGTATTGCGCAGACTTCCAGTGAGGGAGAAATTCCAATTCAATTTTTAAACACAACTGACAAAGAAGTAGAAATTCAAAATTTTGTTCCAAAATTGTTAGATGCCGACGATTTTGAAATTATCTCATTCGGAAAAACTGACAAAATGACAGTTAGTAGAGTGGAAAAAGTATTAGAAAAATTAAAGTTTAATCATTTAAATAAAGAAGAAAAAACTAGGTTAGAAAAAATTTGTGCGAAATATGCTGATATCTTTCAATTGGACGATGACCCATTAACAACAACAAATATTTATAAACATAAGATACAATTACAAGATAACGTAACGCCAACATATTGTAAACCATATAGACTACCATATGCTCAGAAGTCACAAATTGATAAAGAAATCAACAAAATGTTAAAAAATAAAATAATTGAACCTACAAAATCAGCTTGGTCAGCACCTTTGTTAATCGTACCGAAAAAAGCAAACGTTGGTGAAGAAAAGAAATGGCGAATTGTTATAGATTTTAGATTATTAAATAAAAAGTTAAAGGATGATAAATTTCCACTTCCAAATATAAATGAAATTTTAGATTCTCTTTCAGGTGCAATGTATTTTTCGCATTTAGATCTTTCTCAAGGCTATTATCAAATAGAATTAGATGAAGACTGTAGACCCTATACAGCTTTTACAACTAGCAAAGGGCAATATCAAATGACAAGATTGCCTATGGGACTCAAAGTATCTCCCAGTGTTTTTTCTAGAGCCATGACTATTGCTATGTCAGGGTTAAATTACGAAAATTGTTTTATTTATTTAGACGATTTGATAGTATTTGGAAATAGTCTTGAAAATCATAATAAAAGTTAAGTTAAAATAATGTCGAGGTTACGAAAAGTGAATCTCAAACTAAACCCAAACAAATGTGAATTTTTAAAGAAAGAAATATTATATCTAGGTCATTTAATATCAGCTGATGGTATTGCACCCGACCCAGAAAAAAATAACGTAGTGAAACAGTATCCGGTTCCAACAGATGCAAACTCGGCAAAACGCTTTGTTGCATTTGCAAACTATTACAGGTCATTTATTAAAAATTTTGCTCAAATTACAAATCCGTTAAATAAATTATCAAGAAAAAATACACCATTTAGATGGACAAAAGAATGCCAAACGGCATTCGAAACATTAAAACAAAAATTAATTAATCCACCAATCTTAGATTATCCAGATTTATCTGAAAATAACACATTCACCTTAAAAACGGATGCCTTAGGAACAGCTCTAGGAGCTGCCCTATTTAATAAAAATGATAAACCTGTAGCATATGGCAGTCGATCTTTAAATCCTGCTGAATCTAGATACTGTACTATTGAAAAGGAATTGTTGGGTATAGTTTGGGCGGTTAAACATTTTCGACCATATTTATACGGAAAGAAATTCATCATTCAAACAGACCATCGCCCTCTAGTTTCTTTATTTAACATGACAAATCCTTCAAGTAGAGTAACCAAATTTAGACTAATATTAGAGGAATACGATTTTACAATAGTTTATATTAAAGGTACATCAAATGTTACTGCTGATGCGTTGTCGCGAATAGAAATATCATCTGACCAATTAAAAGAAAATAAAAATTATACAGACGGTGTTATACACGTCATAACAAGAGCACGAAGTAAACAACTAAGTGATAAAAATGTTGAAAAGCAACAAATTGTAACCAATGGAGAACGGATTGATCACCCAGGAATCATTGAGTTACTTAATAAACCAAAAAACGCCACTGAACTAAAATTAATCGACTTTCAAACATTTAATGAATTAAAAAATAAGGACGGAATGGAAATTATCGATAAAAATATTTTAATAAAAGCAAATTTGCAAATAATTTATTTAAAATAGAGTGATGCAATTTTAGCGCGGTCATCGCTAAAAGCAATCACAAAAGTGTGCACACAAAATAATATTAATGAGCTTGCAATAATTAAAAATAATGATAAAGTAATAGCATATGCAAAGAAATTAAAAGAACATTCCGATCTGTTAGGCGATAAAAATATAAATATTACACACAGAAAAAAGTAATCTCTTGATTTAAGAAAATGCATTTATTTGAAACAGTTTTTCTTGTATGAAGTAAAATTGTCTTATTCGTAGTAACTTCTTGTTTACAATAAGAAAATACTATTATTTGGTTGTAAATCATGGGTTTCTTGAAAACAACTTATTGCTGTGATTAATTGTAAAGATATATTTATTTAGAGCAATTAATTAAATTGTTTGGATATAGGTTGTAGGGATTTAGTTTTATCAAATGTTAATACAAGCATATAATATCTTATTTTAACAAAATAATAGAATTGATACAAGTAAATGTTTTGTTTCTTTAAGTAAGATAAAAAGTCAACTAAATATTTACTTGTATTAAACAAACCATCAGTTTGAAAAGTCAAATAAACCCAAGTTTTCCACTAAATAAATATCTTCTTGTATCATATCGAAATAAATAATTTATTTGAGTCAAGACAGATATAGTAAAATTAAGAGATTACTTTTCTCTGTGCAGTTTTACGCGGTAGAAAATCAATAGAAGATCCTGAATTACGCCAATTAGTCCTAAACGAATTTCACATCTTACCAACCGGAGGACATGCAGGTATCTCTAGAATGTATAACAAAATTAAAAAATATTACTTTTGGACAGGTCTTCACAAGGACGTTGAATCTTTTGTACAACGTTGTGATGAATGTCAGAGATATAAACACTCAATTCCTAAAATTCAACCACTTACCATAACAACAACAGCATCAGTAGCATTTGAAAAAAGTTTAGATTTAATGGGTCCAATTTTAACATAACTTAGATAATAACAAATATATTCTCACAATTCAATGCGACTTATCAAAATATGTAGAAGCGTATCCAATTAAAAATAAAGAAGCTGAAACCGTAACAAAGGCATTTGTAAATAATTTTATTCTGCGTTATGGTATTCCAAAAACGGTCCTACACGATCGGGGTACAGAATTTATGTCAGAAGTTTTTTCAGAAACTTGTAAGATTATTGGTGTTAAACAACTTAACTCAACAGTATACCATCATGAAACTTTAGGAGGCATAGAAAACTCGCATAAAAATCTAGGTACTTATTTGAGAACACAAACAGCAAAATATGCCCAAACATGGAGTAGTTGGGTACCTTTTTGGTGTTTTTGTTATAATACCACCGTAAACACAGAAACAAAATACACTCCTTACGAACTTGTTTTTGGCAGAGTAGCTTCACTACCATCAAATTTAGAACAAATAGATCCACTCTATTCGTTCGAAAACTATCCTCTTGAATTAAAATTTAGGCTACAACAAGCAAGTGCAGAGGCGAGAGAAAATCTTTTAAATTCAAAAATAAAAAGAAAAAATTTGTTTGACCAATCTAAGCATAATCGTAATTCTAAAATAAGTTTTAATATAGGAGATTTAGTGTTAGTGGAAAATAATAGCACAAACAAGATGGATGAACTCTTTAAGGAACCTTATAAAGTGTTACGTGATGAGTCTCCAAATGTAGTGTTAAAAGATAAGAACAAAGAAGTAATAGTGCATAAAAACAGGGTGAAAAAGTACATTAAGTAAAAAAACATAAAAGTGCAAAAAAAACCTGACAATTTTATTACCTGTAAATTTATTAGTTGTAAGAATTTAGTTTAAGCTAAATTAAAAATTAAAAGGAAAAAAAATAAGAAAAAAAAGTTTTTTTATTTTTTTTCTACAGCCCCCGGAGGTGTAGTGACAATAGGTCATTACAACACAAATTGCTTAAGCAATTATATGTAGTTATTATAAACATAAAGTAGGTTGCAACTCCGAAATACCGATCAATTAGCAGAATCATCAATAGTCAACAAGTGACGTATTGCTGACTTGCAACCATGTTTTATTTTAGTAATAGTTTAAATTAATAAGCATTGTTAAGAGACCTTTGGTACAATGAATCAATATACCTTTTAGGAGAGATTGGTTTTTCACTTAAACCCTCCTAATGTACCAGATCCGTGAGTACCCACATTACACCTCATATAATCTGTTTTTCTCCTTTTGTAATCATCGTATTTTTCGGAGGCTTTTAATTTTTTAGTATAATTTTGGTTGTACTGAGATTTTCTCATTTGTTTCTGTAAAATGATAATGATTTTATAATAGTTAATAGTAAAAAAACACCAAATTTTTCCCAATTACATTGATAATAGTTACTTATGTAACAAGTAGGATATGGATATTATTAATGCATGCATGTGAAAATTTGCACGACGAGGCTGTAGGCCGAGTCGTGTAATCACATAAGTGCGTTAATAATATAGTATCCTAAGTGTTACGTACAACATTTTATCTACAGCTATAACTATTAGGGTGGGCAAAAAAAAAACTTTTAATTTTCTTTTCTTTAGATACCATGAAAATATCGTCCAAGATGACGAAAAAAAAATTCTGATAAAGTTTCAGCTCTTAATATCAATATTAAGAGGTGGCTCATCGCGATTTTTTATTTTCCATTTAAATAACACGGGAAAAATACATTTTTTTGTTTGGAATTTTATTGCGTTTTAACGAATCAGTGAGTTGTAGAAATCAATACATATTCTTGTAGGGAATTGAACGATCTACAAAAAAGATCTCATATGATTTTTTGCATAGTCGACTCTTTTAAAAGTTATTTGAGGTTAAAGTTCAACTTCAAATAATAAATGATGACTTTTATAGTTTTTCATACTCTATCACGAAATATTGTCTCAAAAACATGAAATATTATATTTTTCGTGAAGTTTATCGAGTGTTCTTCGGTAAAACAATACAATTTTTACGAAATATCAATAACCGTGAAAAAAACGTTTTTTTCTATATTTAATTTTTTTTTAATTCAAACAAATTAATCATATATTATATCACGAGAACTATGAATTTAATCGGTTAAACTAGGCTCAGTAGTTTTTTGTTTGGTTTTTCTTGGAAAATGTTGAATGCAAAATAATTTAATAAAATCACGAGACCGCATAGCGGTCGAGGGGTTTTATTTTTAATTATTTTGCATGAAACTATTTTCCAAAAAGAAAAATCAAATAAAAAACTTACTGAGCATAGTTCGACAGATTAAATTTATAGGTTAAGTGATATACGTCTAGATTATTATTAATTGATAAATTATTGAAATATGGCTTTTATTACCTAATAGTCTAGTGTAAATAGAATATTTATTATATTTTGAAAAAATGATTAATTTTTTTTGTCATTACTTATGTAAAAAAAAATCGATTTTTTTTTTAAATCAAGTAGGTATAGAACGATTATTGATATTTCGTAAAAATTATATTGTTTTACCGATGGACACTCGATAAATTTCTCGAAAAATATGATTTTTCATATTTTTGAGCCAATATTTCGTAATAGAGTATGAAAAACTATAAAAGTCTTCATTTACTTTTTGAGGTTGAACTTTAACCTCAAATAACTTTTAAACGAGTTGACTAAGCAAAAAATCATATCAGATCTTTTTTGTTGATCGTTCAATTCCCTACAAGAATATGTATTGATTTCTACAACTCACTGATTCGTTAAAACGCAATAAAATTCCAAACAAAAAAATGTATTTTTCCCGTGTTATTTAAATGGAAAATAAAAAATCGCGATGAGCCACCTCTTAATATTGATATTAAGAGCTGAAACTTTATCAGAATTTTTTTTTCGTCATCTTGGACGATATTTTCATGGTACCTAAAGAAAAGAAAATTAAAAGTTTTTTTTGGCCCACCCTAATAACTATTATTATTTTGAGTAAAAATTGAATAAAGAATGCAGGTAATAAGAATTTGTATCACATTAGCAACAGGCATAGATACGATTGTCACTAAATTGCTTCTGTCGATTATTGTCAAAGTTGTGTCTGAAAATTGCACATTTTAAAATGAGTTCAAGCGATGATCCACCATCTGATATTGAGAACGAAGCTTTTAATGTTGTTTTCAAATACTAGTGTTTGGTGTGTTTTTAATTAAAAAATGTCTCCCATAAGCTTAATTTTATTTAAGATATTAACATACTAGTGCGGTAATAAATTCAAAAAAGCACTAGTGCGGTAATAAAGGTTGTTATGACATTTCAAAGAGTGTCAAATCATAGTCATTATATGATAGTTGTAGATAAATAAATGTACACAAGTGTGACCGCACTATGCATGAATTCATTAAGGTTATTATATTATATTATTATTATTATTATTATTAATATTATTATTATATTACTATTTACAATATTTCTCCTTATTGTGAAGGCTTTGAATTACATAATATTATATTAATTAATAAATACAAAGACGCAACAAATAAAATTTACAATAAAAATTTGTCAAATTATCACTGTAATTTGCCATAATAATGCCCAACAATGCCCCAACAATAAAGAAAAATATCAAAAAAAAAAAATATTTAAAAACCTAAACCACTTAAAAATATTTTTAACATGTTGGTCAATATTATCATTAAAAAATTTCTGGAACGTTACAAATGTTTTTCAGTCATTTTTATATTTATAAATCACTAATATCATATTTTTTCTTTATATATCCAAAAAGTACCAGAAAAATTAAAAAAAATATGTTACAAACTTTGTACTTTAATATTTTGAAACACCCAAAAACAAACTTCTTGCATTTTTTTTTTCTGGAACGTTACAAGGATTTTTCTTAATACACAATCCAAATAAATATGTGTTCCAAGATATATTTTTCTTTACATTAAAAAAAAATCGTTTAATATAACTGTGTTCTATTATAATATAGTTAATTAACGCAAAAAAGGTCGTAAAAACAAACAATATTTACCTTATTCTTTACACTGGTATTTTCATTCATTTTATTGTCGCTTGAAACATTTACAATAATGCCGCGAAATGTCATATTTAAATTGGTTTTGTCTGTTGTCAAAGGTAACGCACAAAACAATAACATGTAATTTTACCAAATAAAACCAAATTGGCGCGATATTTGAAAAAATATAAATTCCAATCTGGTTTATGTTCCCGAATAATGGGCCATAAGGGGATAAGTCAAAAAAAGCAATTTTTCAGTAGAGCCTTAAACGTATTCGCATTAATTCAGGAAATTTATTTACATGTCATATGCTAACAAAAGCGTATATCCGCTAAACATAAATATATTTCCTGAATTAATGGGAACACGTTAAAGGCTCTATTGAAAAGTTGCTTTTTTTTACTTATCCCCTTTTGCCTTTGCATTGCAATGCATGGGGTAAATTGAGTGTGTGAATTATTCACTCAATATACCTTAGAGGTACTGTGCGTTGTTATTATTTGATTTTATATTACATTACTATTAATATTATTATTTTATATACACGAAAATGTCTTTACTGAATAATATATAAGATGCCATTGATCTATTAGGAATTTGTTATTATAAAATGTTTTTTATGATTGTTTACTTAAGTTTCCTATTTCTATTTTACCTAATTGGTTTACTGGCGAAGTGGAAGATCTCTTTGAGTACCTCGACCATTTGTGTAAAATAATTTTTCACAATAAACGTTTATTTATTTATTAAATATTGCGCATTCATTTTCAAATAATTTGGGCATTATCTAAGTTTAAAACAAACTTTAATTCTAACATTTTTCTTAAAACAGAATCATTTTTTATTCCGTAATGGATTTAAGTATACTAAAACATGTGTCAGGCGCGCGAAACGCACGAATTACAAAACTGTTTTTATAAAAAAAATTGTAGATAATTTATTATATAATATTTTGACAATAAAATTGTCAAAAATATTCTTCTTTTATTAGGCTATACATTAAATTAAAAAAAACGCAAGAAATATTTTATAAAAGCAGAGATAATTGTAATAATTAAAAGATATGGACTGGACAAAAAAAGATTTATCTTGTCCCGTCCACACATGTCAATTATTAAAATTATCTCTACTTTTATAAAATATTTCTTGCGTTTTTTTTATTTATTGTATAGCCTAATAAAAGAAGAATATGTTTGACAATTTTGATGCCAAAATATTATATAATAAATTACCTAGCATTATTTTTATAAAAACAGTTTTGTAATTTGTCCCGTCCGCATGCCTGAAATGGCCTTTATATCTAAACAGCTTATTAATAGGGTCCAAACAACTCACAAAAGAAAATATATCTTTTGTCATTATTCAAAATGTTACCTAACCCCTTCATCCACTTGCCCCTTTAATTGTGTACCTATCGCTTAAGGGAGACACGAGAATCCTTATCATCCGAAAATAATCACTGTGTGGATAATGGCACTAAACCATCATTCAAATGTTGGACTTGTTGCGCGGAAAGTTTGGTGAGTTAATAATAAAAAATATAATATATATAGTCATGTTAATTTTCCGACGTGATCAAGGGATTTGAGAACATTGGATTACTTTGTTTGCTCTCTAAAAATGAATTAGTCAAAAATAACTAATTGTCATATTGAGGGGACAATTTTACATGTAAATTGACTGCTAAATGTTTGTGATACAAATTTCTATTGACGAGAATTATTAGTGATTCTTGTCAATAGCAATTTGTATCACAAACATTTAGCTGTCAATTTCCATGTAAAATTGTCGCCTGAATCCGAAAATGTCGTTAAAAGTTATTAAAGTACAACAGTTTTTGAGATATAGTAAATTTTCCAAATAACATGGAATTGACTTTATCTCAAAAACTGCTGTCCTTTAATAATTTTTGAAGGTATTTTCGGATTTAGGGGACAATTTTACATTAGAATTGGCTATTAATTTTGGAGATACCATGGTATCCCATGGTTAACCATGGTATAAGTGAAAAAGCAGCCACTAATAACTGTAGTAAATAGTAGGGCTGTACAATTTAGCCGGTTAAGCCGGCTAAAAAAGTTAGCTAACTTTACAGATTAGCCATAACAAAATATATATATATATGTATAATATTGAATTGAATCGTTGAAATGTAGTTTTTAAATGTATGAGAAATATAAAACTTTTGTAAAATATAAAAATGGCTATTCTGCAAGAAAAATTCCCAGCGCATAAAAAGCATACAGGCAACAAAACTAATTTACGAATAAACGTCGACATTAACAAATTAAAAAGCGCGAGTAATTTAAATTATGTATTCGTTAACAATTTGATCATTATTTAGTAGATTATTATTATTATTTTAAAAAGCTATTATTTATATATGGGTATAGGGTGTTTCAAAAAAATCGACTTTTTCTTTTTTTTCAAATGGTCAGCAAATTTTTTCAGAGGATGTCAAAACAAAGACCTCGTTAAAATTTGAGCTTTTAATTTGAAGATTTAGAGGTCGCGGATCGCAATTTTCTATTTCCCATTTACAACTCGGCAAATGTAGCTTGAGACTTCAAATGTTTACGCCCATCGAAGCGCAGTTACCAGCTCTTAAAATGTTCATTTGCATTGAAGTTGTCGTATCGTAAAGAACGTTGCGCACAGTGGATTAAAATTAAAGTAAATCAAGTATATTATATTATCTATTAATACTATTTATTATTATTATTATTATCTATTAATACTATTTATTAAATAAAACAACTTTTTGCACTTTAATTTTGATTTAAAATCAATTGTAAATACTACTAGGTTCTTCACAAATAATTATCAATTTGCCATCATTTCTTAACATTTATATCAATAAAAACGTACCTAACCCTAATACATAATACATACCTTAACTTTAAAACATTTCTTGTTTACCTTAAATATAATTATATTTATTAATACCCCATCAATAGAAAATTTTACCTATTTGATCTATTCCAATTGTATAAGTAAATTTAAAAAATTCAAAGTAAATCGAAAATTTACTATTGTTTACTCTTAAATATCTTTAATAATGTTGTTACACGGTCCGTAGTTGTCATTAAAATCTTTATTAGTTACATCCATTAAACTTTAATAATTTTTTAGCTCTAACCACAGCATATGCTGTGTTCTAACTATTTTATAACTTAATAATTTAAAATTTTACAAATACCACGTAAAACCGCTTTTTGTGGATTTTAGTCCTTTGTGCGGCCGATCTCGGCCGTATCATGGATCTCTTTTCTTCCGAATGCGTTCTCTCTTTAAAATTTGCGCACCTGGCTCATATCTGAAGTCTCTTTCTAGATTTGCCGAGTTGTAAATAACATAGGAAATTTTTTTTTAACTTTGGAATTACCTCTATATCGAATCAACTTATGGCAAGGAACATAGATTTTTATAGTAAATTTAACGCTCTATAAAAAATGTCTCTTATAATTTTTCTATAAATTGATTTCTTCCAGAGTTATTCGAGGCCAAAGTTTGATTTCCATCCAACACCCAACAAAACCATTTCAACTTTTAGCATCATGTAGTAAAAAAATCACATATTTATATCTGAAACATAGGAAAAAAACAAAAAAACGTCACTTTTTTCCAAAGCCTAATACAAAGTTATAATGAAAATATGAGATGTGTATAATATGCAGAGTAATTTAGGTAGGTATAAATGCATTTTTCTCGAAAATGGTGCATCTGAGCAATTCAAATCAAGAGTACCTATTTTTCGTAAAAAACTATAAATTCTCATAATTTCATAAAAAAAATTAAATTATTAACCCAGAAAAAAGTTGGGGCTATTTTTGTAACTTTGCCCCCTCCAAATGTTACGCCTATGATTAACTTTTAACAGTTTTCAGCATGTCAAAATTACCAAAGTACCGAAAATTCATTTGTTCATGTTCAACCCTCTAGAAATAGTTTAAAAAAAATTATCCTCTTAGGTTCCTATTCAGGGGGCCGTAGGGAGCATTTTTGATACATGTTTATTAAACAAAAAAAGTGTTATTTTTATACGAATAATGCACTGTTTAAGTTTGGCCCCCTAATTTCGGGACACCCGTATAATGATAATTGTACCATAAATGTTAAAAAAACGAGAAAATTCGATGGAAATCAAACTTTGGCCTCGAATAACTCTGGAAGGAATCAATTTATAGAAAAATGATAGACCTTTTTTGTAGAGCGTTAAATTTACTATGAAAATCTAAAATGATCCTTAACATAAGTTGATTCGATTCAGACGTATAAAATTTAAAGTTAAAAAAAAAAAATTCCCATGTTATTTAAATGGGAAATAGAAAATTGCGATCCGAGACCTCTAAATCTTCAAATTAAAAGCTCAAATTTGGACGAGGTCTTTGTGTTGACATCCTCTGAAAGAATTTGCCGACCATTTGAAGAAAAAGAAAAAGTCGATTTTTTTGAAACACCCTAATGTACATATGTATACATTATAATAGGAATTATATACAGGGTGATTGATAGTCGATGGTACGTTAGACAAAAAAGTAGCATCACCGGTGATATTTTAAATGGGACCCCTATATATTATTGCATTTTTTGATCCGTTATTGCTTTACCGCTAGATACAAAATTGGTGAAAAGTGCATTTTTTATTGTATTTTATCAAATATTCTAAAAGCCAATTAATATCCCCTTTAAATGATATATCATGCTCCTATACCTAAACCTATATATAGGTTTCCGAAATAGCGGAAAAGTAACTCATTTTTACCAACCATGTATAATGTAGATCAAATTTTATTACTCAAAACTAATACACAGGCCCTCTCTAAACTACGCCCAAAATTTCAAATTTCTACGAATCCCAGTGGCGTAGTAAAAATAAATTAATTGAAGCTATGTTTTCAAGAAAAAATAAAGAAATTAATTTATATTTCGAAAACCACTAGAGTTAGGTATAGGGAAGTTTATACGAAAATATTCAGAATGTAATAAAGGATAAAAAAATGCAATAATATATAGGGGTCCCATTTAAAATATCACCGGTGATGCTACTTTTTTGTATACGCGGCAACGTCGCATCGTTAAAAATATTTTAGATCGATAGATCAGGAGCAATAACTTATATAAGTAATTAGACCAGGAGCAATAACTTAAGTAACCAAATTTCATTCCTATGTACCGTTATCCGTAAACGTCTAACGTACCATCGACCATCAATCACCCTGTATACTACACTCACAGGCAAAATAATCGATCCACACAAATTTTCGATGAATTTCAATGGCAAATAACTTTTTTATTTGATGTCGGATTTAAACGAATATTAAAGAATATTGTAGATAAATTAATGGACAATCGCTCACATTTTAAAAAATTACTTAAAAATAGACCTACGTTTATAATATACAGGTTTAAACAAAAAGATATTTTTTACCATAAGTTTAAGACATTCTGTAGAGTGGCAAAACCGTATATTGTTCTAAATTAAGTTTTATTTATCAAATCACATCTATTCCTACCAGTTTTGTTTTTGGTTCACCTCGATATATTTATTTTTGTGGAAATTTGTTTGTTTAAATTTTGAGGTGTCTTGTTACTTTAAAAAATTGATATGTCTCTGACTGATGTTGCTAGAGCCATTAATTTAAGCCAGGATGGACGGTTACAGTATTACGTGGCAAGTGTTTTAAACGTCACAAGAAGTACAAAGGGCAACATCAGTCGGAGACATTTTTAAAAGTAAGAAGACACCTCAAAATTAACACATTAATTTACAAAAAACAATTTGATAGCTTTTGAAAGCTGTATATGACATGTCCAAGTATGGGATGATTTAACAAAACTATCACTGTCATCCTCCATAGGCTATGGATGGACCATAGCAACCTTAGTTCTTCATACAGGAAAAATATTGGAAATTGCAATGTTTTTTTTTTTAAATCCATATTTTCCACAAAAATAAATATATCAAGGTGAACCAAAAACAAAACTGATAAAAATAGATGTGACTTGATAATTAAAACTTAATTTAGAACAATATACGGTTTTGCCACTCTACAGAGTGTCTTAAACTTATGGTAAAAAACATATTTATGTTTAAACCTGTATATTATAAACGTACGTGTAATTTTTAGTAATTTTTAAAATGTGAGCGATTCTCCATTAATGTATCTACAATATTCTTTAATATTTGTTTAAATCCGAAAACAAATAAAAAACTTATTTGCGATTGAAATTTATGGGGCGCCATGTGTTCCATAATTATTTCGTACGATATATAAAATATTTTGCAGGAAAAACTACATATAAGTAAAATTTACTACAATTTTGCATATATATTAAAAATAAAAGTTTTATATATATTGAATTTGGCACCATGCGAAGTTCGATATAAAACTTTTTTCGTTTAAAAAGTCCCCGAGCGATGGCGCTACCTTTCTTTATGATTTGTATAGTGTGTTGCATATACTTTATGAACGTATTCGAATTTAAAAAAACATCTTTCGCTCACGTTTTTTTTAGATAACGGCGGTTGGTTTGTAATTATACTGTTCATCGATATTATTAATAGAAGGTAGGTATTTTAAGTAATTATTCTTTTAGAGAAAGATGTTTTTTTAAATTCGAATACGTTCATAAAGTATATGCAACACACTATACAAATCATAAAGAAAGGTAGCGCCATCGCTCGGGGACTTTTTAAACGAAAAAAGTTTTATATCGAACTTTGCATGGTGCCAAATTCAATATATATAAAACTTTTATTTTTAATATATATGCAAAATTGTAGTAAATTTTACTTATATATAGTTTTTCCTGCAAAATATTTTATATATCGTACGAAATAATTATGGAACACATGGCGCCCCATAGAAATTCATCGAAAATTTGTGTGGATCGATTATTTTGCCTGTGAGTGTATTATATAATAGACAATGATATTTGTTTAAATTATAAATGGCAAAAATATGCTAATAATAAAACCATTTGTAAATTTTCTTTGGATTGGATTTGCGGGGTGCACCCTCCATGGAGGGTAGCCACGTTGTGGCTACATGTACTTAGGCCCTAACCCAACCCCTTTTATTTAATCTATTTTGATGAACAAATTCTTTTACGCACATTATGAATGGAAAAATTAATTTTTGAAAACATAAATTTTGGGGATTAAACTCCTAAATAAACAAAAAGTCACTTACCTCCCTTTCTAAAATGCCTTTAACATTTTCAGCTTCATTTAATTTTTCTCGCAAGGTTGATAATTCCCTATTGAATTTAGTTTGTTGCTTGGTAAAATTTTCGTTGTATTGGAGCTAAAAGAATTAATTATTTATTATTTTATAAATAAAGTTTTTGGCATAAAATAATAATGTGCAGATGTATATCACGTTTAAAACAGCATTAACAGTTTAAAAAATATAATTGGAAGCTTTTTGTAAAGGTCGACAAAGTCCCCAAAAATATATTATATTGTGGTGTAACCATTTAATTGCGATCCTGATTAGAAACTTGCCTGTTTAATATAAATAATATTAATATGATATTTCAATTAAATGATAATAACATATTTATTAGTCAAAGAATTTAAATGTGCGTCCATGCTAACCGACATGATTTAATTCAATTTCGATTTGGCATAGTGTGGACCATATTAAGACATTTCATTTTTTTTTACCATAAAACTTAAAACCTTTTTGCAGGAAAAAAATATTTTGGGACGTTTTTAAGTTTTAACGACATATTGAAATCAGCGATTCAAAAAATATATCATTGGCATATTGGAATATTAATAATAATAATAATAATAATAATAATAATAATAATAATAATAATGTCTTTATTAATTACGTATACAAAATACAATAATTAAAAGGCGAAGTCTAGCCAGGCTACTCCACTTAACCCTTACTTAACCTAATACTAAATCTAACTTAACCTAATAAAATAATTAAATCTGTAAAGAAAAATAACATGCCTTAACTTCCTTGCGAAAGCGTTTTTCTGACTGAGACTTAATATTATCATCAATGGCGTTATAAATACAGGGTGCGTTATACGAAAATGATCTCGTGAAGATGGCTGATCGAAATCTTGGTAAGGATAACTTAAATTTATATCTAATATTTAAATCGTGTAGGTTATATCTAAAAGTTAGTTTTTTACGAAGATACAAAGGCGTTGAGGATTTAAGTAAATTGTAAACAAAAACAGACAAATTATATTTAAATAAATTTTCAATTTTTAACCAACCCAAATTATTAATTTTGCTAGAAATTCTGTCATATTTATGAAGGCCAAATACAAACCTGCAGCATGAATTTTGAATTTTTTGAACTCTAGTTTTGTTTATTTGGTCAAGGCATGGGTAATAGAGAATAATCCCATAATTGAGAAACGGTAAAACAAGTGTTTCTACTAACTTTTTCCTTAAGTTATAATTAATAATCTTTTTATTGTTGTATAAAAGTTTAAGTGCCAAATAAGATTTTTTTAAAAGAATTGAAATATATTCTTGAAATCTTAGCTTACAGTCAATAATAATTCCTAGGTTTTTAGCTGTATTACTAGAAGTAATAGGGTTGTCATCAACTTTCAAGTGAAGTTTAGTTTTTAATTCTTCAGTATATATATTGTTACAAAAGACTAGGTATGTACATTTGGAAGGGTTTAATTTGAGATTGTGAGAGTAAGCGAACTTAGATATAGCTCTTAGATCTTTATTAATATTAATGCTTGCCAAATGAGGGTTTTTCGGATTAAAAGAATACAAAAGTTGGGTATCGTCAGCAAAAGTTTGAATTTTGGAAAAAGAAACTGAACTAAAAATGTCTGATGTATAAATTAAAAACAATAAAGGACCTAAAACAGATCCCTGAGGTACTCCCGACGACACATTGGCAACTCTTGACTTTGAATCGTCAAGCACGACACACTGTCTTCTGCCAGTAAGATAACTAGTAAAAAATTTGAATGAAGTTATATCTAAACCATAATATTTGAGTTTTGCACAGAGAAGTGAATGATCCAGCGTATCAAATGCTTTTGAAAAATCAAGCAATATAAGCGCACTTGCCAATCCACCGTCCAGAGATGCAAATATGTCGTCAGTTATGTTAGTTAAGACTGTTGTTGTGCTGTGCCCTTTCCTAAAACCAGATTGAAGATCGGAAATAATTTTATTGCTTATAACATAGTTGTAAAGTTGACTGTATACTACCTTTTCCAATACTTTAGATAATGCTGGTAAATGCTAATGGGGCGAAGATCGCTGAAAGATTTGGGATCATTATTTTTGGCCAAAGGTTGTATTAAAGATAATTTCCACAAGTCCGGAAAGTAACCGTATTGCAAACAACAATTAATTATATGGGTTATAATGGGACATATAGTGGGTAAACAAAGCTTTAACATTTTAGCTGAAATATTGTCTGATCCATAAGCATTGGATTTTAAATTTGATGTTATTTTATATATATCATCCACTGAGGCTAATTTAAAGGAAAATGAAGTATCACAAAATTTTAAAGAGTTGTAGTAATCAACTGTTGCAACACAATTATTGGGTGGACTAAACACAGAAAGAAAAAAATTGTTTATATTTTCTGGATCTCTTAAATTATTAGGAATGGTATTAAAGGAATTTTGTTTAATATTCAACTGTTTAAGAGTTTTCCACAATTTAGATTTATCAGGGTTATTTTGTTGTGTGGTAAGATATGCCATTTTTTCTCTTTTAATAGCCTCAACAATTGTATTCCGTATATTTTTATAGAAATTAAAATCTCTAATATGTTTAGTACATTTAAACTTTTGATGCGCCTTATCACGTTCTTTTATTAGTTGTTTAATAGCATCAGTTATCCAGGGGCAAAAAGGTTTACTTACTCTGGCAGAAGTAAAAGGAGCATGCTTGTTAAAAAGTTCCAAAATGTAACAATTAAATAACTTAATTTTTTCATTTATGTCTAATAAATAAATAATGTTATTCCATTTAATTGATTGAAGGTCCGCTTTAAATGTCGCAAAACAAAAGTTTTTAAAATTCCTATAAGTAAGAATTTTAGGAGGAGGTTTGGGAAAAGAAAGCTTTAATTCACAAAACACTACTTTGTGGTCTGAAACCATGTCTGCATTTATAGTACCATTTTTACTTACAAGATCTGTATTATTTACATAAATAACATCAATAAGTTTTTGCGAAGTCCTAGTATCACGTGTGGATTCGGATATAACTTGGGATAAATTATATGATGCAAAACATTGGGAAACAGCGTTATCTTTAAAATGATCTACATTGAGATCACCCAATATAATAATATTGTCAAACATAGGAGTAATGTATGACAAAATATTGTCTAAATAATTAACAAATTGATTCAAATTATTTGTGGGCACCCTGTATAAAACACCGACTAAAATTTTAATTTTGTTGATTTTTATCTCAACCCATAGATGTTCAACACCTTCAATGCTATTAAAGTCATTTAATATAAGTTTAAATACTATGTTACTTTTTAGATACAAGCCTACACCACCACCCCTACCATCGCGGTCGTTTCTTAAAATATTGTAATTAGGTATATTAATAACATTGTCCGGTATGCCTTCGTTCAGCCATGTCTCAGAGATGCACATTAGATCTATATTATTGTTAACAGTTATGTTAACAAATTCCTCAAAACCAGTAAAAATTGATCTTAAGTTCAGATGAGCAATTTTAACATTATTAATATTAGTTTTATAAGTCATAACGTTCGCCCCGTACCGCTCGGTATCTGCTCTGCCGTAGACAGTACCCAGCAGGCGAATCGGCCGGCCCCCGAGAGCCCGTCCCGTGAGCCACGATATGCTAAAAACCCGTCGAAGGCCCGTAGTATTTTCTTCCCGTAATATTTAATTTCATTTTATTTTACAGCATTGGTTTATTTAAGTGCATTTCCGTATTAATATTTGCTAGAAGTGTGACCTTCAGTTTTTATATTCATTGTTCCCGTTTTTTATTCATTTAATTTTGGTGTCAATATTATTTTATTTAGTTAATGTAATTCTAATATTATATCATTTTCATTTTACTTCAGTTTGGTAATTTAGGTCATCTTTATATACTGAGTGTTCCACATTTCATTATTGTTTAAATTATTATTTGTTTTGTATATCTAGAGTTATTATTATTTCAATATATGTATTAAATTAAACCATTGCATTTTAATCATAATATAAGCTAATTGACCCCTGGAATATCCTTTCTCCACTGTATAAAAGCAGGCCCAGGTACGTGGTGCTTCTCCACTTTAAATAACGAAGCTGGCGCCCGAGATTTTATAAGAAAATCCTTAAGGTAAGCTCGCGCCATTTATACCTAACGTTACCAAATCCCGAAACAACGTTACACTATATTTACATCATTCTGGTGTGATCTATATTTTTAAGCCTCAGTTTTTATTGTATGAATATTTTTTTTCTTTTTAAAAGAGGTGCTTATATGTAAATAATAATAATTCATTTATTAATTTAAAATTAAGTTAAAGTAGAATATTTATTTTGGAATAAAAATTAGACAAGATTTAAATCTGTAAGCGCAAGGCGAATTTTCTCGATGAAAAATTCGATGAATTAAAATGTTGTTAAACACTGGTAAACAGAATTTTAATTTGGCGCTAGTGCATAGTGCGGTTGTGTTACGTACTACTGCCACGAAGCGAAACCACATAACGTCGAAGGTAAGCTCAAAAATAAATTAGGCAACAGTGCAGTCCAAAATTTTCAGTGCTATCAATAATGTAATACATTAAATGTATATCGACATGATAATGATTATTAAATTATGTAAGGGGTGCATTTTAACAAGACTGCCCTGCTGGCTAACCTCACTTTATACGAAATAATTTAGATATGGACTCTCCTAATAGACAATTTAATTGTGGTTCATTATTTGCTTAGTTGTCTATGCAATAGGATTTCTCGCTGAAGAAGATATTTATATAATTACCAGAATTGTCCTACTCGTTACGTGTCCGAGCCGACTACCTGTACAGTATAAATAATCCACAAACTTAATGAATGTAATTAATGGTGGATTGAAAATATTCCATTGTTGTTTATCTTTTAGTCAATAAAAACCAATATTTTAGTAAAACAGATTTTCTTTATTTTTATTTCAAAAAATTAATCAATAAATTAGATAAGAAATTAAGGAAAGCAAAACAGGTAAGTAAATAAAATGACAGCACTGAATTTGAATGCACCGTTGCCTAATTTATTTACCTTCGCTTAGTGCCAAATTAAAATTCTGTTTACGAGTGATAACCAACATTTTAATTCATCGAATTTTTCAGTCAGAAAATTCGAGGTACATAATATTTATTCCAAAAAATAAAAGTAAGGAATTATTATTCTGTCACATACAAGTAGCATTGAATTTATTATCTAAAAAAATAATCTGATTAAAAGAAATATGGCAGAAAGGTGCTTAAATGAAAATTCGTATTGCTAGATTTAAATAACATAATAATTAATAACAACTATACCACAACTTTATTCCCGAATAAAAATTGTTTCAAAGTGTTTTAAACAACAAAATAATTCGTATTAAAAGTAAATATTAAAATTTTAAAAAATAATAATAAAAATAAAATTGTGTTCAATTCTTATTGGTCAAATAAAATTTTAAGTAATATTAAAAACATTTAAATATTAAAACAAATATTTCGTGCAAAATATTTGTGTGTCGAATAAGAAACTTTATCACTTTAATTTCTAAAAGGTAAATTGATTTTTATGTCGACGAGTAATAATATAAATTAATTGCGACATAATGATAATTTCAGTATTACTTTTTTTTAAATAAATGTCGCGCACCTTGAATTAACTGGCTAAGAAATTCGATGAATTAAAATTTTGGTTCAATTTGACTGCGTGTTTCTCAAGTAGCGTCTTATTAAAATTATCTCAATCCAAATTTTAATTCATCGAATTTTTTAGTCAGAAAATACGCCATTCAGTTCCAGAATTAAAATTACTTTCATTCTTATTCTGTGCTTAAAATTGTGTACTTAATATACCAAGACATCATAAAATTTTTACTTTAAAATGTTCAGTCAATTTTTAAAAACGCAACTTGAATTAATATTTAGCTTTAATAAACATGACATTAAAAAGTAAAACGGCGTGCCATATGTTTCTATTAACAAAATCCTAGCAGCGGGATACTCCATTTTAGTCTGAAACCTCTTAATATTATAGGTCGACGGATCGACGCTTGAATAGGTGTAAATGACAAACGAATTTGAATTGATATTTTGTGGGGTTCACCGTGCTTGAGTGGAAACTAATTTTGGAAATATTTTTATTTGTTTTAAATCAAGTAAGCCCTGAAAATTTACAAAAAAAAACTAATTTTGACATCAGTAAAGTAGGTACCTTTTCTGTACATTGCATTGGGGTGATTAAAAAATGTTTTCCTTATATTTAACGCGACGCCCCCTAGGGAGCTTATATCGAAGTTTAATCAAAAAAAGAATTTTACTTAAAGTTTTAGAGGTCGCTACCAGCTATTTTCAATATTTTAGATAAAAAACTAAAAAAATACTTTGATGATACACATAACCCTCTTTAAGTTACAGTATACAAACCATAGATACATTATTTCTTTTTCTTTTATTTCAAAATAATTTTAAAATATTAAATACAAAATGTGTAAGGAGATTATGCCCTTAAAAAATATGTGGTCTGCGCCGTGATAAGACAATACAGAATGTATGTTCTATGTATTTTTGCCAGTTGAAACTGAATCTGAACTTAGTTTAACCCCTACACGTCTGGATTTTTTTCTACAGTGTATCCAATAGGAAAAACTTTCTTATTATGCGTTTTACAAAAACATATTTTTTTATAAAACATCTGCTTGATTAAACAATAAGATTCCCATTAAATTTTTAAAAATTAAATGAACAGGGTGACACCATACATTTTTTATGTATTTTTGCCAGTTGAAACTGAATCTGAACTCAGTTTAGCCCTTAAACGTCTGAATAGTGTTGACAATAAAAAAAACTTTTATCTCCACGCGGTCTATAATTTAAACTTTATTGTTGTCAACATTCGATAAAGAAATACCTTGTTATGGCCTAGGCCGATAAAATTTTTTATGAGGCAAGTAATTAGTTCGATTTTTTCTCGCTAGGGGTATTGTTTTGACAAATTAATCCTTTTCTAAGAAATTAACGTACTAAACTGGTTTAATTTATTTATAATAAGCACTAATTTGCTTGTTTTACCGTTATAACATTATAATGTTTAATATTTTTCATTAAATTATTGTAAAATTAAATATGAATAATAAAACAAAAAGTGAGGTTAGGACATTGCAATTTGACGTTTCTGTGTATTTCACAGTTGTGTTTTCTTTTTCTACGATTTAAATTATCTTTAAATTTTAATTTGCTTTAAGTCTTCAGTGAAATTAAATGTTAAACACAGCGTAAACATTCCAAACTACCTATTTTTTTAATAAAAATGCAAACAAATTGAAATTAGATACCTATTTATTAAACAATTAATTGAATTCAATGTAATAGCAAAAGGGTAAGTAAACCGTTTTCTTACAAAAATCCATTTCTACTTAAATCATGTAGCTAGGTATTGTCAAACTATTACTGCTTCTAAAAGGAATAATAATTATTGTACATTTAATGTAATCTTTAGCTAATAAATAAATGAGATGCTAAAAAAGTGAGGTTAGGCCGTTTTCATGTTGAATTAAATTGACCTATATAAAGTGCTTTGAAGATAAAATGTTGTATGCCATTCGGCCAAGAAGTGTCTTTTTGTGCTTCGCTCAATTGTAGGCCTCCGCTACGCGTCGGCCTTCAAACTTTGAGCTTAGCACAAAAAGCCTTACTTCTTAACCTAATGACATAAATAACTATTTTAATATGCGTTTTACAAAGAAAAACAATTGTCATAAAATCTTCTGCTTGTTCATGTTTTCTAAATTTTTGAGCAACCTGTACATTTGATTAAAAAAAATTGAATGGGAATATTATTTTTTAAACAAACATAAGTTTTTAAAACGCATATTAAAAAAGTTTTTCCTATTGTCAACACTATCAAGACGTGTAATAATAATAATAATATTTATCTCCACGCGGTCTATAATTTAAACTTTATTGTTGTCAACATTCGATAAAGAAATACCTTGTTATGGCCTAGGCCGATAAAAATTTTTATGAGGCAAGTAATTAGTTCGATTTTTTCTCGCTAGGGGTATTGTTTTGACAAATTAATCCTTTTCTAAGAAATAAACGTACTAAACTGGTTTAATTTATTTATAATAAGCACTAATTTGTTTGTTTTACTGTTATAACATTATAATGTTTAATATTTTTCATTAAATTATTGTAAAATTAAATATGAATAATAAAACAAAAAGTGAGGTTAGGACATTGCAATTTGACGTTTCTGTGTATTTCACAGTTGTGTTTTCTTTTTCTACGATTTAAATTATCTTTAAATTTTAATTTGCTTTAAGTTTTCAGTGAAATTAAATGTTAAACACGGCGTAAACATTCCAAACTACCTATTTTTTTAATAAAAATGCAAACAAATTGAAATTAGATACCTATTTATTAAACAATTAATTGAATTTAATGTAATAGCAAAAGGGTAAGTAAACCATTTTCTTACAAAAATCCATTTCTACTTAAATCATGTAGCTATAGCTATAGGTATTGTCAAACTATTACTGCTTCTAAAAGGAATAATAATTATTGTACATTTAATGTAATCTTTAGCTAATAAATAAATGAGATGCTAAAACAGTGAGGTTAGGCCGTTTTCATGTTGAATTAAATTGACCTATATAAAGTGCTTTAAAGATAAAATGTTGTATGCCATTCGGCCAAGAAGTGTCTTTTTGTGCTTCGCTCAATTGTAGGCCTCCGCTACGCGTCGGCCTTCAAACTTTGAGCTTAGCACAAAAAGCCTTACTTCTTAACCTAATGACATAAATAACTATTATTTAGCAAAAGCTACATACGAAATACAAAGTAAATTATGATTTAAATTAATAAAGTATACAAGTAGATAAATTTAAGTTTTTAAAAACATAACATGAGGACTATACATAGATATATCTACCTTTATATAAAAATATATGAATAAATGTAAAAAGTGCAATAACAAACATTAAAACATGGATTAATAAAACATGTGTTCTAAGTAATATCTTAATTATTTTTATATCATCACAGAGTTTAATATCTTTGGGCAATTTATTAAATTCCCTGCTGAAAAAGACGGGTAATATCGGATGATTGCGGATAAAAAAACAAGCTAGTTTATATCTGTTTTCATCTGACATATCTGATTTTACCCGGTATGTCGGTTTTTATCTGCAATTCGGGTATAAATATTATCCTCGAACGTCGGGTTTTATCTATTTAGTTCTATGTCTGCTTTCATCCGCAAATACCTGTATTTCGAATGAAGCAGACTTTTGCGGACTAAAGCAGACGTTCGCGGATGAAAGTAGATCTTCGCGTATAAAATTCGATGTTTGCAGGTGAAATCAGATAAAGCAGACGTTTGCGGTTTAAAATAGATGTTTGCGGATGAAATCAGACGTTCGCGGGTGATTGCAGATGTTGGCGGATAAAAGCAGATGTTTGCGAGTAAAAGCAGATGCTCGAGGATAAAACCAGATGTTTGCAGACAAATCCCGACAAAAATAGACGGGTTTGCGGATAAAACCAGACGTAAGCAGATGTTTGCAGATGATCCCGGACAAATGCAGATATAAACGAAACGCAGTAGAGCCGGTCAAAAGCAGATAATTACGGATGATTGCGAGGGTGCACTAACCGGAGGAAATCAGGCGTTCGCGGATAAAAACAGATGTTTGCGGGTAAAACCGGATAAAATCAAACGTTTGCGGTTAAAAGCAGATATTCGCGGGTGATTGCAGATGTTTGCGGATGAATGCAGATGTTCGCGGATGATTGCCGATGTTCGCATATAAGAGCAGATGTTCGCGGATAAAAGCAGATGTTTGCGGGTAAATTAATTAATTAATTGTCCAATTGTACTAGGCAGACGTTTGCGGGTAAAAGTAGATACTCGCGGATAAAACCAGAGGTTTGCAGACAAAACCCGACAAAAATAGACGAAAAAAAATGCGGGTAATTGCGGATAAAACCAGACGTAAGCAGACGTTTGCAGATGATTCCGGACAAATTCAGATATAAACGCAGTGGAGACGGTTAAAAACAGATAATTGCAGATTATTGCGGGGGTGCACTAACTGGGTGTTCGCGGATATAGCGATGCGGACAAAAGCAGATATTATCAGATATTGTCCCGCTTTTATCTGCTTTTATCCGGCTTCGACGAAGAATTTATATCAGCAGTCATCCGTATAGAATTAAGCATTTGACTGGTTTGCACTTATCAACTAATATAAAATCATTGCAGTTTCTCGTATGATTGGACCTTTTTAAAATATTGTGTTTTCTTACAGATATAATGAGGTAACATATTATGTTTAACTTTAAAAATCAACAAAAACACATTAAATATAATCTTTTGTTTGACGGAAAGCACATTTAGGACATTCAACATAGATAAAACAGGTGTATAATAATTATATTTTAATACTGTTCGTATAGCTCTATTTTGTATCACTTAAGTGTTAAACTGAGTTCAGATTCGGT
The DNA here is from genome assembly GCA_921294245.1 of Brassicogethes aeneus. NCBI lineage: Eukaryota > Metazoa > Arthropoda > Insecta > Coleoptera > Nitidulidae > Brassicogethes > Brassicogethes aeneus. The sequence goes on from OV121132.1 coordinate 59,992,610, forward strand.
TTCAACTGGCGAAAATACATAGAAAATGTTTTGTGTTATCACGGTGCAGACCACTTTTTTGTGGGTCTGTGTAATTTAAATTTTACAAATATTGTGAAATACTAAAAAATAATTAATCTAAGGCATAATAGCATGTTTTTCTCAATTGTATAATGTAACTTGCAGAGGGTTGTGTGTCAATTATTATTAATTTGTGTAAATTAATTTTTTCACGTCCCGACAGCTTAGTCGAAAATTGCCGTCGATCAGTGGCGCGATATAACGCGCTTCTGTAATGAAAACAATTCATAAATTCTGCAATTTTCGAGTGCGCAAAAAAAAATTAATATCAAAACATTGCCCAAATTGAAAAATTAATTTATTTACTAATTTTTAGATTATTTTATTTTCTTTAAATAAAAAATTTTAACTTTTTTTTAGAAAGGCAGACTAACAAATTAAAGTATATATATACATATACATAAAATCATTTACCATTCTATATACAAGTTGTCCTCTGTGTATCCTGAAATGACTTGTGTGGCCCACTCCCGGGCTGAAAAACGTTTCAAAATATTTCAACGCCAATCGATGAACCACAGTATTAGGAACCCCCGGTTAAAATTTTGGGAAGGCTTAACAACGACTCGTTTAGCCATAGTTTTATACAAAATAGTTCTAAATTCAGCTGTATGTGTCGCGCAGTAGTAAGTGAATCTAGAACAGGAATTCTATATTTTTACGGTTATTGTATAGTCCGAAATACGGCAACAGTGCAAACAGAATTAGCAAGAAACTAAACTGCGCACCACTCAATGTGTCGCGGCCAAAAAGTTCGTTCTTTTTCAAAACGACAGAACTTGTTTGTTTCTTAAACGATTTTATTTTGGTCTGTGATGTGCCCTGGCAATTCATGATATAGATATGAAGCTCAAGGTTCTTCAAGTAAATTTCCTACAGGGTGATATGTTACTTTAAAATAAGGAAGTATTATGTCTTACCTTGAAACGTTTTTGAAATTTTTCGAATTGGAATCTTAGCAAAGAAAATACCTATATATATATATATATATATATATATATATAAATATATATTATTTTTTTCCAAAAAGAGTACATTTAAGGCTTTTTTGTAGGCAATTAACTCAATCTTTTTAGGAACAAGAAGATAAGATGGTAAAAGATTGTTCCTTAAATAATTCTGAACAAGCGACAAGCAACAAACTTCCATTATTTTCAGAGGGCCTAAGCAACGACCACTTTTTCAAAATAACTTTTGGTGAAAATTTGCGAAAACTAAACCTAAAACGATATTTACGTTCGTGACATGTTTTCTTCATAATTTTGACCTCCTGATTATGATTTAGTTGTCAAATTTAAGTTTGAGATAAAACCAAAATCACCAAGAATCCAGATTCGAAAACAATTCCCGGCTGTTAAATGTCTTAATATAATACGTTTGCTGGTTTTTACTGGTTTTTTGCAGTGTTTTGCATATTTAGTACATTATTATCATGTCGCTGAATGATCAAATCAAGGATCAAATGAAAATTAGTTCTTGAAAATCATTCAAAACGCATTATGAGGCATATTCTTGATTTTTTTAGTTTGCTTGTGTTTTTCCAAATTTTGATGTTTTTTGCATAAGTATACCTACCTACACAGCAAACGGAAAATTATAGAGGTGTATAGGATGACGCCACGTTTGAATATGGTTTTCTAAATCTCTCTATGGTATCGTCCCCGTTCTGGCAAAAGTCATTAACTCCATTTTTGTCTAAAAGTAGTTGACTACCTTCGCGATCATAGAACAATTATATCTGTGGTCTAGAAAAATTATTAAGTGCAGTATTGTATTTTTAGCATGCTAGCAATACAATACTGCACTTAATAAGTTCTTCTAGACCACAGATATAATTGTTCTATGATCGCGAAGGTAGTCAACTACTTTTAGACAAAAATGGAGTTAATTACTTTTGCCAGAACGGGGACGGTATAGAGTTGTATTCGTCAGTAGAGCGTTTCAATACTCTCCACAGTATAGAGGTCGTAATTTCACTTTTGAACTAGTATTAATATAAAAATTATTTTATGCTTAAAAAAAACTATATACGACATGATTGTGATTTTTTTCATTTTATTAATTAATTAAGCTGTGTTGAATATTTTTCCTAAAGGAATAATTGCCAATGGGCCATTAATTCATTTGTTCATAGATGCTACAATAACCTGCACTGGTGTGTACTTTTTCATCAACCAGATTTAAATATTACAAAACTAACATACACCAGTTGAGATAGTGCAGGGCCTACCAACAGACCTAATTACTAAATTATTAAAGTTTAATAGCATATCGATCATTTTTTCAACATAACCTCTGAAATTTTTAATACAAATATAGGTACTTTATATAATACATAAATATACTTAACAGCATATCCTCTGTGCTTTACATACCTGAGTTGTTACGGTAAATAAAAATCAGACAAAGGAACCAAAGAAAGGAACTATTTTCAACAAAATCATATGCAGAAATGAGAAAATTCAAACTACTTGCATCCATCAAAAGATCAAAACTTCTTGCAATATTACACCCTCTTTTTATACTCAGAAATATTGACTAGAACAGTATTAGAGAGACTCCAGTTTCTATAACTTGGTAGAGTAAAGAGAAGTCGAAACCGTTGCGATATTGCATTGCGCTGTTTTTGTATAATTCTCGGGGACATTAACGAAAATCATTGCCAGTAAAATTCGAAAAGCTTGAGTTTCTATGTCTCTGAGGAGAATAGGAATCCGAATTTCTAGAGACATAAATGACTGCACCATTCGACAGGGTCGAGTTTCTACCTCTCTGTTGAATATAGAAAATCAAAATAATGTATCTTGTAAGACACCATTGAGTTTGACTTTAAATATAGTCGTGCATAGGTATAGAGCCGAAAAATATAAAAACAAAGCACGATTCAATACAGCTATGATAAAACTTTAAGATTTGATATTCAAACGCGGAGTCATCCTATACACTTCTATAATTTTCCGTTTGCTGTGTACCTACATACCTACCCCTATCTTACCCGGGTTACTTCCATTCTTTCTTTAATTCATTCAAATACCAATGTCAGATTTTGATGTAGCTATGGGAACTAAAATCTCAAAATCAACAGTTCGCGTAAGATTTCACGAAACGGGAGGCAAGGGTGGCTTTTGGAGGTGGAGGAGTGACGGTTTGGGGTGGAATGTAGATGAATGGAAAGAGTGAATGCTGAGAGATACAGAGATTTGGTTGTTAGTGATATCGTGGTCCCTTATGCTTAAAATAATGCCAATAATTGGTGTTGGTGGACGACAATACCCCTCAAACCGCACCAATATCGTAAATGAGTATTTAAGGGACCACCATATTAAAAGAATTGCCTCCGGATATGAATCCTATTGAGCATATGTGGAGCAGGATGAAACTGAACATGAAAGAGAGGGAAGGACGCATGGAAAATTTTGATGAATTGGTAAATGCTATTCAGGAAGAATGGGATACCCTAGGAATTTATAAGAAACTTGGTAGAGGCCCAAGAGGGTTAACGAATTATTACGGTTTAGGAAAGGGGCAACGAAATATTGAAAGTTATTATTGTTATTGGGTAATTCCATTTATTAGCCACCAATGAGTGCACCTCATATACATAGACATGGACGCAAGAAGTGAAAAAACTCCCTTTTTCTTTTCTCCCGCTATCACCTATTTATACAGGGCACGCAAAAGTTACTATGCAGACATAACCTTAAAAATTGTACTTTTTTTTCTAATAAAGCTATCGACATTAAACAAACTGTTAATTGTTAAGAAAATATTTCTCTTTTAAACCATATAGGACACATTTAGTTATTGATGCCCTAAATGGTCTTTTTTTTTAAATACAATTTTTTGGCAAAATTGTCTAATTTTATAAATTCATATATTCTTAGAACAACTTGCCAGCGAAATTTTTTTAATGTAGTTTGTTACCAAAGATCTTACTCGATATAAAAGCAATGAAAACATTTTCAAATAATATTGGCTAAGAGTTCAAAAAAATATAATAAAAATTCATGTTTTCGAAAAATCACTATTTTCAGCCATTTCATGGTTTAAAAAGGCTATGTTTGAGTGAGTCGATTTAACCCAATTTTTGCTTATCATCACATGCCCTTATTAGCCTCCAATAACCATTAGTAAAATTATTGTGTATTTTGCTTTTAACTGGGCTGTGGTATGTACAGCCCAGCTATAAGCAAAATACACAATGACTTTCAGCCATTTCATGGCTTAAAAAGGCTATGTTTGAGTGAGTCGATTTAAACCAATTTATGCTTATCATCATAGGCACTTATAATCATGAATAAAATTAGTATTTTTCTTTTAGCTGGGCTGTGGATGTATAATATACATATACATTGTATATGTCCACCTGTCACTAAATCCATATATTAACCATATATTTCGAAAAAGCGTATTACATCTTTAAAATAACTCGATAGTCTTAAATTGACTTCTAGTTCATTCTAAATAAAAATATAAAATATAAAAACCACATACAGTTGCGTCGAAAATTAACTAGGTACCCATTTATTTATTTTTTAAATTACGAAAACGAAAATAATCAAATGTACAAAAAATTAATTAAATGACTAAAAGACATACTTCATAAACTTTATATATAGACAAAATAAAACAGGTATTAAATCCTAAATTTGAATGAAACCTAACTGCATATAATTTTCTTATGTGAATAAATTAACGACTTATGGCTTTTAAATGGATCGCAGCAGACTTCACCAAAAAATTTGGTAATATAGATACTTTAATTTGTGATACCTACGTACAAATATCGGTTACAGTTGCATCCACTCGCCATTCTATTAAATCCTTTTCCTCCTTAGTACAAGATTCAATCTTGGAAAATCGCGAAAATTTTTTTTATCCGAAATCGGCAGTAAAGTAAAATAAATCGGCAGTGAAGTAGAACTTTTTTTAATAAAAATAATAAGTTAATTTTATTAAATATATAATAACCGTCGCAACAAACTGTATACGTACACACCATACATTCAAATGAAATTTGACTTTTGATTTAATCATCAATATTAATTATTAGTATTATTAAACGTGATTTCGTATAAAATTTAATATGCACCTCAGCATTAAAGTCATTTTTTATCACTCACGTGGTTATTTACGACTTAACTGCCTTGATACATAAATAACTATTTATGGCATTTTTCATTAATTAATTTTCCAACGGAACAATCCATTTTTGGACAATTCAAACTATTTGGCACTTTTAAATGACAGAAATTGGTAACTGTTTTTAGAAAATTAGGCACAATTTAATAATTTAATACTTAAAATTAGTATGTTTAGAGTAAGTAGGTTAGTTTTTATGAATATGTAAAAATTTCAATATCTTAAAAATATTTTAATTATTAAAACAAAATCTTAAAAATTGTCTCTTGCGATTTAGAACTCAATTCAAGTCTTGCTACCGAGTTTTTTTATAAAATACACTGGCGGCAACAATTAGGGGATATTGGTAAATTTCAAGTATTCAAAATTTTGCTCATGGTTGTAATACTATAATTTAAACCTATAGGTTTAAATTATAGTATACCTTATAAATGTGTATTAAATACACATTTATAAGGTATACTATAATTTAAACCTATAGGTTTAAATTATAGTATTACAACCATGAGCAAAATTTTGAATACTTGAAATTTACCAATATCCCCTAATTGTTGCCGCCAGTGTATATATTTAATATAATATTATGGATTTATATTAATATAATCCACATTATAATAATAATATTATAATTCATATTATGGATTTAGTCAGGTGGGCATTTTGTGTATTTTGCTTATAGCTGGGCTGTAGATGATTCAGCCACAGCCCAGTTAAAAGCAAAATACACAATAATTTTATTCATGGTTATTGGAGGCTAATAAGTGCATGTGGTGACAAGCATAAATTGGTTTAAATCGACTCACTCAAACATAGCCTTTTTAAACCATGAATTTGCTATCATTGCTTTTATATAGAGTAAGATCTTTGGTAACAAATTTTGCTAGCAAGTTGTTCTAAGAATATATTAATTTATAAAATTAGGCAATTTTGCCAAAAAATTGCCAAAGACCATTTAGGGCATCAATAATAGCACAATTTTTTAAAGTTAGGTCTGCACAGTAACTTTTGCATAGCCCTGTATAAATAGGTGAAGGTAAGTTTTGTTTTACTTTTTGGGTCCTTATCTATTTACAGTTAAAAAAGAAATAAAATTAGAGGATATGAGGTGCACTCATTGGTGGCTAATAAATGGAATTACCCTATTGTTTGTTACATTTTTCTGTCGAATGTTGTAGTTTTGATTATGATTATATCTTCGCATAAAATTTTTCAAAATGAACAAAAATATTTTTATTTAACTTTATTACCAATTAGGTAGGTACTTATCAGTGATAAGTTATCACTAGTGTGCAATGTAAATGTAATCTTAACCACTCAAACAAATTCCAGTAATTTCGCCCAAAAAATGAATCCCCAAATGGCATTTTAATCATAAATATGCAAGAAACACTCCAGCAATCTGATTTTAATAAGACATTTATCAGCCGGGAATTGTTTTAGAATCTTGATATTTCGGTACCGATTCTAGAAAACTTTTCTAAACACTCATTTAATTAAATTAAATTCGTGTCTAAAATGGCTTTTATAAAACTTGATACATACATATACTATTATTCCGATCCCGGACCCAACCCCCGCCCCCCGTAGATCCGCCACTGGTCAGTATTTAGCATATTTCACTTTTTTTTTAAATACAATACTTAATTTCACTGGTTTGATCTTTTAATTAATTAATTTAATTGACTCACAAGTCGCAAACAGTCGTAAAATTGCGAGTTAACCATGCGATGGTTTTCTTAATCTATTGGTCAAGTTTCATTTAGCATTGGACCTATTTGGGCTGGAAGTGATGACACTATCAGGTACTACCTAAATAGGTAAACTTTTTTTTTGTTTTAGATGAGAAAATTCCTAAATTAGGTACCTTCTTTACAAAAATGGGTACTAGAAAACATTTTATAGAACAGGATTTTTATGATTTGAAAAAGTTCAAAATAACTGACAAATATAGCATATCATACAATTGCTGACTTAAAAGTTCACATTTATAATGATAAAAATGTTTTAAAAAACAATTCTTAATTTCTCATAAAAAAGCAAACATTTGCTAGAATTTTTAAAAATGCAACATTGCACAGGAATCTCACATTAGCGTCACTCGCGTTATTCAACCACTATGTTGGTAATGTGGGTTGGTTGGTATACCAACCAACCAACCCACATTATCAACAAAAATAACTACATACTATGTAGTACATAGTGCATAAGAATACATACAAATACAACCCCAATTTTAGAAAAAAAAAACATGTTTTTGATGGTAAAATTTGAAAATTTAGTTTCTATTAAAAATAAGAATTTAGGTAAATAGGTAAAATCATACTATTTAAGGTGGTAAAATTTAAAAATTAAAATTAAGGTAAAATTGGTAAAATAAAATCAGGGTCAAATGAAATTTTTTTTAAACGGATTTTATTCCATTGTACAACTAAAATCCCATCTTTAGTAATAAATAGACAAGAGAACACTTTAAATCATTTTTCGAAATTCCGCACTGTTCTTATTACTTTTATACCTAAGAATTCTACATTTAAAAGAACATTTTTTTGACATGTTTGTTAAATGTTGTTCCTTCAGGACGAATTTTTCGAAAAATAATATTTGCAAAAAAAACTTAAATACAATTATTTTTAAAAACAATTTTAATTATTTATAACTTTTAGGCCTACCATTGCAGTGAAACTTTTATTAAATGTACTGTGCTTTCGTCTTCTTGTGTTCCAAAAAAATTGCTACATTTTTTTTCGGTCGTCGCGACGCGTCGCCGCGATCAGTGCACATCTTAAATAATAATATCTGGTAAAATTCTCTAAACTATTATAACTGTAACAGAAGAAATCTGTTGAGAAACTTTGTTTCCATAGTAGCACATTTGAAATAAAGGTGACATAAAAAACATTAAGGGGTAGTGTCCATGTTATAATAACTGGCCCAATACCTCGTCACCGTTGCTTTTGTTTCGAGAGTGCAACAACCATAGTGGGCCACGTCTGCATGGACGGTAGACAGTGGCTGATTACACCTTACAGCTGTCGCTGTACTGGTTTGCCTATACAAGGCCATGGCAGGGTGTTTCCAGCGTGATTACACACCACGGCTATCCGGCACTGATGCGGTCTAATAAGACCGAAACAGGCTGCCAAGGATGTTGGTATCTTTAGAAGCGAAGTGTAACTAAATCTTATTGCTAAATCTACTTTATTTATTTTAATTATAAGCTAAGGTGAACACGTAAAGAGAAACTAATAAACTAGTTTATACAAACTAGAGTTGGTTACCGGTCCGTTATCACTATTTAAAGATTTAATTCTATTCTTATACATGTATACACTTTCATAACTATCTAGCAGACTTAGTTTCCTAATGTCCTTAAAAAGTTTAAGGTTGTCAAATCCTATTCTATGACCATCATCAACTTGATGACATCAAGTATATGTTGGGCAACACTTGATTTCTCCGTCCTACCAAATCTAGCATGGGCCAAGTGCTCTCTGAACCTTACTTGGATGAATCGTTTAGTTTGTCCAATATATTTCTTGTCACAATCTTGACAGTTTACTTCGTAGACCCCGAGTTTTCAATTTTAGGAATCTTATCTTTGGGTTGCCTAAAAGGGTCTGAAGTGTGTTACTGCTTGAACTAAAAGCAATTTTAAAGTCCAGTTTTCGAAAAAACCCTTCCAGACCCCTGTGAAAAAAGGTTTAAAATGGCGCCCACTGCTGACGTGTGTGAAAAATCGCCAAAAAATACAAAAATGGACAAAATCAGTGCCCACTTTGCCCAAAATCAGTCCAAAAAAGCATCCTGTGCAAGATGTGTGGTGCAGCGTTTCACAAAAGCTGCATAATTAGGCCGACTATGGAAGAAACTGACTTTTTATGTGACGACTGTGACGAAGAACAGAACGGTCATAATACATCCAACGATACAGTTATAGAAGTAAATTCTAATACGGATAACTCCGTACACATTCTAAATACTCAAATTAAGACTTCTACGAGATAAAAGGGCTATTGTAAGTGAAAATCGATTATTAAAAACGATCATAGACGAGATGAAAGGATATAAGATTGATGTGCTAGAAAAGGACATGCATTTAACCTTCTGTCAAACCAACAAGCAGTACAGCCAATTCACCAACTGAAGACCAAAAATCCCTAATTAAAAATATAAATATAAACAAAGTGCGTCTTCCAAATCAATTTGATCAAAATCAAGTTGCTTTAGCGATAAACCAAAATATACGAAATTTTTTCCTTAGACAGTAAGAAAGACGAGTGGACCACGCAAAAACGTAGAAACCGTCGGAAATTTATGATCGGTAATAATACCGAAAATACTGTCAAAACAGTGCTAAAAACAGTGGCGCTTCATTTCACAAGGCTAGAACCAAATACCAAAGCCGATGACCTAAAGCTGAAAGCTCACTTTTTCACGGTAAAATATGAGGAGCATAAATCTTTATTATATTTTTATCCTTTAAATTAACCAACTAAGGTGGTTGTATCTTCAACCAATTTTAATAACGTAGATTTATTCTATATTTCTGGGATATATAACTATCAGACAATCGCGCGTCCTTTATGTTTTCAAGATGGCTGGGGTGGTTTAAGTTGTCTAACCTATCTAGAAGGTAATTTAAATTACAACATGTAAGGTATGCTTTTCGATTTACTAGACGATCACTTTTTTTTGCTAAACTTGACAACACTGCTTGCGCTGTAAAGATTTAAATTAAGTTCCCGCGATTCTTTAAATCGCCTTGGGTTACTGCTGTTTCTATGAGTGTGGGTTTCCCTACCCCGTGCGATTCTTGCAAATAAAAAAAATTAACAAGAAATCTCTGGCGCCAGTTTATGGATTTTTGTGCAGCAAAAAAATACAAAATTGAAAAAAAAACTACTATTTCAAGAAATTAAATAAATATTTTTTTGTATTTGAAATGTCAAACTGACCAATCGTTATACTGTAATATTCCTTATATTTTCTCGCTAAATATAACTCGTGGTATGATTAATAATAGATGATATTTACTCATTAAAAACCGAATCAGCACATTTTACTCATCCTGATTATAGTCATACCTAGTGATGTAAAATTCTCGAGCACGTATTTTAGAAGAACGTTCCCCGAGCACAAACGAGCATGAACGAGAATAAACGAGCATAAACGAAAAAAACCCGAGAATTTATGTTTGGTGTATGATAAAGTATTCAAAAACTTACTTTTCCTGTTTTTTTTCCGAAAATGCTCAAAATTCTCAAAATGCTAAAAATGCTCAAAATTCTCCTAACGCTTCTTAAGAAAAATGACACTATATTAATATTCTGGGTTGTAAATAATACAATAATTACTTCTAACTTTAAAGAAAAACTTTATTAAGTAAAAAATTTTAAGTAACATCTTAAGTAGCATACAATTTACATAAGTATCGTGATGTAGAAACATCATGTAAGAAGTTAGGTAACTTAACAAAGGTAGGTAGGTACTTACTTTCCACAATTTTTTTGTCTTTCAGTATTAATTGAACCCTTACGGATTCAGGACAATTTACACATTTTGTTAAATGATTTGCCATTCGTGTGGCATGCCGGCTGTATTCACAATTACAAAATTTGCAAGAATAAACGTCTTTACCATCTCTTTTTTTATGAAAAAAAAATCAAATGCCTCGCATTTTCTTCTGGGCATATTTATTAAATCAAATATTTAAGTTTCCCGCGGAAAAAAAAATAACACTACCCAATCTCTCTATCTCAATCACACACACTGACCCGAGCACTGACCTTTACGCAACGAATCGAACGTGTTAATCAAAATCAAAATAGTCAAAATATTTTTAAAACGCAACAGCCGCATAAAAATACATGCAAAAACTACGGTCGGCATCGCCACAAAAGAGACCGGCGGTAATATACGGAAAACCGACGCCGCTTTGTCTTTATGATACCGTTGCCGACAGTAGTTTTTGCATGTTTGTTAACTATTTGAAGATATTACTAGGGCTGTATTATGTGCAATACACGCGGTCGCGCGGATGAAACGCGCCGATTGGCCAGAATCGTGCTGAAAATTCTCTAGAGAACGTTCGCGCATGATAAATCGCATGATAAATCGCATGATAAATCGTTTTAAACATATTTGAATTGGCACTTACACCCTTTGTTACTTATACTCTTTAATTATTGGTAACAACAATTATCGTATTTCATTACGTAACAAGATTTTTAAAAATTTATTTTTTGAAAATAGGGCCGCACCTACAAAAAAGTCAGAACACGAGTAGAATAAAATTCAAAATACTTTTGATTAATTTAATCCGATTTAAATTTCCCTTCTAAAATAAAAAATAAATATTATGAAATTAATATAATATATAATATTATAATAAAAATAACATCCAGTGACTTCTGGGATTCCACAGAAGTCGTGCGAGAGAGACTATAGAAACAAAATTAAAATCGCTCGGGTACAATATTAGGCATCTCAATGAATAAAAATACAAGCGAAAGCAGTGCTGTATCCTATATCCAACTTTAAAACATATGTGTATGCTATAGGGCTTTACAGTTGTGGTTAGAGAAGCACAATAGCAGGAAAAAATCCTTGAGTCTGCTGATTCACGTTGAAAATTAAGATTTTTTCACTAAAAACTTAAAAATAGTGATATTTTTCTGTGTTTTTTTAAAGCTTTCTATACAATATTCCGGTATTTAATGATACAAAATAACTTGAGAATTGATAATATTTACCATTTTAAATGCATCATGATTTATGCATGATCTTGACAAAGGCGAAAATTTCAGCATTTTAGTAACAGTTTTATAGGTTTTTCAGCTTTTGGTTGATCCGATTATAGACCATCCAGCACTTAACACTCAAATGATATTGTCGTTCTATTTTCTTATTTTTTAATATTCATTTCATATTGTAATGGTTCAGTACTTTAAAACGCAAAAAGCTTTGCAAAAGAGGTAAAAGGGACGAGGAACCCAGACGTTTAGGTAAAGAAATTAGCCTGAATTGAAAAATCTGGTGCCCAGATGAAGCGAGAGACGACGTTTAAGGTATACGAAACTGATTTAAATTACATAACGTAAGGTATGCTTTTCGATTTACTAGGCGATCACTTTTTTGGTCAAGTAGAAGGGCAGAAAGTTTTTGAAAGTGGAAGCGAACGCATCGCTTCTTATAAATGTTTGCTAAAACGAAATTTATTGTAAAGTTCTGTTTAAATAATTGTTACAACTGTTTGTGTTAGGTTAGTTCTTAATTAAAGTGGCCCAAATTAGGTAGTAAAGTCCACTAAACGTAGAACGATTCAGATTTAAGTTAAATGATCATTGGTTATTTTGCACTACTACGTTTAGCGAATTTTACTCGATATTAACACCTTTTCTTTTAGCTATTTTTACAAACCCACAGGGTAACGTTGACGTTGACACACTAACTGTTAACTGCACTGTTACTTAACAACTGTTTTCCAATTTTTAGCCTGGTGTTAGATAAAGTAACGAGCGTTGCTTCATCACATTGATTTCCATTAACTTTTAAAGAAACATGGCCTAATCGTATCGTATATTCTTCGCTACTTCATAGCCGAACAGTGTTTTTTCTCCAGCTCTTTTTCCCTGGTCCTATCTTTCTAAGAGCCACCCCTTGCTTGTTGTAAAACGTTTGTAAAGTAAATTAATTTGGGGTAAACTTAATATAATTAAATATATTTTTTATGATTCCTAAAGCATTGTATTTAATAAAACAAGTAAGACGATCACAAGCCAAAGCCACAAAATAGTTCATTTAATAATTTTTCATAAAACTTGTTTTAAAAAAACCTGGTGTAAGGAGAAATATTATCTTCTTATATCTGTACAAATCGTCAACTCCTTAATAGTCACACAAACACACGCGGGTGTAGAAGGTAAAAAAAATAACAACTTTTGGAGAAGGATTCAGTCAATGACGGTAAAGTCATATCCTACGAGTAGGAAAATGCCCCTACAGCAAACTAACAACTCCCCAACAGTAATCCCAAATGTTTGGAGTAATACAAATTTTCGGTCTAGGGGGATCCCGCGTCGTACACAGATTTGAGTCGGCGTAATTGTCGCCTAAACACCAAAAGGTCTTTCCCCCCGTTTCCTACCTCCCGGAAGAGGCTATTCAAACTATTCGCATCGGCGTAGATTAACAGAGGCTTGTGCGGGGCTCGGGAGAGATAAGGCAATGGGGCCAGTTATATTACTCTTATAATCATACTCATACTCATTATCATAAATAAAAGCCTACCTATGAAATTCAGAATAAAGGCGAGATAATTTTTTGTAGGAAATTTTAGGCTCTACAAAAAAAGGTATTTTAAGTTTTTTCGTTAAATCATTTAAATGGATGTCAAGGTTTAAAATATACATACGTGAAATACTTAAAAATTTAAGTATATAATAATAATAATAATAAATATCTTTATTGTATATAAATAACATTACATTACATACAAAAGGTGAGAGTTCAGTTAAACTGTTCTACCACTCCAACCAGAAATACAATACATGCTATGTTAACAAACTTTGCTCCAGTAACAATTGAGTCCTAAGTTTATGTTTTAATGCTAAGGGAGTATTACATTCGTTAAACAGGTTTATACAATCATTAAAAATTTTTGCAGCCAAATACTCTCAAATTTGCTAGTTTTGTGACTGGGAATTGTTAATAAACTATTATTACGCACATTAACATTATGACACTGATTTCGACGTACTAACAAATTCAATAAATATGATGGTAGATTAGCTTTAATTATAACAAACACTAAGACAGCATATTGACAAAAAAATTGTTTATCACATTTCAGTATATTTTTATCTACATAATGACTAGTTACAGGATCCCTAAATATAATATTATAGGTATAACGAAGACAACAATTTTGCAGCTTTTGAATGGATTTTTGTGTTGCTTTTGTTGCATGAAAAAAATAAATACTGCTACAATAATTAAAATTACTAAGTATGATGCTATTACATAGTTTCCACTTAACATTACTACACAAGAATGACTTAAAGCTGTAAATAGATTTTAATTTTATGTAAGCATTTTTAAGTAAATTTTTAACATGTTTTTCAAAGTTCATATCACAGTCGATTATTACACCCAGGTTTTTAGTCTTGAAATTGTATCACAGATTGAGAAATTTTAATATCACAGATTTTAGTAGTTATAGCTTTTGCTCTATTTGATTTAGTGCCTATGCAGATGCTGACAGTTTTACTTGGATTAAGTAGAAGACCATTTTTTGTCGACCACTCTTCGACGTTGTGGAGATCCTCATTTATTAATTGAATGGCTGTATTTATGGATGTTGGTTTAACGGATTTATATATTTGTGTATCGTCCGCATATTGGTGGATTTTACAATGTTTTATTGTTTCGCACATGTCTGCTGTAAATATACAGAACAATAGGGGACCAAGAATGCTTCCCTGAGGAACACCCCTGGACACTTTTTTCAAGGAAGAAATATTTCCATTAATTTCCACAAATTGACTCCGATTGTTGAGATATTCACTAAACCATTTAATAACTGCTGTTTCAAATTGGTAGAATTTTAGCTTGGACAACAGTAAATTGTGATCTATAACATCAAAAGCCTAACTAAAATCGAGCAGTGTTAGTAAGGTCACTTCTGAGTTATCTATTGCTTTGACAATATCATTTGTGATCTTGAGTAAAGCAGTATTTGTACTGTGATGCTTTCTAAAACCTGATTGAATGGTGGGTAAAATATACATACTGGCATGTTCAATTATTTGCTCATGGACTAGTTTTTCCAGGATCTTTGATGCTATTGGCAGAATGCTGATTGGTCTTAAGTCTTTATAGTTTTCCGGTTTTGATATCTTGGGCAATGGCTTTATTTTAGCAATCTTCCATATATGTGGTATTACACCATTTTGCAAAGACATATTTATAATATGCGTTAACGGTCCTATGCAGTGAGATATAACTAGTTTCCATGCTTTGAGATTTAACCCATCCACACCCTCAGCATTGGTGGAACTGTTTTTAAAAGCTTTTAAAACCGATGTTTTATTAACTTCTAGGAGTTAGTGAAATTTGGGACAATTAGCCTTTGCATTTGAATAAAAATAATTTATTAGGTCATCATCTATAGTAGAATCTGGCACTGATTCTACAAAGTATTTATTGAGATCTTCCGCGTTTATTGTTTCTGGTATTGCAAGATTAGTATTACGACGAATGGATATTAAGTTGGTCCAGAGATTTCCATATTTTTTTAGAGTTGTTTTTATTATTATTTATTTGATAATGTATAGAAGCTTTTTTTCCTGTTTGATAGCTCCAGATAGGTAGTTACGTATTTGTTTATAATAGTTAAATTTTGATAATGTATTAGTTTTTTTAAACTGTTTATATGCTTGATTTTTAAGCTTTATTAACTGAATAATATTGTACGCCTGGGCTTGCGCACTGTAAAAGTTTCATATGGTGCGTAAACATCTAGAAGCGACACCAATGCATTATTTAGGTATTCCACTTTAATATTTATCCTCTTCCTGATAAATCCTGTCCCAATTTATAAGAGAGGCATCACGTGTAAATTCAACTATATTTATATTTTGATAATCTCTAGCACTTATGGGTACTGTAATATTTAGCATACAGCTTAAAAGTTTATGATCTGTTAAGTTCAACAGATCTATCAATTCAATATTTTCACATATTATGTCCATATTACATATAAAGAGGTCTATTAAAGTTTGTGAAGAATCCGTTATTCTGGTTGGCTCTTTGACAATTTGGTTTAAATCATAAATTTCAAGAATATTTAGTAGTTGGTTTCTTATAGTAGAATTTTATAGCATGTTTATGTTAAAATCCCCCACTATTATTACCTTATCAGCCTCTAGGTTCATTATTTTAACAACTTTATCAAAATCATCCAAATTGATTGTGTTATCAGGCGGCCTATATAATACCGTAAACGCATATTTTATTTTATTTATGCAAATATTGATCCATAGTAATTCTAACCTATTGTCCACCATGAAATCAATTTGATGTTGCTTAGCACTAAGACTATCGTGGACGTACCAGCAAACTCCACCCCCCCTTGTGCTTCTATCTTTTCTAAAGATGTTATATCCAGGGATATCAATGTATTTATCTGCAATATCTTTATTTAACCAAGTCTCAGTAACTCCTATTAATTGAAATTCATTTAAAATTACAAAATTTGCAAAATCATGAAAACATGGCATTAGGGATCGTATATTTACATGACATATTTTAAGCAAAGGTTTGTCATGCCTCTTTTTTATAAAAAAGAAGCTTTTGCTTCTTCGGTATTGTTGGGTTTATCAGTTGTACCAATTTTTGGCCTCGGATGGTAAAATTTATCTAAGTATGTGCCTTGAGGCCAAAGGTCTGGATTCATAACTTTCTCAAAGTTATCAAGGTCCACAGTCAACCTAAAAGAAGAGTAAAAAGTGGGAAACTTTGATGTTAAAGATTCACATTTGATTTCGGGAAAGGTGGCTTTAAGGTAGTCGACTATATTGTCGCATTTCGTAGTAGGGTCCAATCTTGTGACGTAGACAAATGATTTTTTCGGCACAACTTTAATGGTGCACTTGCTTAAATTAGTCATATTGCCCACAACACTTGTTTTGGATTTCTTCTTATTTTTGTTGACAACAGTTGACCAATCTCCATTGTTGTGGTTTGTTAATATCATCCTTAGTTAAATTTATTATTTGTTCGCAAACGGCTTCGCTTTTTGCTTCCAGTATAGCAAGAGAAGCCGCTCCGAACTCAATTGGTTTCTTTACTGCTTTTGTTACTTGAATTTCGGTAGTAGCGATTTTATTGTCAACACTTTTATTTTTAGATGAATTTTTCTGAATATTTTTATTTGTATTTTGGCCTTCAGTAGCTTTTGTATTATTTATGTTTGGATTATTTATATTTTTATTATTATTAGTAATATTAATTTGCTGTTTCAGCGAATCTATTGTTAATTTTTGACAACTAATTATCTCATCTTTATGTTTCAATAGCTCCTTCAAGTAGTATATTTCAACTACCATAGGGTCTTCAGATAATAAGGTTGGTTCATTGCCTTGTGAACATTCCTTAGTAGCCTCACAGCAATTCATATCTTTCTCGTTAATTATTTTTACTTTTTTGCTAAGTTTAGCACAACTCAAGTGCATGACTGCTTCGCAAATAATAGATTTAAGATAATCCTTAGGAACCGTCTTGCACCTTCCGCATTGTTTAGTTATTACCTCGGACTCAGACATAGCAGCAATAGCTCAGTGGGCAAGTCGGCAACCGGGGTTCCAAAACAGGTTTTTTATATTATTTTTCCTGTATGTCTAATAACAAGTTTTGCAGCCCCAAATATTAGTAGCTAATTATCGACCTAGGTCCAAAGATTGAAGTGCCCCTGAATCGCGTGCGAAGGGAATGGCCAAAACTATAAAATTATAAACGAAAAGCAGCTAATGGAGGTGACATAACATCGTCAGCCAGCCGGGACGTTGTGACGCCGGGCAGGCAGCCAAACATCATTGTATATATATATATGTAAATGTAATGTTAACCTAAGTGCTACTGTGTAAACTGTTTTTTGTAATTATCTGTGATATTTTATGTTTAAATAAATGTATTTGATTTGATTTGATTTGATTGGCAACCGGGGCAAGCACAGTCCGCAGCGAACGGAGTTCAAATCCCTGACGGGGATAATTTTATTTTTATTTTAATATAAAGTTTTTTGTTTGCTTGGAGTTTTTTCTTTTACACTTTTTGTCCTTTGAAATGTGTGCAAATGCAATATTAGAGTTTGTTTTATTTAAATAAAATCCATTTTTACATAACACAAACACACATATACACTAATAGTCATTGTCTATTCACTTTTTACAAACTGGTAAAGGTTTTAAAATTAAATCACAATTTAAAAACATTATTTTCCGCATTTATCGGAGCACACAAAACACACATCCGATCGGCGATAAAATAATTAAACAACATCGCTCTTAAGTGTACCTAATCATAATAAAAAATCTTTAAGAAAGATAAAAATCGTTCATATACAGTGTAGTTCAGTTTACTGTTTACAAGGAAACTACTGTGCGAAATTAAAGATTCACTACCTGAGAAGGTGAAATTACTGTACCTGTTCCCGGAAGTCATATTAGAAACATTAAATCGCTCAAATATTGTTATGTATTAAGTAAATCTTCCAACAAGTGAAAATACAGTGAATAGATCTTACGGACACGGAAGTGATTAAGTGAAAACTGATAAGTGACAGCAAAGCTGGCACCTTACCTAAAGAACAAACGAGGCTAATTTAGAGTGGAATGGGCCGTCACCTGCAAAAACCTATAAGTACTTATAATTATCCGCATGACCTAATACGCAAATTTGCAATAAAAACCTGTACATTGTACAGGTTTGTACAGTGTACAACCCTAAGTTCGATTTTTTCCGCGTAAACACAACCACTAGAAGAAAACAATACAAAGATTACTAGCAAAATTAGTATTAAGACAGCAAAACAATGTAAAAAAAACACAAACCAGACGTTCCTATTTTGTACTGCGGTCATTTACTGAAATACAGGATCAGTATAAATAAACCAATACAAAGATTACTAGCAAAATTAGTATTAAGACAACAAAACAATGTAAAAAAACACAAACAAGACGTTCCTATTTTGTACTGCGGCCATTTACTGAAATACAGGATCAGTATAAATAAACCAATAATCAAGTGAGAAAGTCACAAAACCTTAACATAAACTTAAAAGGCCTGCCCCAACAAAAATAAAGAGCCAAACTAGATAAAAATAAACATCTGACAATTAAAAAGACATTGAACGAACAGGCATTTTGGAAATAACCTTAACACAAAAATGTCAATACACCCGTATTTCACCTAATAACCATGAATACTAATAGTATTATACTATCTTGGCAGGGCTCCCACGGCTAAATTTCAAATTTTATTTAGGAATTTAGGAGGTTTTTTGTAAAATTTTAGGATAAATAAAGTATGGAAATGAATTTCTTTTATTAAATAAAAACAACTCTTTAATACTTAAAAAATAAGAAAAAAATTAATACTTCTTTTGTAAAAATAAGTTATATTGACTAGTTTTTTAGAAAAATCGCTCGACGAGTTTTTTTTAATAAAATTAAAAGTGAGGTAAAATTAAAACTTGTATATATCTGAGGTAAATATATATATATAAGTAAAAATTTCACCACACTTTTAATTTTATTTAAAAAAATGCGTCGATAGATTTGGCTAAAAAACTAAGCCAAAATCAAATGATGTTAAATTTATATTTTAAGAACAAATATGTTAACCGTTTAGTTAATAGCTTACAGTAATTAAATCGATATGATTAAGAATAGTACGTGTCCAAAAGTAAAATTTTTGATAAAATATTTCAAAAAATCAGTTTTATACTTCTAAATGCATTTTTGTTAGAATATTTTAACTATTTTCTGAAATATAATATTCATATTCTGTAAAATAATTTATATCTTCTCACAAAAATGTATTTTAAACTTTAAAATTGATTTTAGAATAAATTGTCAAAATTAAATTTTTGGACTTGCACTGTTCTTATTCTCACCGATTTAATTGTAATGTGGATCTTTATGCTTAAAAATCTCATAACAAAATATAAAGTTTGCAAAATACAGAAAAAGATTCTTTAGATTGTTTACTATTTTAGCTGTCATTTAAAAGAAAATTAAAAATCCTTTTGTTTGATATATACACGGTATATTTTTGACTAAAAAAAAGAAATATCGCTAAAAATGACAATTTTGTAGAAGTTTTTTTGTTGTTTTTTAAGAAAAATTTTGGTTGTGATATTAGGAGAATAATAAGAATTTAATAAAATAGAACCTATAAATATATACTTTAAATTACTTTTTAAAAAATAATTTTTTAGCACTTCCTTAATTAAACGCAGTCAGGTTGGCCTATTTAAATTTAATTTTTAGGAGTTTTAGGAGATTAAATGCAATTTTAGGAGAATTTTAGGAGTTTTCAAGATTTAAGCAAAATTTTAGGAATTTTATGAGTTTTAGGAGGTGTGGGAGCCCTGTCTTGGGCTCTAAAGTAACCCCTTATTTCATTTCTATCAGCAGAGAGAATCAGTGCTCGGAAAAATAGACGCTAAATCGCACCTGTTTATCCGTTCACGGTCAAATGTTTACTGAAAGCACGCATCACCGTTAAAAAAATTAGTCTAACTTTTTGTCCACACCTCGTATGTTATTTTTATTATAATATGAACATGTACATAAGGAACTTATAGCCGGCCCCATCCGCATCGTTTCTCACTAGGGTTCCCAACCGGGATGTTTGACAGTCAAATCGAACACAATAATGAAAAAAGTTTACCACACCATCTTAGATTTATCTCAAATTTTATGTTGATTATTTATAAGGTTCTACGATAAATATTAAGCGATAAATTAGTTAGTGTATTATTTTATTTTCCGCATGAGTTATATTTTTTCATAATTTCTTAAATAACTCAATAACCTCAAGTTATTAAAGTTAAACTTTGTTTCTAAGGGTAACTTTTTAAGCTGATTTCAAAAACGTAATAAGAATTTGTGTATCTTTTATTGTTTTTGCATAAGCATTGCATTTGATAAAACAATTCAATATTTTTTTGACATGTTTAATCAGGACCACATGCTGTAAAGATGATATACCACTACTTCCATAAAAAAATATTATATTGGCCTAGAAGCTAAGTTTTTGAACTTCTATGTAACTAAAAACTACAGTGAAACAGGTCAAAAATTAAGAAATAAGCTATAAAAGATGACAAATATGAGCCAAGGCAGATGTCACAAATGAGCCATATAAAACGAAAATAGGAAATAAAATAGGCTGACATAGGTTTATTAAGTACAGAGTACGAAATAAAATGCCCTTTTAGTGCAAACTTGTATTTTAATTTTATTAAAACATTAACTCATTTAACAACGTACATTATTTTTCAACTGACAACTTACAAGTTAGTGGTATCAGTGTTACCAACATTTTTATTAAAAGTAACCTAAATAAACTAGCAGACCTAAATTATCATTCTTGTCAAAACACTACAAAATATCCTAACATTAACACTCCCACCTTTTGTTTGTTTTATGTAATTTCAATAATTCCAAGTTTCTTGCGAAGCTCTTGAAATCTATTTCTTAGAAGCGCTTTCGTGAATATATCTGCCTGATGTTCCCGTGTATTCACATAGACCGGAACAATATGTCCAGCTTCATACTTTTCTCTCACGAAGTGATACTGGACATCAATATGTTTTGTCCTATTGTGAAATTCTGGATTTCGTATTAATTTTATGGAGCTCTGGTTATCTACATGTAAAGTTGTTGGTTTGGTGACTTCTTCGTGAATGTCCAATAATAACTTTTGTAACCAGATGGCTTCCTTTGTGGCTTGTGAAGCAGCGACATATTCAGCCTCAGTTGTTGACAGTGTAACTGTTGGCTGTCTCTTGCTCGACCATGGTACATGCATGTTATGGGTCCATTACATAGCTTATAAACATAGCCACTTGTTGAACGTCTTGTTTGTGTATCACTGGCATAGTCAGAGTCAGTAAAACCACATAGATTCATGTCTTCATTTTTGTTAAACTCAATGCCATGATTTTGTGTTCCAATTAAGTATTTAATTATTCGCTTGACTGCATTCCATTGTGCAGAATTTGGACTGTTTAGGTATCTGCTTGCTACTCCCACCGCATGGGAAATATCTGGCCTTGTCACAGTGGCTAGAAACATCAGTGAACCCACTGCTTGTCTATATGGAACTTCACCATCTACCAGTTTGGAGTCTTCCATTTCTGCCAAGTTTGTTTGATGATCCTCCGGTATGCTTACTGGGTTGGCATATTCCATTGCAAATCTTCTTATGATATCTTTTATGTAGCTCGTCTGCTTTAAGAACATTTTCCCTTGTTTTAAGTCTCTTTTTATTTCGATACCAACGAAATAATTTGCTTCTTGTGTTATTTTGACTTCAAAACAGTTTCTTAATTCCTCTAATACCATGAGATGAAAATATCAAACCATCATCTAGCAGTACTTTTATATCTTTGACATACCCTGTGTAGACACATTTGTCTGCTGTCGAAGGTTCAAAACCAAAATTTTGTAGAAAAGTGCTGAATTTCTTATTCCAACATCTTGGGCTTTGTTTTAAGCCATACAATGACTTTACCAACTTGCAGACAAAACCTTCTTTGTATTCCAATCCAGATGGTGGTTTCATATATATTTTTTCTTCGAACTCGCCATATAAGAAGGCAGTTTTTATGTCAAATTGTTTAAATTCATAATCTTGCATGTTTGCAATGGCAAGCAAAACTCTTATGGAATCAAATCGTGTTGTTGGAGCATAAATTTCGTTGTAATCTATGCCCTCCTTTTGCGCATATCCTTTAGCACATAGTCTTGCCTTGTATCTCGAAATTGTTCCATCTTGATTTCTTTTAACTCGAAAAACCCACCTCGATTCTATTCATTTATTTCCTCTTTCCACTTTTCATAGCATCGTCATAAGTATCAGGAATATCAATTTCTACATAATTTAAGTGGAAATCATGAAGTCTAGCAGGTATGCGAACATTTCTCTGTGGTCTGAGTTCTGGCATTTCATTGTTCTCTCCAGCAGACTCATTGTTTTCTTCCTGCTCGATTTCTTCCTCTTCTTGTTGAACCTGATTTCCTACTTCTTCCCCCCCTTCGCCAAAATCGGTGACATCATCATTATCAAGTTCTGTCTTCAAACCACTTAGTTTCTTTTCATTGAACACCACATTTCTTGAAATGATTACTTTTCTTGTTATAGGGTTAAAAAGACTATAGTTTGTTGAATTTTTATCATATCCAATAAACATGAGTTTTTCGCTTTTCGTGTCTAGTTTTCTACGCTTCTCATCTGGCACATGCGGGTATGCATCACAACCAAACACTTTCAAATGGTCAAGTGTTGGTTTTTGTCCACACCACATTTCGCATGGCGTTTTAGCCGGTGCTTGCGGGGTAGGCACTCTGTTGAGTATGTAGATTGCAGTATTAACTGCCTCGGCCCATAAGTATTTTGGAGCACCTGACTGGTGTAACATTGACCGTGCACTTTCAACAATTGTCCGATTGTCTCTTTCGGCGCGACCGTTTTGTTGAGGTGTATACGACGCGGTTAACTCATGTTCTATACCTTCTTTGGTTAAGTAACTTTTAAATTCGATGCTGAGGTACTCGGTGCCACCGTCAGTATGTAAAACTTTTACCGAATGTCCAAGTTTTGTTTTGATTTTTGCATTAAAACTCTTAAAGCACTCGTAAACGTCCGATTTGTGCTTAATAAAATAAGCTACTCGATAACCACTCTTTTCGTCTTTAAAACTTACAAAGTATCTCATTCCTTGTACCGAAGGAGTTGCAATTGGCCCGCACACATCACTGTATATTCTCTCACCAATCTCTAGTTTCACATGTTCTTTGTTTTTCTTAAAGGGAAGTTTGTGCTGCTTACCATTAAGCAAGATTCACAGAAAAAGTTTTCAACATCACTAAATTTTACTCCTTTAACCATGTCCTTGTTGACCATTTCTTTAAGATATTTCACATTAACATGACCACAGCGTTCATGCCATAATTTCAAGTTGTCAGTGACTGTCAAGTTTGCAGCACAGATCATGGTTCTGAACAGCATTTTATATGTATTGCTCGAGTCTTTTACGGCTGTTGCTACAAGGTTTGAACCTTCAAAAACTTTTGCCTCATTTTCAAACTTAACAACCTTCATGTTTTTATCTGTGAGCCCACCTTCAGAAAATAAATTTTTACGAAGCTGTGGTATGTATAGCACATTATTTATTCTTGAATCATACCACTGACCATAGATCAGCTTTTGTATTTTTATTATACCTTTTCTTTCTACTGGCAGGTATGGTCACGTACTCTTGACTTGAAATTATTATCTAATGTTTGAAAGAAGTCCAGCATATATGTCATATGGGCAGAGGCACCACTGTCCATGATCCATGTTTCGTTCTCAAGAATAACACTGTTTTATTCTTCCACATTGAACGCTGTCTCGTTTTTGTCATTTTTGCGATTTTCTTGTTTTCTGGGGTTTTCGTCTTGCTTCTTTTTCTTTTCTTTGCAGTACTTTGAAATATGGCCTCTCTTTCTACAACTGTAACATAAAGGACCTCTCGGCTTCTCATTTTCATGCTTTTTCTTATTGACGGTCATTGTTGCCAAAGCTTGTTCAGTTTCCTCGAAATTCTGGAGGTTACTCTCTTCATCCAAAAGTCGAGCCTTTAAATTATCAATTGTTTGCTTGGTGGGATCTAATGACAACCATGCTTGCGTTACGTTCCTATACTTTATAGGTAAGGTACTCAATATTTTGGTCATAATTGCCATATTACTTATGTCATCGCCTGTATCTTTTATTTGTTTTGCAAGATTCTGTATTTTTGAGACATGCTGTGCTATGCTATCATTCGTAGCCATTTTATATTGGTGAAAATGCTCGTAAAGTATCTTATCTTATTTGCCTCCGACTTTAGTTCGAAAATTGACTCTAACATAGACATTATTTCTTTTGCATTTTCACAACTTTCGATCAATGTTATTTGATCAACATTCATGGCTGAGGTAAGCACAAACATTGCTTGAGCATCTTTCTTGCACCATGTTGCAAGCTCATCAGTTTGGGTGTTACCAGGCCTGGAGAGAGTACCATCTATTACCCCATAAATACCTTTCGCCTTCAAGGCGCATTTCATTTGAAATTTCCATTGCCTGAAGTTGGTTCCATCAAACTTATTAACGTTGGGAACATCCACTTTATCAGCCATTGTGTTGTTTTTGACTGGAACGCACAAGCAACGACACACGTTTTCAGTCAACCCATGGGAAAGTATCGTCTAGAATTTTTTTGACGATCCTCTTTTATTGACGATTTTTTAGACGATATCATCAAATATTGATGACATCGCCTATAAAGTCGTTTAAAATAGAAGATCGCCTGTTATTTTTGTTGACGATCGTCAATAAATATACGCGATCGTCATTGTAAAATTGATGATCATCTTAATAAAATGACGATCGTCTATCTAAACGTTGACGATCGTCATACAAATCAAGCGATCGTATATTCTAAGCAATCGATCGTTTTCAGAAAATGAAGATCGCCTTTTGCAATCCTCTTTAAAAGGAGTAATCGTGAATTTCACAATCTTAAAACTAGGCGATCTCTTTTAATAAACAATGATTTTTAAATTAATGTATATATTATAATTATTAATAGAAAGTATACTTACTTTAGTAACTTACACTATATGTATATATTTATAAATTTATAAATATATATTATAATTTGTATAATTATTTTATAATTTTTAAATTACAAGGTGATCACTTAAAATTGGGCAAAAATTTAAGGGGCGATTTCTTCGGTTATTTTTGGAATATATTGCGCTGTGATGATTTTTGCAAATCCGTTTTGTTTTAAATTAGTTTAATTATGTTACTCTTTAACAAAAAATTTAGGGGTGATTTTATGGGTTATTTAAATAATATTAAGCAATGCCGATGGGATAAGAGTCTTATCATAAGACAAAAAACTGTATGTTTTTATTATTTTATTTTTATTATTTTGGCATCAATGTATATTAAATATTAAAATATATATTTTTAATACACAGTTTATTTATTTACTGTTCTTTATTAGTCTAAATTTAGTCTGATTCATTAACCAAAGTTAAGTTTATTATTAATTGTATAATTGTTTAGCTGCTGCTACAGTATGGATATATCCATACTGTTTATTTTCAAATGCAAAATTGAAAAAAAAATGCATTTATTATTTAATTATTTAAAATTATTATAACATTTTTATAAATCAAATAATGCTTACAACAAAAATTTAAAACTAGAATTTTTACAATATTTTATATATTATAATTTTTGAACACAAGCTTGATAAAAATTATATTATATACCTATAGGTATATAGAAGCCAAAAATCTATAAAAAATATTTTTTATGGCAAAAGGTCCCTTTTATTTAAAAAATATTAAAATGGGGGGTCGGGTTAAAGTGAGTTAAAATTAATTTAGCTTAATTTTAAAAAAATATTCTTTTTTCTTATTTATTTTCAACCATTAACAATTAGTACTTAAAATTCGACGAATGACGATTACATATCACAATTGTCTTTTAAATACTTATTTTTAAAACAATGTCTTTCTATTTTGATCGTCATTGGTTGATATTTTCTCGTTTTTCGAATTCAAGTTGATCGTCTTTTAAAGACGATCGTCTTTTGAGGCGATCATTATTTGGACGAATTTTCGTCTTTAAGGCGATCGTCATTTAAAAAGATCGTTTTAAGGCGATCGTCTTTTATAGGCGATCGTCATTGGACGAATTTTCGTCTTTTTTTTTGACGATCTTAGACGATACTTTCCCATGGGAATGCACGAGTTTTCAGCAGTTTTTGTGATGCAGGGACGACACACCCAAGGACAGACCTTTTCAGTTTTTGTTACGTTAGTTTTTCATGGGACACACCCAAAAACGTTTTACGCGCGTTTTTCGCACACCATTACACTCACAGAACATATTACACTTGTTGGGCAAGCGCGACATGGGCCATAACCTGTTAAGTACAGAGTACGAAATAAAATGCCCTTTTAGTGCAAACTTGCAGTGTTGCCAACAGTCTGAAAGTAGTTTCCGCCGAAGGCAAACTGAAAATCCGCTAAAAATCCGCCAGATTTAAAATTATTTTTGGAATAATAAAAAATATATTGTATTTTCTTATTCTTTTTAGGTACTTAAAATTATTTTCCTCCCACAAAAATTTGCAGTCATATTACGATGTTATACTTTTTAATTATTAATTGTTAAAAAAATAAACAGTTTTTTAGTCATTGGGTATACTTGTTGGACATTCTGTTAAAATTTTCATCTTTCATCTCCTCTTCTACACACACTTTAATGGGATGTCTTTAACTAGAGATATAACTAGAGTTGGCGAAACTCGTAGAAATAAGTTATTTCAAATAACCTAGCAAAACTTATTAATGTTTGCCATTTGACACTAGGAATTGTCGGTAAAACAGTGCGCATTAAGATAGTTTATCTTATTGCGCACTGTTTTACCGACAATTTCATTCGAAGTGTTAAATGTCAAACATTAATAAGTTTCGCCAACTCTTTAGAAACTTAGAACTAACTAAGTTATATTTTTTTAATACTTTTTTAGCGGTTTTTGCAAAATGGCATTTTAATGCTTACACATAGTGAATTGTGTTATATAGCACCGTTTATTTTACTGATTTTTCATTGACACCAGTATCTGTGCTGTTAAACGTAAAGTTTTCTCAGATATCAAATCCCATTCCCATTCCTCCCATTTAGTCCTCTTTTAATAGGATAATTAATTGCTTAAATTTTAAAAATATTAAAATTTGCATACTTTAGGCTTAGGCTTTATTCAACATTAACTTATGGGGCAAGATATAAAAATCTGAAATTTACAGGATACTTAGTTCTTTTATGCCTCTTGTATAAACAGATGGTTAAAGAGCAAAACTATTTGCGGTTGGTTTATTTTTAGCATACTTAGTTTGCTGTCAAGGTGACAACAAATATGATATGACCCAGATAGCAAAATGTAGTTCCGATGCGCGCACTTGGAGTGCACACGTGCGACTTAAGTCGCACGTGTGCGATGCATCTGGCCTTACATATATGTCCACATTTAAGTTGCATCTGAAGCGCACGAATGCGATTTAGAAAGCCACCTGAAAGAAAATGATCTTCACATGTAAAATTCTGGCCTAAATAATTTAAAAATGTAAAATTTTGGATATACCAAAGAATTAACAAGGAGGTGTTAATTAACACTTACACTTATAAGTGTATACACAATTAAGACCATCAAGCCTCTATCACAAATTGGTTGGTTTACCACGCCTTTAGGCAAATTTGGATCTATCTTTTAACAAAAGAAGATTTTAAATCCCTAATACTCAGATCCCTTAGAGGTCATTTATGAAATTCTCCTATTTTTTTAAATCAAACCGCAAGTTATTCTTGGATTCAAAATCAAAGTCTCTAAGAAGTAATGATTTTCTGTATCCGAAGCACAGGCTTGCTATTTTTGAAAAAGGCTGCTACTATTTGTGCCTATTCTTCTTTAACCACTTGCCTTAAAATATTAAAGTTTCATTGCATTTATATCTATAGAATCTTATAAAAAACTTATTTTTGATTACATTCTGGAAAAATAACCCTATTCTTTAACTAAATTAACCAGTCCTTTGTAATAATTAGTAGGTATTTTATTTATACAATGTTTTATTTTTGCAATATTTTATGTATTTATATAAATTATTCTTTTTAAATACCCATACATAAATCTTATAAGTATACTTAATTGTTTGTTTGTGTATGTCTTAATTTAAATTTAAAATTACTTTAATTATATACCAAAACTTTCTTGACACAGTTTTCTTTCTTACTGTGTAAAATGTAAAAATAAATTTATTTATAGCCTTAAGGCTATTATTATTATTATTATTAAAAAAAACTTTCTTGACACAATTTTCTTTCTTACTGTGTAAAATGTAAAAATAAATTTATTTATAGCCTTAAGACTATTATTATTATTATTATTATTATTTAAAAAGTAAGGTAATATATGGACGTAGTTCTGCAGAATAGAACCAATCGAAAAATTAGAAAAAAATTAAGATATTTTGTATATTAACAGAAAATAAGCTAAATTTTATTCAGGAAAAATCTCTAAACTCTATTTTAACCAATTTATTGCAATCTGAAACAATTATTGTTTGGGGGGTTGGATCCTTTCTGCATAAATGGGTCCGTATATATTAATTATAAATAACAATAAATATCATCGCACCTGCCACGCACAAATTTTAAAACATGTGACTTTACTGTGAATGTGTATACGAACGCACGTGTGCGATATGCGAAAATGGTCTCATCGCGTGCGCCTAAAACTCACGCGTTACTTAATTTTGAATGCGTAATAGCGCGCACGCGTGAGACCGCACGTCATGCGTTTTTCGTGCGACGCACTATTGCTATCTGGGGATTTATGCAAGATTTTATTTTTATTTCAGAAAACACTATCTTACAGCTTTAAAATGTCCTATGACAGGTAGAAATCTCTAAGAGAAAAACTTTTACAGCTAAAAACGTATGAAAATAAAACTTTTTAAATGCTTTATTTGGTGCGGATCGGTACTGGCACATTAACGAAAATTAAATCGCCTCGGATTTCCAAAAGATCGTTCACAAAAAATCTTAAATCTAAAAAAGTCCAGAAACCATGTTTGTGTTTTTTATTAGTTTCATTTAATAAATAATAATTCCATTAGGGTTTATGTTTAAAAGACTAAAGGTTAACCCTGCTGCAAATAAAAATTAATAAATCAAAAAATTTGTTACCTCTAAATTTTCTAATTCAGATTTAAATGTTACAGATTCTTGTTGATCCCTAGGACCAACTTCATTTTTTAGCCTGAGTCTATCTGATTCGGCCTGCATCTGTCTACAATATTCCTCTGACCTTTCTCGAAGTTTTCGTTCTTTGCTTGCTTCTGCTTGGGCTTCCTCAATCCTTGATTCTAGTTCTCTTCTTAGTTTCTCAGCTTTTCTCATATCATTTCTTAGCGTATCTATCTTTTGCATAACATTTTCTAGTTCCTCTTCTTTGTCTCTAACTTGTCTGGAAAATTTTTGTTTCTGTTGCCTTAACTCAGCTAATTTATCGGTTACTTCAGTGTATTCGGACATTGCCAATTTTCTTTGAGCAAGGGCATCATTTAGATCTTTATCTTGAAGAGTTAATTTTTCAAGTAAATCTTGTTTTTCTTTTTGTATTTCCTCTTTTTCTTGTTTAAGAATGTTAACAATTTTTTCAAATTCTTGAAAATTTCCTAGAATTATATAAACATATATACATATTAGGGTGGCCCGAAAAAAAAAATTGTTTTTTCTCGTCTCTTGTGAAAATATGTTGGTTTGTCATGTTTTAAGACCCTGTTAAAAATTTCCAATATCGTCAAAAATTGTGTTTTTTTATTTTAATTTTTTTTTCTCGTTCCGAAATTATTTTCGGGCGACCTCTCAATATAAATATCAACGAACTTTTAGCGACCTTTAGAAATCAAAATATTAATTTGAAATTTACAAAATTTTTATTATTTTCAACCTAAAAAATAATATCGAGCTCTTACAGCATGATAAACTAACATATTTTTACAAGAGATGAGAAAAAAATATTCTTTTTTAAGGTGGTTCAAAGGACTATAGTGCAAAAATTAAACTTTTAATTTTATTTGATCTCACCCCTCCATTTTGGTGACAATATAAAAAAGTGAGTTTACCCAAATTTGAGCAATATCGCGAAGAGGTCGCGCAGAAGTAATAAAATTAAACGTAAAGTAGCGTAAATGGCAAAAATTTATGATTTTATACAAGTAGCTTGCATTCCAATCTAGGACTTAGATTTGAATGCAACACGAATTTAAATGTTCTCAAATAAAACATACAAGAGGCACTTTGGTATGTATTAGAAATTAAAAGGTTTTACAATGGTTCTTTAATTACAATCGATGTTCCTGCACAACTTGAAGAAGACATCGCTTTTGTTCTTCATTCTTTGTAATTGTGGAAGAATAGGCTTCAATGAGGGCCACACCCCTCTCCGCAGTACTATTTTAAGGCCACCCTGATAACTTTTTTGCAGTGTCCATTTGTCAGGTTTCATTTAAAGGAATTCCATCATCAATTCCTAAATTTCTAGAGAAAAAAACAGTGTTGGTTGTCACGAAGTTCGCTATTGTCATACCATTTATGGGTTCTTGAATATTTATTATATTTGCTCTCTTTGGGGGTTCGGCCTCTCCCTGATTCTCGTGTAGAGCAATAACCATTCTTTTTTTTTCTTCAGGTGAAATACTCAAAAAAAAAGCAAGTGTTACAAGGTGATGGCTAAGATAACATAGATTTCGTTTCCATTTTTCA
The DNA here is from genome assembly GCA_921294245.1 of Brassicogethes aeneus. NCBI lineage: Eukaryota > Metazoa > Arthropoda > Insecta > Coleoptera > Nitidulidae > Brassicogethes > Brassicogethes aeneus. The sequence goes on from OV121132.1 coordinate 60,023,977, forward strand.
AGTGCAATCTGAGACACAGTTAAAAAAATTTCTTCATACTCTTTAAGTTGCTGTAAAAGTTTTAGGTCGTTTCTTGGTGCTTGTATAGGTAAAGGAGCACCAAAACATTTTTTAAATATATCCGGATAATAAAAATGCAAATGTCTTTAAGAGAATTTTCTTCCTGTAGAGTTAGCTTAAACTGCCCTCTAAACATCCATAACTTAAGGCTGTATAGGATCTTAGCCATCCATCTAGCGTGATGCAGAGCTCCCGGAGAACGAAATCGTACACCACGGGGAGGGGTTCCTCCAAGAAAAATTATAAGAAGCTCAAGAATTTCTCTGTAATCCTGACGCGGCTGAATTACCTGCAGAATAAAAGAAAGGTGTTGACTTACTTAAGAATAATTTATTAATGCAATTAGATAATAAAATAGTAATTAAAACATTAGGTAACTTACCTCAAGTTGTTTCTCTGCAAACTCCAATACACCCTGAATTTCATCCTGGATGGCTGCACACATTTCATTATTTTGTACACCAGACTCATATTTCGTATGATCAATTTATGACCAACATTTCTGAAACCGTTTAAATAAAGGTACATCTGGTCCACAAGAAGATCCAGTACATTTTGTAAATACGGCAGGTAATACAATTTCTAAATATGTCGTTTGCAGGCGAAATGCAAAAGAATTCTTCCCAACTTTTTCTCAAGCATGAGACAGGCCTCAGATTTTGTACCAGTATTAATGTCGTATCAAAACACATTCAGTTCTGAAACTGCGTTTGCCTGAGCTTGTCCTGTTCCTGATATTAGCTTGGGAAAACTGCTGATCTTTAATGTGTGGTCCAGATAAAATAACAGGAAGGCGCTCCACCATTTCTTTTCCAAACACGTCTTGCAGCAGTTTTCCGTCCCAATGCACTATGGAAGGCCATTGAGCTTGGAATTTTTTTTTATATTTGTATAGAGCTCGGCATGAGCATTTTGCCTTGCCCTTCGCAGAGATGAGCGACTCAGTGGGACATCGTCAACGTTCTGACTCAGACTTTGAAGCATAGCAGTGACTATAAAAGTCGCTTTTGGATGACTTATATTAGGTCTGTCAAGCGTAGCAGCGAGCTGGGGTGTGATTAGAGATGTGCTTCCAGTGCCACGAACTTTCTTTCTTTTTTGCGCCTTTCCTTTTTTAGGCATCTGTTTATTGTAGTTACTCGGAATCGAGAAATTATTATCGCTATTATAACTACTGTCTGAGCCGACGTCTGTGCTTGTTCTCAACACGTCACTGACAAACTCACTACTACTATTAGTGTATTTTCGTTGTTCTTCACGTTCACATCTAAGCTGGTATTCCTTCTTCTTTTTTTCAGCTCTACATTCTTTTTGATGTAAAACTTTGTCTCTTCCCATAATGCAGCCACGTCGTCCTTTTTCTCACTGCGCTATTAAGAAGTTTCGGTCTTCTTCAATTTTAATTAGGGTGAGTTGCATCCGCATGGGCTTTATGAAATAAATCTTCTAATGTATCAATAAAATTTTGTTCTTTTAAACGTTGAGTTGCACTTTTTTTTTAGAGCTCTTTTTTTAATAGATTCCAACTTGAACGTGAAGTTTTTCTAGCTATTGCGTGTTGCTCTTCTCTTTTGACCAAAATGTCTATTACACGGGAGCTTACTACCAAAATTTTTACTTTTCTTGGACCCAATTAAGTATATTTTTGTGTTACTTCTAGTAGCTGTTATCATTTTTAAACAATTTTACAGTCACTGTCAAAACACAACACCTACTAAAATAGCTATTAATTACTGACTGCGCACGCTGTAAGCGTTAAATACAAATACACATTGTCACCCAACGATAGGGTGAGATCAAAACAATTATGATTTTTTGATTAGTTTTTTTGGACCACAATAATATATATGCGTATATATATATATATATATATATATATATATATATATATATTAGGGTGCTTCAAAAAAAATTTTTTTCGCTCTTACCCCCTCAAATGTTTTTATTTAATATAAAAAAAATCCTCACCAAATATGGGCGTTCCAGCTCAACTCTAAGAGGTCGCTATTTTTATTTTAGTTTCCCATTGAATTAACATGGGAAAAAATTAATTTATGTTTGGAATTTTATACCTCTGTATCAAAGTAACTTATGTCAATGATAATTGCAGTTTCTTATATAAAATTTAACGCTCTACAAAAAAGGTCTCTTATTATTTTTCGATAAATTCTAGAGTTATTCGAGGTCAAATTTTGATTAAAATTAAATTTTCTGGTACAATTAGCAGACGGGAGGTGAAAGGGGGAAAACTTTGACCTCGAATAACTCTAGAAGAAATCAATTTATCGAAAAATAATAAGAGACCTTTCTTGTAGAGCGTTAAATTTTATATAAGGAACTGCTATGATCATTGCCATAAGTTACTTTGATACAGAGGTATAAAATTCCAAACATAAATTAATTTTTTCCCATGTTAATTCAATGGGAAACTAAAATAAAAATAGCGACCTCTTAGAGTTGAGCTGGAACGCCCATATTTGGTGAGGATTTTTTTTTTATATTAAATAAAAACATTTGAGAGGGTAAGAGCGAAAAAAAAAATTTTTTGAAGCACCCTAATATACAACAGGCGTTAGAACGTTGCGGCACCATGAATTTCTTGAGGGTAGACGTTTCCCTATACTTAAGTTTTAATTTAATTTATTTAGCTCCTTACTCTTAGTATTATTTACGGCTAGTGAAGTAGTGAAATTAAATAAAAATGGATGAAAAATACAAAGTTTTTGGTGGTAAATAGGTAAATTAATTAGGGAAACAATCAAGACTAGGTCATAAAAATTAGTAAAAATGCATTAGAAGATTTTCTTGTTTATATTTAAAAAATAAAAATCAATACTTAACATAACAGCAGGCAGATATTTTTTAATTTAAGTATATACAAAACCACACTGTTTTTAATAACAAACAAATTATTCTAACCTAGATTTTTTAAACAACCAATATTATTGCATATTTTTCACTGGTAAATTTTAAAGAAAAGTGTTCTTAACACAAACTAAACGTTAAATTATCACGTTTCATCAATTCCAATAAGAAAAGTAGGTATAGTCGTCACGGCGAATTCTTTACATTGTGTCAATTTAAAATGTTAAAAACCTGTTTTTTGACATACGTCCGGCATACATCCCACATACTTATACAAAGAAACCAGCAAATTGTAATGTCTGTGCTTGGTTCACAAATTAATGACGCAATGTAAAACATTTGCTGAGACGACTATAATTATTGTATTTGTGTGATTTTTTTTAGCATTTTCTAAAAACCAATAGAATCTTTGAATTTCAGTCATGGATATCCATATAAACTGCTCGTCATAAAAATCGACGTACCTAGTTTTTTGGAAAATATTTGAAAGCTTGTTATTGGAAAATTACTGAATCGATTTTGAAAATCTTTGGAAATTCTGAATAGCTGATTCTTTGACTCTTATGTCTAATTTTGGGAATACGATATTTTGCACATAGCAGTATACTACAGGGTGTATTTTTTCCGAAATTTCAAGTTATTCCCATTCATGAGGCAGTTGAGTTTGATAGTCGTAATACCCCTTCCTAATAACAGTTAGGTTATCCCTCGGGACGTTTACGAGATTTTGTGGATATCTTGGCTAACTACGATTATAAGGCAATTTTTCGAAAATTCACGTTATTCATTTTAGTCAAAAAAAAGAGCAATAGTTGATTCTTTGACTCTTATGTCTAATTTTAATATGTATCAATCAAAACATTAGGAATAATCTATCATTATTGCCGGGAAAATATTAAAGTATTTTTTACATTTGTTGTTAAGGCAACAGGTTTTTAAAATCTTTATTCTCTCTTCTAATCTGTCGCCAAATTTGCTTTACATTAATTTTAGAAATTGATTTATGTTTATCGCTGGTTTGGCAGAACGGTTGCACCCACTTGTACATATTAGTAATATTAAGAGTAAATAATAAGGGGCGAGAGGATGAGGAATTTTTTATAATAAAGGGCAAACAAAATTTTTATTGCAATACCAAATTTATTTTAATTTATAATCACAATATTGTTTTTTTTCTACTTTAATAAAAAAAAATTAGATTACCCCTTAAATAAGATCACATGTCTCAATATGCAGGCCCTGTATAATAATGTAAATTAAATTTAAAAAACTCCGTATGCCAAAATTATTATTTTCACAATTTATATTCGTGAAAAACCAGCAATCACATGAAATGTGTAAAAATGGATTTTTTGTTTTGTACACCCAAAAACGAACTTTATGTAAATATTGTAATGGTTCCGTACTTTGACACGGTTTACAAATTTATTTTCAAGGAAAATAACGTAGTTTTATATATTTTACAAAATTATTTTTGAATAAATTTGGAATTTCTAAATGACCTATCGTGTTAAAGGCAAAAAGTTGTGCAAAAGAGGTAAAAAGGGACACTTAGGTAAAGAAATTACAAGTTTTTCGAACTTTGCCTAAAAATCTGGCGTCCAGATGATTCAAGAAACGATGGTCCAGGTACACGAATCGAGTAAAGGGAAGCAAACAAACAGGCAGAAAGTTTTTGGAAGTGGTAGCGATCGGATCGTTTCTTATAAATTTTTGCTAAAACGAAATTTATTGTAAAGTTCCATATAAGTTATTGTTACGAATGTTTGTATATTCTCCAAGGTTAGTTCTTAATTTAGAATATTTAAAACGAAAAGTAAAATATATTTTATGAAAATAAATATTTTATTCGAAACATCTGACTTATTATTTTGACAAAGGACTTCCTAAAGCGAGCAATATTCTAGTTTTACTTTTATAAAATACTAAATTTCCAACAAAGATATTATATATCTGTATAGTGCCAGAACGCATATATACTTAAAAAATATATAAATTGCCATTAATTATATATATATATATATATATATACAGGGTGGAAACCTTAACTGGAATAAATTCTGTATTTTAAAAACCACTTACTTTTTTAAAAAATCCAAAAACAGGTCAATTTATAAATTTACCTGGGTAAATTGTGGTAAATCTTAAAAATATAATATTATTATTATTATTATTATTAAACCACCCTTTGAGGGTGCAACCAACCCTAACTTTTTTTTTCAAATGCAAAGGTATATCAAGTGATACATCATTTGAAAGCTTGTTTTAATAGAAATTCATACAAATATGCACTTTTTAATTATTTTATTTTTGTACAATTATAAATAATAAAAACTTCATTTTATGATAATTATAATTATGACAAAATCCTAGACGATTATAAAATTCATTTTTAACCTTTTCCAACATTTCAGGTAATATTAAAGAAGTTTCGTGTCGGATACTCTCTTTAAGATCTTCAATATTAGTTGGTTTGGTTACATAAACTTTATTTTTAAGGTAACCCCACAGGAAGAAATCCAACGGGGTAAGGTCTGGAGATCGGGCTGGCCACCTCTTCTACCAATCCACCGATTAGGAAATATTTCATTTAGGTATCGACGAACGGGTAATGCGTAGTGCGGTGGAGCTCCATCTTGCTGAAACCAGGTATCTGGTAAGTCTGGATCATTCTCGTTTGGAAACTGAACTGCCAAATATGGTAGAAGATCTTCTTGAAGAAAAGTTAAGTACCTTTCGCCATTTAGAGTTTCGTTTTAAAAGGCGGGACCAATTATTCTATTTCCAATTATTCCAGCCCAAACATTTACCTTTTGTGGATACTGTGTATGATTTTCTTCAATCCAATGAGAATTGCTGTCGTTCCAATATCTACAATTTTGACGATTAACTTCACCATTTAAAGTAAACGTACTTTCATCGGAAAATAGTATCCAATCCAAGGAAATTTGGTTATCATTAATAAGGTTCATCATTTGCTCGCAAAATTCAATTCTGCGATCGGTATCATCCCCAATTAGTTCCTGTACTGCTTGCATCTTATACGGATGCATTTTTTAAGCATGTAGTAACTTCATTACAGTGGTGTGGCTCAAATCGTTCCCGCGAGCAATTTGTCGAGCTGAAGTAACAGGATTTTCTTGGATTGCTAATAGAACATTAAGCTTCGTATTGTCTTTAACGATAGGCTGGCGTTGTCTAGGAATATTTCTTACATGACCATTTTCGTGATATTTTGCTTCTACTTTACTAACAGTCCCTTGGCAAATGTGAGGAAATTCTGGATGCGTTTCGTTAAATAATCGTGCAACTTCTGTCTGATTTCGACGTCTATCACCAAATCCAATCATCATTAGAATCTCAATACGCAAAGTTTCAGTTAAATAAGACATTTTTACGGTCAATTTAGAACACGTTACTTGCAACTAATTTTAAAGAACTAAAATACATTCTTTCGGTTGAATATATTCAACCGAAAGAATATATACAACGTTTTTGGTGGATATAAAAAAAGTATTTATTTCTTTAAGGTACCAAAATAAAATAATTAAAAATTGCATATTTGTATAAATTCCTATTAAAAAGAGCTTTCAAATGGTGTATCACTTGATATACCTTTGCATTTGAAAAAAAAAGTTAGGGTTGCTTGCACCCTCAAAGGGTGGTTTCTTATATTTTTAAGATTTACCACAATTTACCCAGTCAAATTTATAAATTGACCTGTTTTTGGATTTTTTAAAAAAGTAAGTGGTTTTCAAAATACAGAATTTATTCCAGTTAAGGTTTCCACCCTGTATATACAGGGTGTCCCAGAACTCGCGCCACAGAGAAAAAGGGGGCGTGCCGATAGCAATGGAGATGCCAAATTTAAAAATAAAAATTTCTAGGTAATAGTGTAATCGAATGAGAGCAAAAAAGCGGCAGCCAATACCGAGAGCTCTCGCCTAGGTTAAACGTAAGAGCTTTAAAATTTGCTAGGAGACGATAGAACATTGTTGTATTAAAAACATTTAAAAATCTTTTGGCCAACTGTATTTACTAAGTTGTCAAAAGCTTTCAAAAATGAGGTTATTCATCTATGACTTATACTTCAGAACGCCAATGTTTTAAAATAACGATTAGGAAAGGTCTGGGAAAAAACTCGCGTTGTCTCCCTGGCGTTGCGCCCACACTAAATAAATAAATAATTATCATTTCAGTATAATCATTATTTATAATAACTTAATTTATAACCTAATATAATATTAATGACAGGAGTTTGACAGCAGTGTCACAATGAATTGGATTCCAGTGGACCAAATATTTTACATACTTTTTATTATCAACAATGCAACCTAAGTATCCTAGCAATTTAAAGAATTCCCTATGGCCATCTATTGGGATTGGCTATCGTTTTTTATTCTTATCTCGCTTATCCTTTGCGTTAGACAATTTTAATTTTCACGTTCCGGTTTCCTAGGTTTTCTATGTGGCGCGAGTTCTGGGACACCCTGTATATATATATTAGGGTGTTCCTTATTTAGGGGTCGGAAAAAATTTAACAGAGGCGCCCCCCAAATCGGTTCCAAATCATAAAAAAAAAATTCCTGCAAAATTTTAGGTCAATCGGTCAAAGGGAACACGTGCCCCACAGGGGTTTTTTAATAAATAATTGAGAAAATTCGGAAGGCTGATATAACTCCGAAACGGTCCATTGTAGGAAAAAAAAGTGTATATAAATTTTATGTGTTTTTTTTAGATAAACAACTTTCGTAATAACAGTCCTGTGTTAAAAAAATTTATTCGGGGTCAAAACGCGATAAAACGTTTTTTGTGTACTTTAGCGCTACCTACTTTTTAAGTTTTCTGTCCTAGAGCATCGACCCAATGACATAAATTGTAGGGGACAATGCACCCTACATTTTTTGTTGACAAAATTTTTTTCTTAAACTAACCGATTTTGAAAAAAATTAAATCCAAAACTTTTTGGGTTTTCACCAAAAACACGTTGTGCTCCGAAACTCCGAAACGGTTTATCGTAGGAAAAAAATGTTAAAATATATTTTGTAGTTTTTTTTTAACGCAGCACTATTATTATACCTCACAATAGTGTTAATGTTAATAGTAATGTTAATGTTAATACCCAAAGCATAGAAATATGCGTGTATCCGTTCACAATGATGGTAATGTTGATGGTTACGTTGATACACGCATTTGTCTATGCTTTATTAACATTACCATTAACATTAACACTATTGTGACAAAGGCATTAGGAAAGTTGATTAGCTTGAAAAAAACTAAAAAATATATTTTAACTTTTTTTTCCTACGATAAACCGTTTCGTAGTTTCGGAGCACAACGTGTTTTTAGTGAAAACTCAAAAAGTTTTGGATTTAATTTTTTTCAAAATCGGTTAGTTTAAGAAAAAAATTTTGTCAACAAAAAATGTAGGGTGCATTGTCCCCTACAATTTATGTTATTGGGTCGATGCTCTAGGACAGAAAATTCAAAAAGTAGGTAGCGCTAAAGTACACAAAAAAGCGTTTTATCGCGTTTTGACCCCCAATAAATTTTTTTAACGCAGGACTGTTATTACGAAAGTTGTTTATCTAAAAAAACACATAAAATTTATATACACTTTTTTTTCCTAAGATGGACCGTTTCGGAGTTATATCAGCCTTCCGAATTTTCTCAATTATTTATTAAAAAACCCCTGTGGGGCACGTGTTCCCTTTGACCGATTGACCTAAAATTTTGCAGGAATTTTTTTTTATGATTTGGAACCGATTTGGGGGGCGCCTCTGTTAAATTTTTTCCGACCCCTAAATAAGGAACACCCTAATATATATATATATATATATAATTAATGGCACTTTATATATTTTTTAACTATATAGGCGTTCTGGCACTATACAGATATATAATATCTTTGTTGGAAATTTAGTATTTTATAAAAGTTAAACTAGAATATTGCTCGCTTTAGGAAGTCCTTTGTCAAAATAATAAGTCAGATGTTTCGAATAAAATATTTATTGTCATAAAATATATTTTACTTTTCGTTTTAAATATTCTAAATTAAGAACTAACCTTGGAGAATATACAAACAGTCGTAACAATAACTTATATGGAACTTTACAATAAATTTCGTTTTAGCAAAAATTTATAAGAAACGATCCGATCGCTACCACTTCCAAAAACTTTCTGCCTGTTTGTTTGCTTCCCTTTACTCGATTCGTGTACCTGGACCATCGTTTCTTGAATCATCTGGACGCCAGATTTTTTTATAAATTGACCTGTTTTTGGATTTTTTTTTAAAAAGTAAGTGGTTTTCAAAATAGAGAATTTATTCCAGTTAAGATTTCCACCCTGTATATATTAGGGTGCTTTTTTTTCACGACTAATTTTATTTTTTCGCTCCCAACTCAAAATCTTGTTGAAAATGTTCCAAAAAAAATTCCCTGAAATTTGAGCCCTTAATATTAACTCAAAGTACTCTACCAAACCGTATAAAGATTTCCCATTTAAAATACACGTAAACTTTAATTTTTTTTTTTTAAATATCTATATCTCAGCCACATGCTATTGGATTGTTTCAAAAAGGGATTTACTCGTAATCAAAAGTTCTACAAAAATGCTTTATGTGCCAGAGCTGTAATCTGCACCTGTAGGATGGTACGGGTCACTACCTAAATCTTATTTTAGTGAAAAATTCTCATATTTTTGAAGATATTTTAAAAGTGACTGGATTCTTTGAAAAAATGTAAAGGACAAACTTGTAGAAAATTTAATTTTCTTTAAATCGCTAAGATTGATATTTGTTGAGATATAAAGCGTTTACATTGAGAATTTATGAAATTTTTAGAAAATATATATTTTATCCTATTTGTGTACATTACTGCACTGCCTACAGCAAGCCTAAGTAAACCAGATGCATAAGTTAATATTTGTAGGATAAAATACATTTAAAAACTTAACGCAGATACAAAACTCGGTATTTGCTGTTGACCAATCACGTCGCTAGTATTCACATTACGTGACGATATAACAATCACCTGATTAATTATAGATACAAAACTCGGTATTTGCTGTTGACCAATCACGTCGCTAGTATTCACATTACGTGACGATATAACAATCACCTGATTAATTGTTATTTTTTGGTATTTGCACTTTTCACTTGCAAAACTTGGTCTTTGAACGAGGAAGATGATACAATTTTTGCATTTTTTTTCAAAAATGATCTTATGAGCGGTTTTTCATGTTTTTCTTAAAATCACTTATCCTGCAAATACAGAGTTGTACATCTAATGTACTCAAATCCTCTCGCTTGGGTGTTGCGAAAACAAACCATTCCAAAGTTATAAGAATTAAAAAAAAATTCCCGTGTTATTGAAATGGAAAAACAACAAATGAATTGAGGCAAACCTTAACATTAATATTAAGGGCTGAAATAGGCGCCAAAATTTTTGTTTTTTAATGTACTATTAATTTCTCAACACCATTGGAAAAAAATTTGTTTTTTTTTAAACACCCTAATATACATATATACAGTGTGTCAGCGGATGGGGTCCCCAAGGGGGAAATAATCTTTATTATTTATTTTACGACCAAAAGTCATTCTTTATATAAAGTTCTGCTTGAATGAATTCAGGATAAAAAAATTTAAGATCAGATGTACAGGGTGTTCATAAATTGGAAAAATATGAATATGCTTCAAGAGAGGAGTACCATTATTTATTATTATTATTATTTTTAACAAAAATTTTATAAAACAAAGTTGTTTATAAACTAGCATAAAGACTAAATACAAATTTTAAAATAAAAATTCAAATATTTTAAAATTAAACAAAGTTGTTTATAAACTAAAATAAAATTAAACAAAGTTGTTCATAAACTAACAAAATATGAATATTCTTCAAGAGAGAAGTAGGTACCATTATTTATTATGTTTAACAAAAAATTTATAAAGCAAAGTTATTATATTATAACTAGCATAAAGACTAAATACAAATTTCAAAATTATTAACTAATTATTTGCATTTTACAACAAAAAAAAAGATTTTTTATACGTTTGTTTTATATAATAAATAATGGTACTTCTCTCTTGAAGATTTTTCATATTTTGCTAGTTTATAAACAACTTTGTTTAATTTTATTTTAGTTTATAAACAACTTTGTTTAATTTTAAAATATTCAAATTTTTATTTCTAAATTTGTATTTAGACTTTATGCTAGTTTACAAACAACTTTGCTTTATAAAATTTTTGTTAAAAATAATAAATAATAGTAATTCTCTCTTGAAGCATTTTCGTATTTTCCCAATTTATGAACACCCTGTACATCTGATCTTAAATTTTTTTATCGTGAATTCATTTTTTCAACAAGCAGATGTTTTTATAAAGAATAAAGATTATTTCCCCATTGGGGACCCCATCCGCGGACACACTGTATGTATGTATGTATATATATGTTATATGTGATAAAATTATAATCCCTTAGGGCCGGTTTTTCAATCGTTGGTTAAGTTTAACTTACGGTTAACTTTCTTAGATACTATTGTGTTAACAATAGTATCTAAGGAAATTAACCGTAAGATAAAGTTAACCAACGATTGGAAAACCGGCCCATAGACTTCACGAGAGTCATATTTCGTTATCTAATCGGAGAAGATAACAAGGTATGGAATTCTCTGGGAAATGCAACTCTTCATCTATTCAACGATGAGAACCCTGAGACAACACGTACAACATATTTTAAAAACTTATAAATAGGAATGTATTTGCTTTGTTAGTTTAGTATTATACTCATTTTTGTTACATTAAGTACTTTATATTGTAATTTTTGTGTTTAAATAAATTTCTGCTTTTTTTTAAAGTGAATTTTAATAACAAGTCGGTAGGATGCCTTTCACACGTTTAGAACAAGGAAACTAACTGGACGTGGTGGTTCCCAAACCTTTAAAAGGAAGAACTACGTGCACCCACAAGAATTTAAGAAAATTGAAGAAAACAAGAAAAATACAGTCAAGAATCCAATAGACGGTCTCTTCGGCGTTGGGAACACGTATACACTCACCTGGAGTAGCAAGGCTCACGAAGGAGAATTTCATCTATGGACAAACTACTGTAAGAATCATTACGTTATTATTTTTATTTTTCGCGATTTAAACAAATCATTCGATTTTAATTTTATGCCAATAACAAGATCAAGCAGAATAGCTGGCCATACACAGACGTTATTGCGCGCGGTTTATCGTGTTATCTGCAAAAACATATGGAAAATCATGTACGTGAGTGAGTATCGCCGCGCGCAATGATAGAACGGGAAGGGATTGTCCACACGCCACATTCCGCGTCACGGTTTACCTTTGCTTGGCAAAATTTCACGTTGAAAATTTGTACATGATCACATGCAGTTTCAAACGACTCGATAAATGACACTTTTTGCCCACTCACATACGATTTTTCCTTTGAAACTAATATACCACGGGCAATCACTTGCTAAATCATTTGAATACTTTATCAAGTGTATGGAACAAGACGCTTTTTTTGCCATGCCGTTCTTTCGTGCATACTAACCGCTACATCCCAACACGCCACGATAAACCGCGCGAAATAACGCCTGTGTATGGCCAGCTAATGGCTCAAAATAACCCAGGCAATGCTGCTGCTGCCGCTAGTACGGTATAAATTAAGCGAAATATATTCTCGCGAACCTAAAACCTGGCCTGAAATTAAAACTTTGCTTGAAAATCATTTTGGTGACACACGCGATCTCACCTCTTTAATTCAAGATCTGCAAAGATTAAAACAATCTTCTAACGAATCTCCTTTAACCTTTGTTGCTCGTTTACAAACGCACGAAGCAAAGTTATACGCTTCTATTAACAAACCCTTACAGCTAAAGAAAAAGCCGCTCAGACCCTACTTGTCAAATCAATGGCTTTGAATACATTACTTGCCGGACTTGACCCGAAAATTGGTCAAATTGTTAGAGCTAGTAACCCTCCAGACATTTTAACTGCTACCAATAGAATTAGACGCGAACTCCAATTAAATTATTTTGAAAATCAAAAATTTAACCTAAACCGCAATACAAATATACCACCTCGTAAACAAAATCCAAATCAGACAATAAAAAACTGTTCAATTTGTAAACGAACCGGACATTCGAATAACGAATGTAGACAAAGAAAGATAACCCCTCAAACCTTTTCAAATTTCCAACATAACAATCAAAACCAATTTCGTCCTCAACAACCATTTCAAAATCCTCAACAACCAATAACAAAATACTTCACAGAATCCGAACTTTCAAAATCGCTCACCTGTCATTAGGCCAAATCCCAATATAGAATCTCCCAGGCCAAGTGCCATTCAACCCAATCCAAATTTTAATAAATACCCTGCAAAAACCCATCATCTGAATTACAACAATTCAGACTCCTACGAACAGTATTACGGCGGACGAACAAAGTTACTTTTACATACATAATATTACCAAGATCAACCTCAATTAGATTTCCCAACAGAAATGGAACAAAACCAGGATTTTCTCTTGGAACCCAGTTTCCAGACAGACCCTCTGAATCAAGATATTTTGGAAATAACATCCCAAATTCAAACACTAAACATGGACAGTTTCGATCCCAACCTCAACTTCCCGTAACAAAACTTCCTGTAAGTCCCTTACTTTCAGTAAATTCAAAAAATCTCTATTACATAAACGACGCTTCAAACACATTTAAATTTTTAATTGACACCGGAGCAGGCTTATCAATCTTTAAACCCAAAATTTGTCAAAACTTTCCCTACAGATCCCAAGAAAATGTAGTTATTCAAGGAATTACTAACCAAAAAATCCACATTAACGAATCCACTCTGGTTCCATTCAATGTAAAAGACCCTCATAAAGTATACATTTGCAACATTGACTTTGACGGTTTACTTGGATCCGACTTTTTAGAACAATATCAGTGCATAGTGGACCTAAAAGACAGACAATTAATAACAAATTTTAAAACTATACATTTGATTAAAGTAGAGGAAGATTCAACCGTTGAAAACGTATCCTTAAATTCAAATTTTACAAATTTAATCACATTAGAACCGCGTACGGAACAAATTTGTAAACTTAAATGTAATTTATCTAATACCGAAGCTATTTTAGAAGCTACGGAATAAAGTATAAAATAAATAAATTACGTATACCTAATGCTTTAGTCAAAATTAACGCTAATGGTGAATTTTTAACATCAGTTTTAAACGCTAACGCGATGCCAAAAACTATAAACTTTTCTGACTTGAAACTCGAACCCATTCAAAATTTTTCAATCAATAATTTAAACGAATGTAATTTCAACTTACAACCGGATAGAGTTTCAGAAATTAAAAACCAACTTCGTTTAGAACACTTAAACGAAGAATAATCGGAACTTATTACTGAACTTTGTTTAGACTATTCAGATATTTTCTATCTGGAAGGCGACAAATTGACCTTTACTTATGAAATCAAACATACTATAGACACAAAATCATGCGAATTTCTACGACAAGAAGTAGCTTATCTTGGTCATTTAGTCACTAAAGACGGTGTAAAACCTAACCCATCCAAAGTAGATTGTATTGTAAATTTTCCCGAACCTTCTAATTAAAAAGAAATTAACTCCTTTCTCGGTCTAGCCGGATATTATCGAAGATTCATTTCTAACTTCGCCAAAATTTCAAAACCTCCGACAAACCTTCTGAAAAAAGACATTGCATTTAATTTTGACGCTGAATGCAAAAAATCATTTGAAGAACTAAAAAATTCTTTAATTTCAACCCCAGTTATAATTTACCCAAACTTTGACGAACCACTTCTCCACTCTAGCAAGGCCCCATAGGTAAAGAATTGCCCATTGCCTATGCCTCGAGAACACTTTGCAGTGCCGAAACTAAGTATTCCACAATAGAGAGAGAACTTCTCGCCATTGTGTGGGCCGTCAAACACTTTCGACCACTAATATTTGGACGAAAATTTAAGTTAATAACCGATCACAGACCTCTAACTTGGCTCTTTTCTATAAAAGGCCCAGGAAATCGTCTTGCTCGTTGGCGACTTAAACTAGAAGAGTATGATTACGAGATAATCTACAAACCCGGTAAAATCAATAAGAACGCCGATGCTCTTTCGCGTATAAGAATAAATAATATTCAAGTCATTTCAAAATTTCAATTTAAACACCAACCTACCCCATATTCAGCCTTACCACTTAATACAGACAATAACGATGACACTGATCCCGACACACAAAACGAAAATGACGATCAAAACTTTACCAATACTGAAAAAATGTACCAAGAATTTGATACATTTATAAACTTATATAAAACCCAATCTTTAATTGACTATTCGAAAATCGATAATTTACAAGAACTCCACG
Organism: Brassicogethes aeneus; assembly: GCA_921294245.1. Classification (NCBI taxonomy): domain Eukaryota; kingdom Metazoa; phylum Arthropoda; class Insecta; order Coleoptera; family Nitidulidae; genus Brassicogethes; species Brassicogethes aeneus. The sequence continues at coordinate 60,039,305 of OV121132.1, forward strand.
AAAAAGTATCTGAAGACATCTTCGAAGAACACGCAGATTTCGAAGCTTTCAAAATTAACATTTTTAGTAGTAAAACAGTAAAAAGCAGAAAATATTTAATTATACCCCTTCCATCTGACCCTAAATCAGTTTCAGAAGTTTTATTCCCATCCCTGTACAACTCTCAAAATAATTTAGAAGCCAATAAAATCTATAGCGTAGAAACTAATATTGACCTACCAATATTAGAAATGCTATCCTTTCTTTTTACAGAAAAAGAAATTAAATTTAAAGTCTTTCAAAACGTCACAAAAACACCTGACCCTGATCAAATTCCAATAATTTTAGATCAACTTCACTGCGGTAAAGCCAACCTTCACCGCGGAATTAATATAATTGGACCAGACTCACAAAAGACAAAATTTATAAAAAATTGTACTACTTGCCAAAAAACTAAAGCTTATCGGAAAAACCTCAACCGACCTTTCGTCATCACCGAAACACCTAGAAAACCCTTCGAACGCATTAACATTGACATCCTAGAAGTCCCTAGTAGAAATTAGGTTCTTACCATCAGAGATGAACTGACAAAATTTAGCCAAGCTTATCCAATTAATGACAAAAGCGCAAAATCCGTTGTGAACACTTTACTCCTATACTTCCAACATTTTGGCACCCCTCTTCGTATTCATTGTGACTACGGTAGATAATTTGACAACAGCCTCCTAAGAGACTTATGTAATCTTTATGACATAAAATTAACGTATTCTAGCACAGGACACCCACAATCAAATGGTTCTCTCGAACGATTTCATTCCACCTTGGAAATGATAAGAGTTCACTTAGCTGAACACCCAAACGAACACCCTTTTAACATATTGCCCTATGCCGTAATTTGTTACAACAACTCGAATAATAAAACGCATGGATTCACTCCATACGAACTAGTCTTCGGACACAACTCTCCAGAAAAACCAGGAATTTGAAATTGCCAACCACAAACTTCAACAATATTCGAGAGGTTTGGATAATCTTATTAATCAACCTTTCGTCGAGAAAAACATATCATGGTTCACTTATTTGACTATAGCTCTGATAGTCATTAGCATTGTTGCATACGTAACAATAAAATTGTTTACAAAATTTAAACCAAGAAAAACGATATCCGAAACGATATCAAACACCATCAAAAGACGACCAGACATCGAATCCAACGATAACTTTTGTGAAATCCAACTTAGCGAAAAAGTTGCTGCATAGCATCAACTATTCAAAAATAAGGGGAGCTGTTATATGTGATAAAATGATGATACCATAGACTTCACGAGAGTCATATTTCGTTATCTAATAGGAGAAGATAACAAGGTATCGAATTCTCTGGAAAATGCAACTCTTCATCTATTCAACGATGAGAACCCTGAGACAACACGTACAACATATTTTAAAAACTTATAAATAGGAATGTCTTTGCTTTGTTAGTTTAGTATTATATTCAGTTTCGTTACATCAAGTACTTAGGGTGGTCCTTATTTTTGAACTTTTGAAATGCGATCGTCCCACCCCCAATTTTGTAATAGTACAAGAGAAAAAAAATCACAAAATTTTGGATCGAAAACTCGACCCCTTCCCGTGCCTGTAAAGGATTGAATTTCGACAAAATCCTTCATTTTTAGAGTTTATGGCATTAACTTCTCAAAAATCGCGCATTACAAAAAATTTTACGAAATAAAATTTGTTCGTCTATTAAAGGTCATTTCCTAGAAAACTGCATAAATGCACAATTATCACAAATTTTACATTTTACATAGTAACTTTCGCTTGTTTTTTAAAAATATCTTATTAGTCGTTTGATTTAGCACAATAATGCATCTTGGGTCAATTTTAAGATTTGAAATGGTATGTGGCGCTTAGGAATACAAATAAAGTAGGTGGGTGAGAATTCGTGAAACGGATCACAGTTTTCCCGACTTTGGAAAATACAAAAAACAATTATTGGTTTTTGTTGTACTCATTGATAGTAAAATATTCCCAAATTTAAAAAAATATATAAACAATTATAAAAGTTATTTCAAAAAGACTATGGGACGGGTCGCGTCGGGAGCGCGCTCGAGCGCCAGGGCTAGAAAAGTCGCGCCGGCTCACAAACTCAAATGTCATTAATCGTTTAATTAAGAATCCAATTTTTTTTTTTAGTTTTTCATTTGAAAGACTTTAACGAAAATATAAATTAACACGATTTTCAAAAAGAGCATTGAGGAAATTATAAAAATGCAAATTGTTTATTATAAATAATTTGTTTTATGAAAATAATTTTTTTTTTAAATTTAAATATATTTTTTATGAAAATTTAATAAGTTTTAAAGAAATTTCTATAAAGGTATTTTTTTTATTTGGGAATATTTTACTATCAATGAGTACTACAAAAACCAATAATTGTTTTTTCTATTTTCCAAAATCGGGAAAACAGTGATCCGTTTCACGAATTCTCACCCAGGTGGGGTACTCTTCCTACTACTCTGGTGCACAGAGTCTGTGCCTACTACTATAACGAACCGTAATGGACCATGAACGATGGTTCGCTCTAAAAGGTGTTTGTTATTTTCGAAAAAATTAACAAATTTTAAATAGGACTTTCGTTCGTAGATATTATTCGAGTTGGATCGTTTTAACCGGACATATGTATACCTTATATTAAAAATACACTTTTTAAATTTATAGATGTATGCTTAAACCCAAAAATAAAATATTTTTTCCGTTAATTTACTATTTAATTTTTTTAAATTTTTAATAAAACTCGGTCTATTTGTTATAAACTAAATTTTTATATTACTAAATCATAAAAATTTGTTAGAACATTAAAATATTTACCTATTTTCCACATTAAAAAAATCAACCGACATTTAAAAAAGGAACGCAGTTAAATAATTAAGGTTATGTTGCTCAAATGAATGTTTATTTCTTCTTATTTTCTGAACATAATATAATACATGTATTTTTCTGTGTCTAAAGGTTTTTATTAGTATGGTAAATTATTTTTTCATGGTATAGTACATTTAGGGTTGCTATGATTTGTCCATATTTGTTGTAACATAACAGTGGCGGCTCGTAGGTTCTGGAAGAGGGTGGGCACAAAAAACTTACCTACTAATTTTTGTACATAAAGTCCATTCTCCTATTTTTCATGCCAGAAACTGAATTTTTGTGTATCTTATTTCAGTCAATTTTAAATTTTGACTGAGAATTTGGCGTGCAAATTAAAAAAATAAAATAATTTAAACAAATTTTGAATTAAAAAATTAACTACATTGATTTTTTAGCAATAAAAATCATAAAATGGAGTAGGACAACTTTGGTGATATGTTAAACAAATATTATAAATATTCTCCAACACAAAAACAAAACACAAAGTGCTTAAAGTACTTTTCGACAACAATGAAGCGAAGTGAAACTAAATCTAAATGCTGAGTCTACCATTTACAGCATTGGTTTATTTAATTTAATGGAATGAAAAATTACGGAAAGCAACTACTACAATCTTTAGCGGATGTTTTAGCAAATCGTCATACACGGGACGGGCTCGCGATGGTCGGCCGATTCGCCTGCTTGGTACTGTCTACAGCAGAGCAGATACCGAGCGTTAAGGGGCGCTGGTTGGCTTATACACGATGAAAATATTTGTAATAATAATGGACAATTAGCGGTCTGATTACTTACGATAGTTCGGGTTTGCTATAGTTAATGTTTAATAGAAATGCGACCTTTAGTTTTTATATTTGTTGTTGCAGGTTTTTTTTATTTATTTATCTTTGTTTTGCATATTATTTGGGTTTTTTATATTAACGCATTTTATTTAGTTATTTGTCCGACTTCACATACATGCTTGTCCATTTAATTCATTTATTTCGTATTGTTATGTAAATATTAAGTTTTATTTTTATTTCAATATATGTATTAAATTAAACAATTGCCTTTTTAATTTTAATATAAGCTAACTGACTTATGAAATATCCTTTCTCCACTGTCTAAAAGCAAACACAGGTACGTGGTGCTTCTCCACTTTAAATAACGATAACGAAATCGCGAAACGTTACAAATTGGCGCCCGAGCAGGGACTTTTTTATCAAACCGCAAACGACACCCCGTCCGTTTTTATTTTTTGGCCTAAAGGGCCTTGGGAAAAAGTTTATTTCCATATAGCCGTATGACCCCTCGTTTAGTAGTAACTTGAGGTCGCTAAACCCGATTTTGGTTTTGGCCTAATAGGCCAAAAAGTTTAATTCCATATAGCCGAGTGACACCTCGTTTAGTGGTACTTGAGGTCGCTAAACCCGATTTTGGGTTTGGCCTATAGGGCCTTAGGAAGAATTTTGTTTTGATATAGTCGTGTTTGTTGTTTGGTAGTAATCCCTACTCCATGGAAAAGAGAGCCAAACGGCGGATCACACAGGGGGACAGGTCGAGGATGGCCCTTCCGACCCCCTACCCGCCTACGAAGGCCGTGTCAGCTGGATTTATCTGCTTTAGTCTTCAGAATTACATGAAGAGCTGGGTAAACTCGGGTTGGATATGACCGGTACTCAAGTAGGCAAAATAAAACAGCTCATTAAATTCTTTCGTTCCGGAAGTGCGAGCCCGTTTATTACAGTTGACCTCGATGATCCGTTTAACTTCCCGACAGTTACTTCCACAGGTCGAATCCTAGGTTTATACCTTAGCCCCAGGACCCGCTACCTTAACGGTATCGACATGGACAGCTCCCACCTTGGTAAACATACCCAAGGGCGCAACGGCCTCTCCAGCTGTAGCTATAAAGGTGCATAAGTGGAAAATTTATTTTAACGGTAAAGGAGACCGGTGGCGATCCTCGAAGGCCTTGAGAAAGTTTGCGAGTCCCAGACTATCCCGTTAGGCCGGTTATTACCCCCGTTACCGCATATCCTGGAAGGAGGAGCGGCCTTGTGGTTCCGTAATAACAAAAGGTTCTGGAACAATTAGGAAGAGTTTGTTACCGACTTTAAGGTACAATATTTCCCGACGAACTATCTGACCGAGTTAGAAGCCGAAATCAGCCGTCGTCTACACCAGCTGCACGAACCGATTACCGATCTGATTTGTCGTCACGGTGCAATTTTCGCCGACCAAGAGCTCCAATGATTATACCGAAATTTTGCACCGGAGTTTCGACTGCATGTGCGTCGTTCGGAGTGCATAGATCTTCCGCAGCCGTAAAAGGCTACGAAACGTTGCCTAGGGAGCTAGACCGCTCACTCCGCAGCGCTAATAGAGTTTCCCCGGGAAAGTTCCAGCCCACCCCCTGCTACGCACCCGCGGCTACAGCAGCCGGTCCCCAACCCACAATCCCGGTCTACCCCGTCTAACGCAAACATCCGTCAAGTTCTATGCTGGAGGTGTGAAGAGAACGGGCATTTTAAGGATAAATGTCCTGCCTGTGTCCGGGAAACCCGTCCAGTACTGAGGCAAGAAAGGATTTATTTAATTTTATTTTTAGTTTTGCAAGTTATGATTTTAGTTTAATAATAAAGGTTTATTTTTGTTAAACTGAATTTTATTGAAAAAAAGGTTATGAGAAGAAACTTTTTTTATCGAAGGAAGGGGGAATGTAACGAAGTTACTTAAATTTTCCCTAAATACCACCGTTTTTACACCCTGTATATATGTAGGTTTTAATATTATAATTCGAACGAGTGGATATGCGCCGTCAGGATTCCACTTCCACCCCGCATACCAAGGTGGCCCTTGCGAAAAATCTGCCTAAATTTTGGGCATTGATGCCTAACTTAGGCATAACTGCCAAAAATTAGGAATTAATGCTGAAAAGTTAAGCATATATGCCTAACTTGGGCATTTATGCCCAACAGTTAAGCATACATGCCTAACAGTTAGGATTGAATGCCTAACTTGGGCATTTATGCCTAACTGATAAGCATAAATGCCCAAGACTTGGGATTGAATGCCTAACTTGGGAATTTATGCCCAACAGTTCAGCATAAATGCCTAAGATTTAGGATTGAATGCCTAACTTACAGTTCAGCATAAATGCCCAAGAGTTAGGATTAATTGCTCAAAAATTTTGTATGTGGATTCAATGATTCAATGTGTTGAGATTAAATACCTATTTTGGGCATACCGTACCTTCATTTGCAAGCTAACCATAGGGAAAATACATTGTAACTGGACCAGATAAGTCTTAGTCAGCACGAAGCGAAAAACGTTGTAGAAATAATTTGGACGCGTGGACGAGTAGGCTAGCATGCGCCGTAACAGTTGACCTTGCTTCATACATAGATGCTTTATTATTGTTTTTTATTTTGTGCGGTGTAAATCTGGTAAAATTTGTTTTAGTACTCATGTCTCGACGACGCATCCAAATCATTTCTGAAAAGGTTCTCGCTTTGTGTTGACTGCGACTTATCTGGTCCAGTTACAATGTATTTTCCCTATGGTTAGCTTGCAAATGAAGGTACGGTATATATGACTGGTAGATACTACTTTTTTGTCTAATATGTAATAAGTAAAAGAACATATTCAAAGACCAAGCTCATCCTCCTTCGGACATCACATTAAATACAACTCCCACTCCTTCCGCCCAGCATCGAAGGCAAGAATCATACATAACCTAGATCTCAACAAATACAGCCTTAAACTAGACCTATTTGAAGATTTGGAAATATCCAACTCATTCAAAAATAAACCTGAACAATGCTTGAACTCACAAATTAATTTAAATTTAAACCATTATTTAAACATTTCCTATAAGCATTTCATGATTGATGATGAAAAAAAACATTTATTGATTCCGTCCTCCCCCCACCATTGCTTATTTTTTAAATAACCGTTTTGAGTTGTAACTACTGTATTTAATTGATTATATTAGTTAAGTTAATTTAAATTCCCCGCTAATTTTAAGATTATGAAGTTGGCACTAGTTAAACGTCAAAATTAACACTAGAGGCTAAATGTAGCAAAGTATTTCTCAAGGTTATGACGATTTGCTGTCATTTTGGTTATGCAGGTACACTGCATTTTGCCATACCAAACTAACTCAAACTTAACAACCCAACCCAACCGACCCCGCCCCATTGGGCCCCTTCACATAATAGTTTAAATGTACCAAAATATAGGTTATGTTTTGATACTATTATGTGAAGGGGCCCAATGGGGCGGGGTCGTTTGGGTTGGGTTGTTAAGTTTGGGTTAGTTTGGTATGGCACAATGCAGTGTACCTGCATAACCAAAATGACAGCTAATCGTCATAACCTTGAGGAATACTTTGCTACATTTAGCCTCTAGTAAATTAACGTGGTTTTTCTGTAAAAGATAAAATGTAAAGATTGTTATGTTAAATTCCCTTCAGGGCTATATGTTTTTCAACTTATGTTCACTGCTACATATAAATGTAAGCTCGCCTTGACAAGTAAGTAAAAAATTTTAACCCACCTAATGTTTACTTACTTTTCAGGGCTAGCCCGGATGATGTCATTAGATTAAATGACGAAAGCGCTTGGCTACTCATTTTTTTTAAATAAATATACCGACATACAAAAATACACCCCTTTTATTAAATTAATAGTTTTATTGAATCGATTAGGCATTATTCTTAAGTTAAGCATAATGCCTAAGTTAGGCATTATTCCCAAGTTAAGCATAATGCCTAAGTTAGGTACTCAAAATCATGTCTAACTTTTTTAGGCATTAATGCCTAAAAGTTATGCATTAATGCCCAAAATTTAGGCATTTTTTTGCAAGGGGGGAATCTGCGCCGTTTTGGTGCCATGATGTAACCGTTGCGCACCCGAGATGATAAAGGCAGAACAGAGCAATTAAGTCTCTTTTGATCCAGTGTTGCCACCACTATTACTTTAGTAATAGATCTGTTACTTTCAGCGAAAATATATTACCCTATTACGAAACGATGTAAATCTATTACTTTTGTTTCCTGGTAGGAATTATTTTTTTAAATATTCTATTGAGGTCCTGCCATAATATGGCATATTTCACTATCTGAAGCGAGTTTAGTAATTTTGAAACAAAAATTTCTGAACGCACTCGCCAAGTGTTATTTTTCTGTGCTGCCATCTGTTAATAAGATGAGTGCACTCTTGCGTGCATTGTTGCCACTGGCAACTTGTTAGACACACCACAAAAAATATTGTCGCAGCGCATCAAAAGTTTTGATTCAAAGCTATTGTAGAATTAATTTTTTGTTTTGTTTTTATAATATAAATAATTTAAATCTTGTTATATATTTTAATATTTAATTAAAATAAACTTATTGTTTATCCAAAATTTAAGATTTTGTTAATATTGGGTAGTTTTATTCCCTTTGGCAATTTGATTTATTTATATAAAATTATTGTACATTTTGATTTTATCTTACATGTGATTTCGTACATTGTACGTACATATAATTATCGTACAAAAAGGATAATTATTTATTTTATGGAAAATTATCGTACGTCTGGCAACACTGCTTGAGTATTTGTACTTAAATAATTTGTGTTTATAAAGTTTTTACTAAAATTATTATTAAAATTATTTATTCTAAATGCAACGGTAAAACGTCAAAGAATCAAAAAAATTTGATTCAAAATAGTCTAGTACCCATATATCTATCACTATATCACAGTGATAAATATATGCTATTACCTTTAATCCCAAATCTATTACATTTTGACGCATGCGTCTGTTACGAAAAAAAATTTATAGGTAGCAACACTGTTTTGATCCCGTCAGTCCGACCTCGCAAACCCGAACTATCGTAACTAATCATACCGTTAATTGACCATTATTATTACAAATATTTTCATCGTGTATAAGCCAACCCGGGCCTGTAACGCTCGGTATCTGCTCTGCCGTAGACAGTACCAAGCAGGCGAATCGGCCGATGACCTCGAGCCCGTCCCGTGTATGACGATTTGCTAAAACATATAATATAATTTGCTAGAAGTCCGACCTTCAGATTTTATATTTGTTGTTGGGTTTTTTATATTAACGCATTTTATTTAGTTATTTGTTAGTCATATACCGAGTGTTCGACTTTACATACATGATTGTCCATTTAATTCATTCATTTCGTATTGTTCTGTAATAAAATAAAATTAAACAATTGCCTTTTTAATTTTAATATTAGCTAACTAACCCCTGGAATATCCTTTCTCCACTGTCTAAAAGCAAATTTTCCACAACTAATTAGAGGCAATTTGTTGCTACCGTCATTTTAGCAAAACACGTAATTAAAAAAAAACCAAAAAAAGCAATTTGCATAACTAATTAGCTGCAAAAAAGCGACAAATTCTTGGTATAATGGCAATTCAATTTTACAAAATTGTTCCGTTAAGTTAACAGACTTACAACGCTCAATGAGCGTTTTCGGTCGTTGAGCCTAACATACAAGTTATAAGGTTTACGCAAATAACACTGCTGAATTAAATATTTTATGGGTATCAGGTTTACAATGAACAGTTTTCTTTTATTAAAATTTGTGGACGGCAAAATCTTGACAAAGATTTGAATTAATATTTTGTTTGTTCTCTTGTGGGTCAAAAAAATATGTTAGACAATAATGTAATCATGTTTGGATCTCATAAGATTTTTAAACTTTTTTAATCTTTATACTTTAGTATTACATATAATAGATAACAAGCATTAAGCATAACATACCATCATGATCATCAAAAAGTTCCTTATTCCCAGATTCAATACTTAGTAACTGCGACTCCAGTTTACAATTTTTTTTCTTTAAAATGTTAATTTCATCTTGTAGTTTTCTTGTTCCATCGGGAGATAATTTGTTTTCATACTCTAAGGATTGATGTTTTAAATTTAAAATTTCCTTTAAATTGGTGTTAATATACATTAGTAGATTACTTAAATCACAAATGCAGCTAAAATTTCAAAAAATATATCCGCAATTATATCTTGTAATTTAAAATCTTACCTTTCTTCTGTAAATGTAAAGCCTATAAATGGTAAATGAAGCGCTGTAAATGCATTATTAGAAGCAGGAGGTAAAGTTTCTGACATGCGAATATCAGCATCATCAACATCAAAATTAGATGTGTCAGTTGGACTTGATACTTCAGGAATATATGGAGCATTGCTATCTCTTATTTCTTCCCAATTTACATCTTTAAACCATATATGATTCTATAACATTTTATTTTAATAAAAAAAAATTTTAACTTTTTTCTTTTTTATAAATATTAAATAATTATTTCAGATTACTAAAGAATTATCATTTGTACTGATTTATTTTTGATAAAATGTGTAACATTATTTAAATTCTGAAAAATATAGCTTACAACTTCACAGGCAATATTTTTTTATAATGTACGAAATACTACAAAATCATAATATATGATTGTGTTGAAAAATATTATTTCTTTGTTATTACAATGAATATGTAATAAATTTAACATATGCATAAAGATTACAAAGACTATGCAAAAATATTTCAGTATTAATTCAGAAGAAACATTCATCACAAATAAGTATAATACATACAGTATATCCCTGGAGGGGTTACAAAGAGGCAACAAAATTATTATTATTATTATGATTGCCTATGGTTAATTTGCAATTTTGATTTTTTAAAAGTACTTTTCAATTTATCGACAAAAATACATTTCTCTGTCTGTTTTTTTATATGATAAAAATTAATGATATCCGTGGAGAATCTCAAGGGATTTGTGCCTACCGTGATAATAACATTCATTTTTTAGAAAGAAAACACAAATGAACAAAATTTAAAATCAAGCAAAAACTGTTATCAATGACATGTTCTAAGAATTTGTTTTCTCTTTGTAACCCCATCCGTGGACATACTGTATAAAAGTGTGTTCCAAAATGAATATTTAAAATTATTATTTAAATTGCAAGTATTTATAAAAAAAATGATTTTCTAAATAATATGCCCTTAGACTTCAGGGGCTGGAGAATTTAAATAAAAAACTTGCCCTTAGATGGCCAGCCATCTAATGATAAGCCCCTTAACAAGAAAAAATTAACATTACTGTTGTGTAATTATTACAGCTTTTAAAATTCCTGGATTCCCAAGTCAAAATTAATAGTTTTTTTCATATCGCCGTTGAAAATACGTTTGTTGTTTTTGACACTGTATTAAATAATAAAAGTTAACATATTTTTGCTTAGCACAAAAAACAAAATACGCCTTTACTCATTTTCAACGGCGATGTAAAGTTATGTTCTACGATTTTTCCATTCCAAGTTACAGGGTGCTAATTTTTTTAGATAATTTTCGAACACCAGAAGATAAGCAGACAAAATGTTAGCTATTCTTTTATTTGGTAATGCCTTTTTAATGTTTCTGTCATTTTCTAAGACTAAATTATAGCATACTTCATTATGTTCCTGTTACATTAACTTACCTGTGAGGAAAAACTGGAATTAAAGGGAAAACGGAAAGAGATAAAAATTGGCGCACCATCTTTTTATTTATTAAACCCTACGGCAATATCCATGTATACCAATACAATTTTTTTTAAATTTTACTAGGGTATTACCAAATAAAGCCATAGCTACAATTTTGTATCTATATATTTTAGTGTTTGAAAATTAATAATTATAAATAATTTTTAACACCCTGTAACTTGAAAACGAAAACCAGTAGGGTATAATTTTGTATAAAAAAAGGTTTTTTAATAGGAATCCACTGTTAAATTTTCTTCTAACATTACCGAGACACCCCGTATAAATGTTTTATACGCATTTTCAAACACACTTAGTCTGGTTAAGGTTAAAATTTACTTTAAAATCTTCAATCCCATTCTGTCCCATTCGAAACTCTTGATTGCAAATCAGCTGTTTAATTAAATCTTTTGCTGCATCAGAAATGTCTACATTGGCAGGAAAGTCAAAACAATTTTTATGGTTCATAATTTTACCATATGTTTCTACTAAGCTTTCAGCATAAAAGGGAGTTTCCCCAAAAAGCATTTCGTACATGCAAACTCCTAAAATAAAATAAACGTTTATAGTATTAACATTTATTTTAGCATGTACAGGTTAAGGGTACATTTTTAAAATAATTGTAACTTTTTTCTAAAATTTTCTGAAATACATACTATACAAATTTCTTGCAAAGATATATACGGGGAATAAATGTCAAAAATCTAGGGGGTGGTAGGCCACGCTGAAAAAAGCATTTTTTTGTCTTGACGACCTGTGTCCAGAAACACCTTCCTACCGAGCTACATACGTAAAAAACTGCGCACCTTTTGAATTTCGCGCGCGGACCGGCCGTATGTAACCGTGATTGTAACTATGGCATTGATGAATGACGCAAATTCAAACGGTGCGCGTAGTCTTGGCTCCTGTAGCTCTGTAGGGGGCGTTTCCGGACAGGTCTCCAAGACCAACAATGCTTGTCTCGGCGTGGCCTACCACCCCCTAATTTTTTACCATTTACCCTGTATGTAATAATAATAATATATATATATAAGAAGAGAAAATAACATAGATTGCAAGTTACATTAAAATCAATAAATATGCTAAAACACTTAAATATAATTAAACATTTGTGCGTGTATAAGATCCTTATTGTAGTATATTTAAGTCTGTACTATGCACACTGTCATAGAGAAACAAACACAAGTTGTTTGTTTCTTTACTTTGACAGTCTTAATTTATAAATGAATGAATATGCATTAAATTTGTTAAAGCAAGTTGTAGTTTCATTTAAACAAATTAATTTAAATTAATAATTATTAAGGACATTACATTTGGCGACGAGGATTTAAGCACCACGGGTGCGACGAACTCAGAGAAATGTAGCAAGTTTTCCTACATTACGTAATGTAGGAAAACTTCGCGTGTTGAGGTGCGGAGACACAGACTGGACAATCTTAAAGCCCGTTTAAACAATATTTTATTGAGAACAGCATTTATGATGAAAAGGTCCAAAAAGCACTTCTATTAAATGCATGTGACGAAGAAGCGAATCGTATAATTTATGGATTGTGCCTTCCGGTTTCTCCGTAGAAGAAGTCATATAATGAATTAGTGACACTTTTTGACAAACATTTTAAACCTGTAACAAGCCCATTTCCTGCAAGGTTTAATTCTATGGCGCAATTAAAGGTGCAGAGGAAAATATCAATGAGTGGGCCCGAGTAAGGAATTTGGCTTCAAAATGTCGATTTGGCACAGAGTTAGTGATGGTTTTGCGGAAAAAATTTTTATGGGGTTGGAAGGAAAAATGTTGGAGCGGATTTTTGAAGAAAAAGAAACGTTAACGTTGAAATAATCGGTGGAAATTGCTAGCTGTTACCAAGAGAAGATAGAATTTTCGAGTTAACCAAGGCCAACGTCGGCAGTTCAATTCAAATTTCGCACAGAGGTCTGGCAAATATGGAGAGAGGGAATCATCGGTTCCAGGCAACGTGGCAACAAGGTCAGCCACGTCAACAAGTTGCCATATTTGCGGAAAAACAAATCATCAAAAAGATAATGTTTTTATAAAGATTTTACATGTAGAATTTGCAATACTAATAGTTATTTATGTCATTAGGTTAAGAAGTAAGGCTTTTTGTGCTAAGCTCAAGGTTTGAAGGCCGACGCGTAGCGGAGGCCTACAATTGAGCGAAGCACAAAAAGGCACTTCTTGGCCGAATGGCATACAACATTTTATCTTCAAAGCAATTTATATAGGTCAATTTAATTCAACATCAAAGCGGCCTAACCTCACTTTTTTAGAATCTAATTTATTTATTAGCTAAAGATTACATTAAATGTACAATAATTATTATTGCTTTTAGAAGCAGTAATAGTTTGACAATACCTAGCAACATGATTTAAGTAGAAATGGATTTTTGCTATTACATTGAATTCAATTAATTGTTTAATAATAGGTAGGTATCTATAGATACCTAATATAATATAATATATATATATATATATATATATATATATATATATATATATAATTTCAATTTGTTTGGATTTTTATTTGAAAAATAGGTAGTTTGGAATGTTGAAGCTGTGTTTAACATTTAATTTCACTGAAAACTTAGAGCAAATTAAAACTTAAAGATAATTTAAATCGTAGAAAAAGAATCGTGCGTTTTCTTGGTTGCATAACCTCACTTTTTGTTTTATTATTCATATTTAATTTTACAATAATTTAATGAAAAATATTAAACATTAACAGTAAAACAAACAAATTAGTGCTTATTATAAATAAATTAAACCAGTTTAGTACGTTAATTTCTTAGAAAAGGATTAATTTGTCAAAAAAATACCCCTAGCGAGAAAAATCGAACTAATTACTTGCCTCATAAAATTTTTTATCGGCCTAGGCCATAACAAGGTATTTCTTTATCGAATGTTGACAACAATAAAGTTTAAATTATAGACCGCGTGTAGATAAAGGTCATTTAGCAAATAGATGTACGCGTCGATTCAATAATAATTGTTTGGAAGATAATGATGAAATCGAACACATTTACTATAATTTAACAGCAAACAATAACCCTGGTTAAAATGTCCCATAGAGACCCTGTTCAAACCGATAGATTTTTGTATTGGATTGTATGGTGTTTCTATAGGTGTATCGGTATGTATAGGGCCCATAGTTAGGATTTATGTTTCCTTGATTTATTTGCTTTCGGTCTCAATAGGGAAAATACACATAAATGTATAAATTAGTTTTTCTCCCATAGGACCCCATAGGTTTTAACAAAATTTTGTATGGTTGCTCTATAGGGATATCCCTATATATCCGTCCTTGAGTTATTTGCTATCGGTCTCAATAGGGGAAATGTAGATCTTATGGTGTACCTATAGGTAATTTCCTATACATTTTCTATCGGGTCGTATCCGGAAAAAAACCATGGACAAATGCACATATTGAGTCCGATAGAGCCCGATAGATTATTTTTATGGGGTATTTTAAGCAGGGAAACCTAATATTATTGACTTTAGTATTGACAGTAGAGACTTTAAATTTGAATTGAACACTGGTGCATCGGTATCTATGATATCTGAACATTTTGAAACCAAGTATTTTAGTGATGTAACTATGAATTTAACACAGAAAAAATTAACAAGCTATGTTGGTCAAATAATTAACCTTTTAGGTTATATTGATGTAAAAATAATTTATCAAATTCACTATTATTAGGTCGAGATTTTTTTAATAATTTTAATTTAACATTAAACCACCTAGAACTTCAGCAAACTGAACTAATGTTTTAGGTAAATATAATGGAGGTACTGTTCATTTGAGTGTGGAGGAAGGGATTAAACTTAAATTTTTTAAGCCTAGACCTTTATTATTTGCCTTAAAAGGTTGAGACAAAATTAAATTGATTGGTAGAGCAAAACATTATCAGTCAAAAAAGTTGTCAACCATAAGTACTCATAAGGCCTTAATTTATTTTGTACGAAAAGACCCTAGGGTCTTTTCGTACAAAATAGATTAGCATTTGGCATTTCAAGTGCACCTGCCTTATTCCAAATTATGGAACAGGTGTTAACAGATTTAGAAGGGGTAGTTGTTTTCCTTGGTACTGGTGCCTTTTTAATTGCCATTATCCATTATCCTCTGAAGTATGCAAACCTTCTTTATCAATATTATAACCCAGATAACTCATTTTTTTAAAAATTCACATTTTATAATGGAAATGGTTAAACCAAGATTATTTAGTCCTTGGTGATATTTTGGTCACGGGAAGCAATAAAGCCGAACATGTTAATAGAGTTAAGACTAAATAATTTTGGTTTAACCATTTCCATTATAAAATGTGAATTTTTAAAAAAATGAGTTATCTGGGTTATAATATTGATAAAGAAGGTTTGCATACTTCAGAGGATAATGGATAATGGCAATTAAAAAGGCACCAGTACCAACAAATGTAATTCAAGTAAAATCATTTTTGGGTCTGATAAATTTTTACAACAAATTTATTCCAAATGCAGCAACAGTATTGCAACCTTCGCATAAATTGTCACAAAAAAATAATAGGTTCATTTGGTCTGAAGAATGCCAATAATCTTTTGATTTGACATTTTTAGTTCAGCACAGGTTTTGGCACATTAGGACCCAAGCTTACCGTTAATATTAACAGTAGAGGTGGGCCGGTTTGCGATTTTTCAAGAGCTGCGATGCAATGCGACTGCTCCGGCCGGAACACTGTGACAAAAAGCAGCGATTTTTCGAAGCAATGCGATTTGCGATGCTCCAGAGCAGTTTTGTTTGAGCAGTGCCACGGTAAAAGCAAAACACTGGCGAAAGTGCGAACGGCGAAGCAACTAGAGATAAGCGATATTTCACGAACTGTGATTTTTTCACTGATATTTAAAAATCACGAATAACGACTGCTACTTACATCTATTAATTAGCGTGATCTGTGATTTTTCACTTAGCGATATTTTACGAATTGTGTTTTTTCACTGATATTAAAAAGTATTAAATAACAATAAACCGTGAGTTGCTATTTATCAAAATAATTTTTTTCACTGATATTAAAAAGCATTAAATAACGATAAAACCGTAAATTGCTATTTATCACAATAATTTAACATAGATTTTCGGCCGCAGGCAAAAATAGAAAGAAAAAATTTGAAATAGTTTTTTTAAACGCCCGTTTAAATAAGATTTTAAATGCCCGTAAGTATTAGGACAGCATAAAGTCGAATAGATCTGACTGCTTTTCCGTGGTACCGTACCAACTGTTTAAACCTAAAAACTATAAACATTTAAAAGCAAACCTAAGTTTAAAAAGTTTTTTGTACGAGTTATCTACCAATAAGTTCAATCACATATTGATAAATACATGTGGAACAATTCCCCACACGGTCGCTGCTGAAGAGAGCAACAGCGACGGCCTGGTATAATTAAAATTTCGGAGCAATTTAAATTTTAAATTGCTCCGAAATGTCGCTGCGATTTTTACTGCCGCGGAGCAGTTTGCGATTGCGACGCCACCGGAGCAGTGACAAAGTAGCAGTTTGCGAAATCGCAACACACCTCTAATTAACAGTCGACAGTTCTTTTTACGGTGTGGGGGCAGCACATCAATATGACAAACATATTAAACGGCCGATTGCATTTGCTCCTCAGACGCTAACTAGAAGTCAGTAAAATTATTCGCAAGTGGAGAAGGAGGCTTTAGCGATAATTTTGGGTGTAAGGAAATTTTATCAGTATTTGTCCGGTAGGAAATTTATTTAAAAAACGGACGCAAAAAAATCATTATTTGGATCAAAAAAATGTATACCGGTTCAAAATACAATTATGAAATTGAATATGTAAACTCTAAATTTAATTCAGCTGATTGTTTATCAAGATTACCTTTAAAAGAGGAATTAAAGGATTAATTAATTGGATGTTGAATCAATACATTTTAAATTCATTGCGGATAATACACATCTGCCTGTGGATTGCAATTTAATAGGGTAAGAGACAAGTAGAGATAACATGTTAATTCAAATTAAAGAATTTATAGTACAGGGCTTGCCAGTTGAATTTCAACTGTATTCAATATATAAAAACGAGTTGACAATTGAAGAAGGACATAAAGTTGTTATTCCAAAATCTTTGCAAACAAAAGTTTTGTCTCAGCTTCCCCAAACACATATGGGAATAGTCAAGACAAAAAGCTTCGCACGTTCTTATGTATGGTGGCCTCGAATTAATCAAGATATTGAAAAAAATATGAAAAGTTGTGAAAATTGTTTATTAACTAGAAATGATTCACCTAAGGCGGTATTAACTCCTTGGGAATTCCCAAAAAATCCTTAGGAAATACATCATATTGATTATTTAAGTCCCATTTTTTGAAAATATTTTGTTTTGGTAATTTTGGATGCACATAGTAAATGGTTAGAAGCTATTATAATGAATAATGTCAAGTCAAGTACTACTATAAATATTTTGCATAGCATAGTTTCTGATAAAGCCACAAATTTTAAATCAGTAGAATTTGAAACGTTTTTAAACAAAAATAAAATAAAATTTAAAACGTCCTCGCCATATTGCCCATCCACAAATGAACAGGCCATTTCAAATATAAATCTCAAATTAAATAATTTTTTGTTGTCATACAGAGTAACACCTCACGTCCCAGTACTTGACAGAGCAAGACGCATCGTAGTAGGGCGAGCTCTTAAAACGTAAAACGTAAAAACCATATCCAACTAATAACCTCATAAAGTGCAAACAAACTATAGGGTAAAAAAATTATAATGTAACAACTACAGTGAGTACAGACTACTCTACGGCTAAGAATGAGTTAAGTGCTAAGTGATAAGTAAGAGTTAAGCGACAAGTGCAAACTAATATGGTGAAACGGTCAATAATGAGTTAAGTGTTAAGTGACAAGTGTCAGCTTCTGAGCGGGCGCACCACCTGTCAACTGGACGATTTTCACTGGCCAAACAAAAGAGGTCAAACAAGGGAGGAATAGGCCATCTGCAAAAATTTGATAAGTATCCTCAACTCATCTGCATGACCTAACACATAATTTGCAAAATTAAATAAGACAAGGCACATTGCCTAATCTCTACAAAAAAACAATAAACACCGGTAACAATAAAAACATTAGAAAGATAATACTAACCAAAAACAAAACTTCCCAACCGAATCTATCGCGGCCATACACCAAAGCTGAGTAGGACAATAAATCTGTCAACCAAAACGAGGCCAAATAAACATTTGACACTTGGAACATAAACTAACACTTAATAAATTAAGAAAACCCAAAGTAAAAACAGCACACTAATCAAACTCTAATGGATTTTGTACACACATTAGATTATACACTAAAAGTAAAAAAAATACACTGCAAACTGAAACAACAGCAAAGACTAAACAATCACTTACGTAATAACCTCGGAACGTACAGACCCTACATAGAGGAAGCAATAAACGAATTAAGGAGTCGTTATGAGCACATAAGTGATTAAACAGGACAAATCAATGCTTACCTAAACGACGTAAATACGGCTTTTGGGCAGGATTGGAAACAATATTAGACGCCTCAGACGTATTCAGCGTCGCAATCGAAATATACTGAACTATCTATTAATGGTTTTCGGCCTCAAGACTGAAGACACGTGCAGGAACAATCCTACTTGGACACGAACAATAACGACAAAAACGTAGACCAAGACATAGGCTCCTGAAGTTGCGCCGTTGCTGGTGGCGAAAGAAAATCGGCGCAAAGAAGCAGAGGCCTATGGAGCGATGAAGCAATGTCTAACGTCTCTTATACTCATACTCATACAGAGTAACACCTCATTTTTCGACTGGAGTGTCCCCAGCAGAACTAATGTTGGGGAGAAAGGTGAGGATAGTTTTAAATTTTATAAATGATTTTTCTGTAAATGAATAATAATGTAATTTAGAAATTGATGTGGTAGAAAACCTTGCTAAGGCGCAACAAAATCAGATTAAATATTATAAGGGAAATAAGATTTGGATTTAAAAAAAACTAGAATCTGTACCCTGCTTAAAATACCCCATAGAGACCTATACAAAATAATCTATCGGGCGCTACCGGATTCTATATGTGCATTTGTCCATGGGTTTTTCCGGATAACTTTTACATTTTCCCTATTGAGACCGATAGAAAATAACTCAATGAAGGATATATAGGGATATCCCTATAGAGCAACCATAAAACATTTGACAAAATTTTATTAAAACCTATAGGGTCCTATAGGGAAAAAACTAATTTCTACATTTATGTGTATTTTCCCCATTGAAACCGATAGCAAATAAATCAATGGTGGATATCCCTATAGAACAACCATAAATCTCAACTACGGGTCCTATACAAACCGATACACCCTATAGAAACACCATACATCCCGATACAAATATCTATCGGTTTGAACAGGGTCTCTATGGGGTATTTTAAGCAGGGTAGCTGTCCAAGATTATAGAAATGTCAATAAAAACTGGATAAAAGGGGTAATATCAGAAAAAATTGGACCAAAAACATATCTTGTCCTAATACCAAGTCTTAATTAGACTTGGCGTAGGCATATTAATCAAATAATTGATTACGATTTTACAGTTTGTGTAGAAAGTCTGGAATTAAATAGGGATAATCAAGGAGTTAGTGACCAAAATAAGGTTGTTAGTGTTGTTAGGAGGGAAAATGATTTAGGGGAGAAGGTAAATGTAGAATGTAAGGATGAAGATATTGTAGATACTGAGGGGCAATTGAGAAGAACCAAACGGAATGTTAAACCCGTTAAAAATTTTTAGATTGTTTATTATTTTTATATAAATAAGGAAGAAGTAGTATATTTAAGTCTGTCTATGCACACTGTCATAGAGAAGCAAACACAAATTGTTTGTTTATCTACTTTCACAGTCTTAATTTGTCATTGAATGAATATGCATTAAATGTGTTAAAGTAAGTTGTAGTTTCATTTAAACTAATTATTAAGGACATTGCACTTATTTTGGGTATTTCCTAATTTCCTGCCAAGTTTCAGGTTTTAAAATTAATATTAACGTGGCCCCCATTGCAGTTAAATTCAATGAAAAACGCGTGTATTTTTTAAAGTCAAACTTATTATTAATAATTTTGAAGAATTTTTTTTCAATTTTCTGTTATTTACATTTCGAAGAAAGTCTAATTTGAATGGGCTAAATAGCAGAGAATTGGAAAAAAATGCATCCTTGTAACATTGTATAAATTAGTCCAACCGCACACAACCCCGCATACTGGCAACACTGCTTGAAGACAATATCAAAAAATTCTGCGTTAATAAATACTGCATCATTTGAGAACCTAGATGTAAATGTTTATTATGCGTTTCTTGAACTAAAAGTTTAAGAATTACCAGGTAATAGCGCGGGGTGTTTTTGTTCAAATTTAAATTCAAGTGTCGAAGCCGTTCCCTCGCCAATATTATTTGAGTCAAGGAAAATATTTAATTTGCGGAAGTTCTTAGATACAGGGCGTTACTCTAAATTTAGCGGAAAAATGAACTTTTTCAACGTGTTTTACCAAAACCAGTATTTAATTATGTAATTTATCTTGATTTAAAATTCAGTTATTTTATTGTTAGCGGGTTTGGAATTATTTACAAAGCGGAGAACATGGGCAATAATGCGTTGTAATTTATTAAGCGACGAATTAAATTATCCAAAGGATCTGTTTTAATAACATTGGTAAGTGTAATTGTGGGCTCCTCTTGGCAGGTCTCGAGTGGATTATCAACTAAAGCCAAGGTACGCGGGCAAGAAGATTCCGGCAGAATAAGCCACGCAGGTCTGTTCCATCACAACGGGTGACTAACGAGTTCGGATGGCATGATACCTCGGCTGGCGCAATCTGATGGGTTACAAAGGGTGGAGACGTGTCTCCAACATTCAGACGCAACTTTACTTTGAATATGATTTACTTGATTGCTTACAAACCTAAGCCAGCGTTGCGGCGAGGATTTTATCTAGGACAAAACAATAGTATTTTTAAATGTAGTAAAGTAAATCGGCTAACAGAACACATAATTCTAAGCGTGGAACCGAAAGACGCTTAAACGGTGGGACGCGGGATTTTGTAGGATTGTTTAGTATATTTAAGTATTTGCTTTTGCGTCATTTGTAGTAAGACGTAACTTACGTGGCGGCTGGTGGATTTTGGACACACCCATATCTCAGTTATTAGACATGGGACCCACATCAAATTTATATGAGTTTATAATGATATTATATAGACAAGTTCTGAGCAAGCAGAAAAAGTTAGTTTTTTAGTGTGCCCCCAGCCTTCTGCCCCTCCAAATTAAGATAATTCAAATTAAAGTGGTGTAATTTATAATTCACTACAGTATCAACAAATTTCAAAATTTATTTAAAAAGTCCAAGTATTATAGGTTTTATACCATTTCTATTTTTTTTTATTTAGAAATAGAATTAATAAAAATTTAAAATGATATATAACCTGTAATACTGTAATTTTTTGAATACATTTGGAAATTTGTTAATAAACTGCAGTGAATTAAATATTGTACCACTTTAATTTGAATTATCTTAATTTGGGGGGGCAGGAGGCTGGGGGGCACACTAAAATAGTAACTTTTTTCACAAACTTAAATTTAAATTCTGCTTGCGTAGAATTTGTCTATATAATTTTATTACAAACTCATAAATTTGGTATGGGTCCCATGTCTAATAACTGAGATATCGGTGTTCCCAAATCCACCAGCCGCCTCGTAACACTACGGCAGCGTAAGACTTTTCGGAACCATCACAAAACCCGTGCTGTTGACAAAACTGAGTTAAAGCGGCAACAAAACGCGGTAAAGAAACATTAGAAAGAAGCGTCAATTCAGCTTTAAAAGTTTTTCCATTTGTTTAACATGTCTACGGGGGGGATTCATCCCAATAAAGTCCTAAGCTACATAGACGTTTTTACGGTTCGACAGTGTGAATTAAAACACGCACTGGTTTATTAACGAACTAAACTATTTATTTTTTAATTACAATTAAAACACTGAGAAACTATAAAACTAACTAATCACTTAACTACTAATTATTTATATATCACTACTGTACAAGAGTCTATTTAATTGCACGTATATTTAATTTATTTCGTCGAGTACCATAGCTTGACTGACTACTCCATGCTCCGCTAAGCTTTATATATCCAGTGCGTACGTGACCCATATCACTCAAGCATCTTCCCGAACATTCCAGCGAGCTCCATACGGCTCTCAAACGCTCAAGCGTTGAACAACAATTTACTTCATACAACGGGATTGGTAGGCGAGAAGCCCCACAAAATTCTTTGAAAATCTTGATGATTTTTTGCGACTTTAATTTGACGATATATTTAACGAATATCGGCGGTATAATTAAGCAAAATTGACAAAAGGTCTTGGTGCAATTTTGGGCCAATCAAAAAAGCATCGTTGAGCGATAAATTCTTCTAAACTTAGTCGTCACGACGGCATGATGCTGAATGTAATATGCGTAGTCATTGGGGGAGATATTTTTTATTTCCTTCATATGCCCTTTACGCATAAAGTCGGAATATTGTGCGTATAAATAAATCTGTGTTTGCGGAAAGTTTACGTAGCCTGAAGTTATTACGAGTATATACGAGAAATATAAAAATTTATAATTTGTCGTAACTTAGAAGTACTAGAGTACAAAATTTGCATTGGGTCACATTTAATGTGACCCAATGTGTTAATGCAAATTGCGGAGTCCAAGTCTTGTCACAATTATTCACTAAATAACTTTTATTTAGTAAATAACGCAACTTAATTTATTTATTATTATATTTAACTTAAATCAGCTGTGCGGATGACAATGTCAATGTCAAGGCTCGCAACGTTTCTTCCCGGAAAATATGGTTCAAAGCAAAATGGTATGTAAATGTATTGATGAAAGAAAATAGGGGTTGGTGGTGTTAGTTGACTAATTTGTGTTGAAATATAAAAAGTGGGCGGTAAGAATACTAAAAAGTAAAGTCCTACCTTGTTTCTGGTCTGATGGTTCCTTGCATAAATTTTAAATATTAGAGCTTCAAGGAAGGTAGCTTCACGGAGGTTAGGATTTCGTATGTTTTTTTTAAACATCCCTTTGTATATTTGAAATAAGTTTTTGTATCTTTTGACACCTTAGTATTTTTTAAAAATACAATTGTACATACATAAAATATTTATAAAAAAATGTACTTACTGAGATATTACACTTCACGGTGGATAGGTTTTTAAATAGAAAATTAATTAACTTAAACTTTTGAATTATAAAACAGCAACACTCTCATCTGCATATAAGATCTAACTGACCTTTAGGAGTCAAAAGCATTTATAATGTCGTAAACAAGAGGTTTTGCTTATTTAAAATGATTAAAGCGCCATCCGTTGCATAAAATTTAAAGAAAAAACAGATTCACGGAGGATATAATCAATCTTTGTAACACCTACATAAATGGTTATAAAAATTATTATTTTTAATTTTTAATAATATTTTATATTTGATTTGATTGCTTTGAATGTGTTTAATTTACTTAGTGAACTGATATTTTTAGTATGCTTTTACTAGACTTTTAAAACATTGTAAAAAATAATTAATTTGGAACCTGAGCTGTAATATCTTAAAACACAATAAAAGTGTAGGTCAAGCTCATTTAGTTTTATTAAATATCACGGGGTAAAACCATCGGGGAACATTTCGTGAGATTCACCCATTGGCAACAGCGCTCCTGAGTATGTTTCGATATATCGACATATACATACATCTATAGATATTTTAGTATGCTGCGGGACTCACCCAACCTATACTATAATTATAAAGTAAATGGGACCCCGATACAGCATTAAGTGTACACTACATAGCATTTGTGTTAATAAGTAAATACGATTTTTTTTTAGTTTTCCTTCATAATGAAGCGTTGAGAAAGACATCCATTTGATTAAATTTTATAATAATTGTACGTTTCTTTGTCATGGAACATTTAATTCTTCTTTTTTAAGTTAATGAGTTTTTTAATGGAAACCGCCATTATTTGCTTTTTGAAACATTCCATTTTGGGTTAAAATTAAATATACTATTAAATATTCTAATGTATTTGAAATTATTATTTCAAAGTCAAAAATTTATGAAAGTTTGAAAAAATATTTTATTGGGGTCCCTGAAGGGGCCGTACCGGCATGTAAGTTGATTTCAGGAACACCGCCATTTAAAGGTTAAAAACTTGTGCGGTTACTCGAAAACAGCCATTCTTTGTTAACTAGGTGGCACAAGTTTTTTAATAATTATTTTTCTACAAGCGTGCGCTTAGTTAATTGTAACTGTGTTAACTGTTAAAATAATGACTTGACTGAGTATTGAACTCGGGTTTATTGGTTGACAAGCAGATCAAATCAAATCAAACTAAAGTTGTCAAATAACCAGTCAAATTGTTTTCGTGACCGGTCACATTTACAATAATCACTTTAAATGATGTGTGGGTGCTTTTCTGAAGAAAACATGCAAATTGTTCGTAGTACGTTATTCATTTACAAAGAAGATAATGAAGTAACGGCGGTAAAGCTGGCTGTCGCGGCCTGAGAACATCGTCGTCGTCTGCGTTCGGGGCCTAGGTTTGGACTTTTTAAATAGCTGGGAATTTGGAGAGAATTTTGGATAAAAATTCTGTTATAAAGGTTGTCTGTTGAAAATGTTATTAATGGTAGGATTAAATCTGGGCCTCGACAGTCCAGCGTACATTTTTGTCACGTAGTTATAATAAAAATGTTTTATGATTTTGCTTGTGTTTATAATGTTTGTGTGCCTGTGTAGTGGTGATATTGCCGCTTCAGATGTACCTGTATTTTGTTAAATAATAGCTTGCATCAAGAGCTTTTTAATGATATCAAATACTTGTGGTTTGGTCATTGGTTTGATTTAGTTATACTTGTAAAGGTTTTTTTAACCACTCCATAAACAGATTATAAAAAATTAGTTTACTACTACAGTTCGAACGCTCTAAGTTTAAAACCGCAACGTCATCAGCCATGCCTTGCCCACCGTTGTCGAGCGATAATGTTGCGGTATCAAACTTACAGCGCTCGAACCATACTTTTTTGTTATATCTATGCATTTAATTAAAATATTTATATATTCTAAAATGACAGGCATTACAATAAATTATTTAAACTTCATTGGATAAAGTTATTATGTTACATTTTTAATAATAAAGGACAGGGAACATTGCAATAGTAATTTAAATGCAATGGGCCAAAAATATTATTTCTTAAAAACATGAATTCAGTCCAATCCCAATTTTCAAAGGGTAACTTTTTTAAATTGAACGTAGAATTCAAAAATATAAACAATTTTTAAAAATAGCAAGGGGGTGACAATTGGGAGGGAAAAAGGAGTGCCCCCCGTTTTTATACAAGTAGAATTGAAAAATATCAATGGCGTACCACTTTTTTGTTTGCAGGAATCTGACTGATAAAGAAATAGAATAATTTTTATAACTAAAATATTCAGTTTTACATTTTATAAATAGGTACATATAAAAATTGGAAATAAAATCTAAAGTACTTTTGCAGATATTAAAAAATAAGACTTTAAAAACCATTTGTTCAAAACCCTGTGACAAAAAATATGAAGTTTAAGATATGTTTTAAGAACTCTTCTTCCCAAAATGAGCTAAGAAATCGCACCACAAAATATTAGCACTAGGGATTGCAATCCAGCAGGGTTTTTAATCCAGCTGGATTTTTTCGGGATCAACATCAATCCAGCTGGATCCAGCGCGGATCCAGCAACTTAAGTTTTTTATAGAAAATTTAAAAAAAAATTAAAGAATTTTTTTAATACTTAAAAAACTTTTATTATTACTTTTATTTTAATTAAAAAACCTAAAATAGGTACGAATTTATAAAAAAAATAAAAAATAAATGAAATAAAATTTTAATTAGAGAGCAATTAAATTAATTAATTTAATTTATTGATATTGATAACAAAATGTTTCATAAATACTTTTTTTTTATTTAAAACATTAATTTTACCAATTTTCATGTTTTGTTCATTTTTAATATAGGTTTTTTTGACAAATTAGTTAGCTTACTAGTAAACGGTAATATGTAAATCTAAATAAATAAATAAGTAATAAATATTATTTTTACAGGACTGAAAAACTTAATATTTAATATATTTCAATTTTTAGAACATTTATCCTCTTTTAAACCCCCAGTCAGGTTCCAGCTCTTGACAAGGCATGACGCGTAGTGCAGCGAGAGCTCTTAAAACGTAAAAGTTTAAAGTTTAAAACCTACAAATATATTTTTTTTAAGTGCAAACCAATTATAGTGAAACAAAAAATTTTCATAAAGTGCAAATTAAAATAGTGTAACGGTCAATAAAGAGTGAAGTGTTAAGTGATATGAAAGAGTTAAATGACAAGTTTCAGCTTCTGGTCCTATAGGTATACCACCTGTCATTGGACGCTTTTCACTAGACAAACAAGAGGGGAAGTGGCCATCCGCAAAAAATTGATAAGTATCCTTTAGCATATGCATGACCTAACAAAATTTGCAATTAAACATGACAGATATCTTTAAAACCCTAAGAAAGGCACACTGCTTAAACTCTAGGGAAAAAAACAATAAACTTCAGTAACAATAGAAACATTAGAAAGACAATACTAACCAAACTCCATAAATAATAAAGAAAAAAGACAAAAAATAAAAAAAAAACTTTCCAATCGAACTATCGCGGTGATACACCAAAGCTGTGTAGGACAATAAATCTGTCAACAAATGCGTAACGCATGAAACCCAAACGAGACCAATAATAAACATTTAACACACAGATAAACTAACACTCAATAAATTATTATTACCCTAACATAGTAAAAACAGCATAATAATCAAACTCGAATGGATTTGTAAACACATTAGATATAACAGAATAATTGCGCTTGACATTTGTTTAACTAATAAATAATTGCAATACCTAATTTTGGAATTTAAGAAAAAAGACAAAACACTACCACAAAACGTGCTTGGGCAACACAATAACTAAAAAAAATTGTTAGAAATTTCGTACTACAGCGGCAATAATCAATATTGTATATAAAATTAAATTAGGCATGTACATTTTTATTTTAATAACCGACCGGTTCGCCTTACTGCATCTTTAGAGTTTCCAAAAGAATGGTATAAAGATTTATGATATTATAAAGACTTAAAACATTACTTATACGTCAATATTATAAAAATTATAACCGGTCGGTTATTAAAATAAAAAATTTCAGCAGGGAAGTGCCTAATTTAATTTTATTTACAATATTAAAATCCCACTGCTAAAATGGATTGATTATACAATTTGGAAAGTTAATTATTTGCGGATCCGCAGTGCTGGATCCAGCAGGCTGAAAAATGCGCTGAATCCAGCTGGATGAGTGATGCAGCAAATGCAATCCCTAATTAGCACGTCCTTAACCTTTTACTGGTGGCGCACGGCCTAACAGGCCCAAGCGATCTTATTTAGCGGATCATTATGAAAATAATTAAGAGACAACTCTGTATTTTTCAGTACCTTCCTAACTTTTTGCGTAGAAAAGTGTAGTGCAATGTTTATTTACTTATAGTTCAAACTTAAAAAGTTATAACCTAAAACGGCCTGAAAGGCCGGGCGCCACCATTTATGCTATACGACTATTTTGTGGTATATTAATTATTTAGCATATTTTTTACTTTATTTTATCAAATATGGTAATATTTTATGGGCTAATGAATGTGGCTGGAATAAATGCCCAAGTAATACACACTGCAATAATTCAAATTATTAATGCGAAGGCTCTTGAAGAACGTCGCTATGTCCTAGTAGAAGCATTTGAAACGCCGTACTATGGAACAAAATTTACCAACTGAGGTACGTCAAAGGCGACAAGAAGTAGCTGGGACTTCTGCCGATAATGTTAAACCTCAACTAATTTTCCCTGGGACCAGAAAAAGGTTTGCAGAATGTCGCATAGACAGATGGAGCAAACACTTCATAGCCAAAAATTTCTATGTATGACCCATGCCAAATCTATGTGTCATAATTGAATGAAAAAAAGTCAAAACCACGTTTAATACGATATTTTGTTATTTAAGCTTATAAACCACTTGTTGTTTTTTTGGTAGAATATATTTTATATTTAGTTTTTTGTAAAATAATATTATGTCACCTTATAATCCTGTCCCCATAAAATTAACCCCATATTTCAAACATATGAGGTTTTTTTGTTAAAAAAATCAGTGACGTTGGTCACAATAGGATTAAGTAATAAATTAAAAGTAAAAAATTCACAAAGAAAAAATACTAGCATAAATATGATTTTTTTAAATTTACGGGCCTCACAGGCCGGGCGCCACTAGCAATGTTAAATATAAGGCGCCACTACTACAAGGTTAAGAAACACCCTATAATAACATATTATATAATGTGCATTTACAACCAACCCAATATATATTTAATAAATGAATAAGGATAAATATCCGCTCGAGATTTATTCGTTATTCTTTGGGCTACAATTTGGTGTATACATTTTTCTGGACCAAATTGGACCGCATAACTTATCTATAGTTAAGTGTAAAATTTTATGATTTTACAAGGTATTATATTATTCAACATAACTTTATAAGTACAATTATTAAAATAATTGTACCAAACATACAATATCGTATTACATACATCTTTAATTTAAACCACATTTTTTACATACATATTTTTGTTATGTATAAGAAGTAACAGCGCCTTAAAGGTAGAGAAAATTCCGTTCAAATCTAAAATCTGAATTTTTTCCGTATTGCTTCACTTTAAACAGCTGTCTCTTTTTTAAATAAAATGTTTTTTAACTTTATCTATCGGAATCTTTTATTTACATTGGTGTATTATTTTTTTGGATCAGATAAAGTTGACTTATTGTACTTTTGGCCAGGCCCAGCCCACCGTACAGCGGTGCCAAGAGGACACTTATTTACCATGAAATTTTATCAAGCGAGAGCGAAAAGCGGTGTAGAAAGGGGTGTAGCAAGGTCGCTCCCGCCGAGGATGTTTGTGCGTTAGCGCACCTGGTAAAGCGGAAACGCTGTCAACGTAGACTTTTTCGCCATTATTTGAAAATATTGTATATAAAATTAAATTAGGCATGTACATTTTTATTTTAATAACCGACCGGTTTCGCCTTACGGCATCTTCAGAGTTTCTAAAAGAATGGTATAAAGATTTATGATATTATAAAGACTTAAAACATTACTTACACGTCAATATTATAAAAATTATAACCGGTCGGTTATTAAAATAAAAAATTTCAGCAGGGAAGTGCCTAATTTAATTTTATTTACAATATTAAAATCCCACTGCTAAAATGGATTATACAATTAAACCTATTATTTGGAAAGTTAATTATTTGCGGATCCGCAGTGCTGCATCCAGCAGGCTGAAAAATGCGCTGAATCCAGCTGGAGTGCTGGATGAGTGATGTAGCAAATGCAATCCCTAATTAGCACGTCCTTAAGAAACACCCTATAATAATATATTATATAATGTGCATTTTAAACCAACCCAATATACGTATATTTAATAAATGAATAAGTATAAATATCCGCCCGAGATTTATTCGTACCTAAAGACCACCAATCACATTCAGGTCCATATCTTCCTTGACCGTCTTCCATTGCCTAAAATGAAATAAAATAAGTCTTTATTCTTACTTTAATTTTTGTAAAATACCCTTAAAATTTCTGGTGAAATATAGTCCGGGGTTCCTACTGCTACATTTGATTGGACTGTCCCATCTAAACTTAATTTTAGACAACTTCCAAAATCTGCCAATCTAATATGGCCATTTGCATCCAATAAAACATTGTCTGGTTTTATATCCCTTAAATAAACAGCATAAAGCCTGAACACACAGTGTTCGTTAAATAATTATTACCTGTGGACATATCGAAGATTATGTATTGAGTTTATTGCCAAAACCATTTCGGCTATATAAAATCTTGCCATATCTTCAGGAATGCGATCTTCAAATTTGCTTAATAGTGTTAATAAGTCTCCACCGCAGTAATAATCCATAACCAAATACAAATTGGATTCGTCCTAAAAATAATTACAATGCTATAAGTAAGAATTTTCTTATAACAAAATTTAAAAAAAATATAAACCAGATATTGACTGAAAAAATAGCTGAACAGTTTCCATCTACGCTGATTGAAGTAATTATCAATTGGTATGTTTATTAAATGCGGAAGGGAGAAAAAACAGCGAATTGTTTATTTTAATTATTATTTTACTTTTATCACATAATAAAATGAATTTGACAATGAGTGCATATGCAAATATTTATCGGTTCATAGTTTCTCACGCAAGACAAATCCGTCGATTCAGAATTGTTTTAATTTTATCATGTTATAATATTCAATAGCCAGTACCACTTGACGCACCGTATAGAGAGGACGCGCGCGAGATCTCTTTTCAAAACTAAAGCGCACACAGCGCATTTAAGTTTATTAGGCAACTTAAGTGCGAAATCAGAGCCTAGGGCCACTCAGAGCCGTCGCCGCTAAAGTTCAAGTAACAAAAAGGAATCAATGTCGATTCTGCACGTGATAACGGATCCAAGTGCTAAAAGAAAAGAAATAATACTGTTCGAAAAGTGCAGGGGGTCTTCGGCTAAGTCACAAAGTGCAGTAGCGTCGTGGAGGTTTATGTGAGAGTGAGTGAATAAGGTTGGGTCACTCCGATGAAATGCCTTATCACCTGTATGGTCATCACAATCAGCAGGGCCAAGGAACGCGGTCTGTCCGCTAGGGATAGGAAGGCAGAATCTAACTAGTTCAGCTAAGTAATTTTCCTAATTGCATGACCTAACAACACCAATTCGATTCTGATATAATTTAAATTAAAAATGTTTACATTCGCAAATTCGCGAGGTTGCCAAGAATGTCATCTGGCTTCAGAAATTAAACAGGTCCCTACACTGAGAAAAGTGATCTATTTTAAGTTTTAATTAAATGAACAGTTTTGGGTACATTCAATACGCCCAATGCGCATAACTGTTTATTTAAAAGTCGATGATACCTACAGTCTTTAAATTAAACTCGTACAGTTTGAATATACATTTTTACTACTACAAAAATGTACAAAGAATTCAATACAGACAGTAAATTATGAAAAATCTCTAATATAAGCACTCTGATTGTTTGTCTAAGATTTCTTTTTAATCGTCTAAACTAAATTTAAAATAATAATAAGATAACACTTCCGTAAGTTAAAATAACAACCTCATTTTCTCAGAGTAAACAAACCATAAACAGCTTAACCAAATGAAAGGGGCGTAAGAGTAAATAAACCAAATCAAGCAAGATGACAAAAAATTTAGATCATAATTAAGTGTTGTGTGTTAATATTTAATATTGTATGCATTTAAGACTAGCCATAAATCATAGCCAAATAAGCTCAGGAATGCAAGAACATCACAGAAGATAAGAAGAGCCTCTCAATAGCCAAATGCGTACACCACAGGGCCGGCTTTATCTATTTTGTATATTAATATTTATATTTTTAAATTAAATTTGAAAAAAAAAGTAAGAATACAAAGATATAAATTAAATGAAATCGGTATAAACACCAATTTAACAATAAAAGAAATAAAGAATATACAAGGTTGGTAGCCGGCACTCGGCAGGAGGAATATCCACCAAGGCGGAGGGCACTTACGGTGTGTCTTGGCCGCCAACACTTCGGTACGGAAAACAAGACTCAGTATCACACAGGGGGCAAACAATTCTAAAGAGGTTACCAGGAACCTGATACTGACTCGGACAGAGATGTTTAGAAATACACCAACAAGGACAGGTTCTAGCAGCGTACTAAAACTTCCACCCCCATTCATGAATAACAATTGAATGGGGTTATTACTAAGTCCCAGGTTGCGGAGGATTCCGGATTGTACTTAGTTTTGGGTCAGTTCAATGTCCTCCAAAAACCCTTCCTAAACTGGACGTATGGCCCGACCCGGCTGACAAAAATCCGGGAGCGGCCTTAACCTTTGACACTGTCATCCACGACCTCCTAGGGTGGATCTACCAGCCGGCGTAAAAACTTCGGATCCAACAAACACAGGTAATGCTGTAATTTGGCGGGATACGCAGGAGAACGGAAAGGGGGTAAAATAACCCGGGAGATCAGTGGAGGATAATATATTTGGGGCCTGCCATACGTTCCCATACTCATACTCAATATTCAATAGCCAATGATTTCAAATTTTGACAAAGGTTGAAAAGTGCGAGTCGAACTCGCGTGGAGAGGGTTCATATAGTCGTCGCGGCGAATTTTTTCCGTTGCGTCATTAATTTCTAAACCAAGCATAGACATTACAATTAGCTCTTTTCTTTGTATAGTCGCCTCAGACGTATGTCGACAAACCGATTTTTGACATTTGAAGTTGGATTACAGGATAGATTAAAATGAAATGACTATAGATCGTTGTTTCTCCTTAAAAAAACACATTTTATTAAAACAAACAAAATAATAATACAATGTTACAATTACCTTAAAAGAAAATCGGTTTTATAGTCTTTAATTCAGTCTGTTGGCAAATCCACAAACACAAAAATAAATTAAATAAATATTCTTTGACAAATCAACCCCAACAATGTTATCACCCGAAACTAGGATACTTT
This sequence comes from Brassicogethes aeneus, assembly GCA_921294245.1. Taxonomy (NCBI): domain Eukaryota; kingdom Metazoa; phylum Arthropoda; class Insecta; order Coleoptera; family Nitidulidae; genus Brassicogethes; species Brassicogethes aeneus. Next base: position 60,072,458 of record OV121132.1, read on the forward strand.
AAAAGTAGAATCTTCACTTCTACATATATTTAAATTGCCACCCAAAAATAATCCCGCCCTGCTGAGAAAGACGGGTAATATCGGATAATTGCGGATAAAAAAACAAGCTAGTTTTATGTTCATTTATATCTGTTTTCATCCGACATATCTATTTTACCCGGCATGTCTGCAATTGCGGGTATAAATATTATCCGCGAACGTCGGGTTTTATCTATTTTTAATATATGAATAAAAACAACACTGTTTTAAAGTTTCACTAATTTATTGATGATTTTAATGATTAACAATTGTTTCGCTACACAGTAGCTCCTCAGAATTCTTCAGAAGCTACTGTGTAGCGAAACATTTGTTAATCATTAAAATCATCAATAAATTAGTGAAACTTTAAAACAGTGCTGTTTTTATTCATATATTAATAAAATGGAGTTTCATCAAGTAAAGGTCGAAACAATCAACAATTTAAAACAAAAAGTTACAAGTTTTTTGACCCTATGGTATTTTAAACTTTTATTAAGAAGCAAAATTACCAACCAAAACATTTGGTTTTACAACAAGTGCCAGAATACACCAATTCTGAAGAAGCTACTGTGTAGCGAAACAATTGTTAATCATTAAAATCATTAATAAATTAGTGAAACTTTAAAACAGTGTTGTTTTTATTCATATATTAATAATATGGAGTTTCATAAAGTAAAGGTCGAAACAATCAACAATTTTATCTATGTCGGCTTTCATCTGGTTTCATCCGCAAATACCTGTATTTGGGTTTATATCTGCATTCACCCGGTTTTATCTGCGTTTGCCTTCATTTACTTCTTTGCCTGCTTACATCCAGTTTCACTTGCAATCATCTGCTTTCATCTGCGAACGTCTGATTTCATCCGCCAACATTTATTTTAATCCGCAAACGTCTGCTTCATCTGTGAACGTCTGCTCTAATCAACAAACATCTGTTTTAACCCGCAAACATCTGCCTTTATCCGCAAACATCTGCATTTATCCGCGAACGTCTACTTTAATCCGCAAACATCTGCTTTAATCCGCAAACATATGCTTTTCTCCGCAAACATCTGCTTTTATACGCGAAGATCTGCTTTTATCTGTAAATGTCTGCTTTTATCCGCAAACATCTGTTTTAATCCTCAAACATCTGCTTTTATCCGCGAAGATCTGCTTTTCCGTCCTGTTTCGTACGCAAACGTCTGGTTTCATTCGCGCTTTTTGTTTTCCTTACGTCTTCTTGGGTATTCTTTAGTTTAATTTACCGGCTGTGTCAAATTTTACTGAGCTTTAACTAACTGGTTGTTAGCCGTTCACGGCACAAAACTTTATAACTTTAAAAGGAATTATTTGAATAAAAACAACCTGTAAAAGAAATTAGTTTATTGAACTTCAATATTATTTGATAAAATACAAATAAGGTCTTTGTTAAAAGACATTAAGTTTACATTCAAATTAATTGTTAGAAAAAAATATATGTTTAATTTCAAATACATTTGGAATTATCACATATTTAATTTGTATGAAATTTGTTTGAAAATACTCGATGAACCCGGATAAATGCAGATAGGTATAAACGAAATGCAGTAGGTCAAAAGCAGATGATTGCGGGGCTGCACTGCACAGGATAAAATCAAGCGTTCGCAGATAAAAGCATATGTTTACGGGTGAAACCATATGAAAGCAGACGTTCGCTAGTAAAATCATATGTTCCCGGATAAAAGCAGATGTTTGCGGGTAAAACGTTTTACGTATGTATATATTTTGGGCCTTAAGACTTTAATCGGTGGCATTAAGGTGGTTCGACGTCGGCAAAACGATTATTTCCATGTCGGCTGGTGGTGACAACCACCAGCAGACATGAAAACATGTTTAAATGATATCGGCGCGCCGTTGACTTTAGACACAATTACCACATATATATATATATATATATATATATATATATATATATATATATATATATATATATATATATATATATATACGTTTATAATCAAAAGCCTATAGGCTTTTGATTATAAACGTAATACCTATTAGTATTAATATTTTAGTCGTTAAAGCTTTAAATGAAAATGCAAATTCTTCCTGAAAACATGGTAAATATTAAATAATAAAGCACGCAAGGGCAGTGTAGCTGGAACCGGGCAAAATACGCGAATTTAGCGTAATTTGTTAAAATATACTTAAAATCCTATAATAATTAATAATATATTAACTATTATAATAACTTATTAATTATTAATATCATAAATCAAAATATATTTTTTTATTTCCGTAGGTACTTTACATTTTTAAGAATATAAATATGTGAGGTGGCGCGTTATACGATACTTCCAATAGATAAAATTCCTGATGTTATGTCAGAAAACCTAAATATATTATAAGTAACAAACAATATAATAGGTATAATAATTATAATAAAAATTAAATAATAAAATAAGTTTGACAACGTCGATCCATCTGCATGGTGCGTATTTGACTGCGTTTGCCAAACGCCGTTTGGTATTATTTATAGCCTGCACCATTTTGTTTAAGTATATTTTTCTTTACTTTCTTTCTGTGCCTAGTGATAACAGATTGCCTTGTTTATTCCAAATTGTTTGAAGATGTCACAGGAAAACAAGTAAGTAAATTTATATTTCTTGGTTTACCTTATGTTCTGTGGGTTTACCTATAGCCATTTAAGTTTAAGGTTAATAAAACCTTTATTCAACAATTATTGAGTATGAGTATAAGAGACGTATAACCAGCCCCATTGCCTCATCACTCCAGGACCCCGTACAGGCCTATGTTTACTTACGCCGATTTTTGTTCGCCCCCAGCAACTGCACGGCTTCACCCGTGTTTGCTGGGTGCGAATGTCCATTGCGTTCCGTACTGTCCCCTATTTGGGGCTCGAGAGCGACATGCGAATAGTTTTAATACCCATTCTCGGGTTCGCCGAGCCGATGCTATACGCCCAGTAGGGTATAGAGGAGGAGGGACGGGAGGGTGTTGGTTTTTGGGGGACAATTACGCCGACTTAAAACTAAGTACGACGCGGAATCCCCCTAGACCAGTCGATTAGTATTACTCCAAACATTTGGGATTACTATTTGGAGTTGGGGAGTTGTTATTTCGCTGCAGGGGTGTAGTTTCCTAGTCGAGGTCTTCGTCTTGTTCGTTAATGTCATTGTGCGTGTCCTGTTCAGATAGTTCCTGCACTTGGTAAAGTGTGTCAGTCGTTTTTTTTTATTTTATTTTTATTGTTGCTTAGTTGCTCCCAACTGGTCTTGTTAATTTGTGAGAAGTGCATGTTTTGTGCTAACGTGTCATGATATGTGAAGCATGGTCTCCCGACTTTTTTGTCTGTAAGGTCTAGTTTAAGGGTGGCTTGTAGTATGTTGTTGCGTTGCCTACCAGTGACGTGGGCCCAGTATTTTAATTGGGCTACTCTTACTCTTTTGGTAATGGTTTTGCCCATTAACAGGTCGCGGGGATGTTGGTGATGGTAGTCGGGTAAGTTTTGTGGTAGAGTTTTGTCTTTTTTTCTTAAATTCCAAAATTAAGTATTGTATTTATTTAAAAATGACAAGCGCAATTATTCTGTTATCTAATGTTTACAAATCCAGTAGAGTTTGGTTATTATGCTTTTTTTACTATGTTAGGGTTATAATGATTAATGTGTTAGTTTATTCTGTGTGTCTAGTGTTTATTTTCGGTCTCGTTTGGGTTTGCATTACGCATTTGTTGTTGGCAGATTTATTGCCCTACGCAGTGTGCCTTTCTTAGGGTTTTAAAGATATCTGCCGTGTTTAATTTGCAGATTTTGTGTTAGGTCATGCATATTCTTAAGGTTACTTATCAATATTTTTGCGGATGGCCACCTCCCCTCTTGTTTGACGTCCTTTGTTTGTCCAGTGAAAAGCGTCCAATGACAGGTGGCACTTAACTCATTCATATCACTTAACACTTCACTCCTCATTGACCGTTACACCATTTTAGTTTGCACTTTTTAAAAATTATTGTTGGTTTTAATCTTTAAACTTTTACGTTTTAAGAGCTTTCGCTCTCGCGTGGTGCCTTCTCAGGTGCTGGAACCTGACTGAAAACCTTTATTCAACAATTATTATAATATATAATATTAATAATACATTCTATATAGGTATTGTCAAAATTCTATTGATCTAAACATAATATTATGCTTTTAAATATCCCTGTAACATTGAGGAAATAAACTTGATACCTACATTATCACACCAGTCGCAATCATCCATATTATAAATTGGTTTAAATATCTTTAGATCATCCGCAAATAGTAACTTATAACATTTCAGTTGGTCTCCTATGTTGTTAATAAATATAAGAAATATTATTATATTATTACTTATTACTAAGTTGCTACCCTGAGGCACCCCTAAAGTTGGTGAGAAGGAGGCAGAAAAAAATCCATTATAACTGACATATAAAGATCTATTAGTTAGATAAGAGCAAAAAAGTCTATTAAACCACTTCCAAAGCCAAAAGTTTCCATTTTGGATAAAACAATCCTGTGATCTATATTGTCAAAGGCCTTTGAAAAGTCTGTATATACGACATCTACTTGACCCTGTTTATCAAAGTAGCCAGTTAGATATTGCGTAAAATGAGCTAAATTAGTTGTAGTAGATCTATTTTCTATAAAACCATGCTGATATGGAGTTATTAAAAGGACGAATCTTGGAGCAAATTGTTATCTCAAAAACCTTTGACGAATTCGACAGTATTGCTATCGGACGATATTTTTAAAAATAGGAAGTTTCCAAGGACTTGTTAAATATTTGACATAGTGGTTTAGAAAGTATATGGGCACAGTCTTTGAAGAGAAAGTTTGGAACAAATAGCTTTAACTGGATCTACTGATAGTGGTGAATAGACACTCTTAAAGTATACACCAAACGCATCGACTATTGCTTGGGGAGAATCAAATATGTTGCCTGCCTCGTCTTTAAGAATTCCCGGAATTCTAGAGCATTTCTTTTAGAGTTAATATAAGACCTAAATTTCTTTGAATTACTAGTTATAGAAGCTTCCGATATATTTATATGATTTCTATAGGCTTGATTTATTTTGTTTTTAAAAATTTTGCGTAGCTCTTTTTGCAAGTCAGAATTATTTTTATTAATTTAACATTTTTTGTGGTGCATGTCTTTAAGTCTTATATTACTAATTATTTTCTTCGAAAACCAAGGTGGATAACGGCGACTAACTATTTTACTCGAATACACGGGGACATATTTGTCTAATATATTATATATTATATATTATATATTATATATTATATATTATATATTATATATTATATATTATATATTATATATTATATATTATATATTATATATTATATATTATATATTATATATTATATATTATATATTATATATTATATATTATATATTATATATTATATATTATATATTATATATTATATATTATATATTAAATAAATATATTTATAAAATTCTTCACATGCATCCTTTACGCTGTCATAAAGTGTCAGGTAGTCCAAGTTAAGATGTAAAAATTCATTATATAAACCCAGAAAATTAGCCTTCTTAAAGTTATATCTTTTGTTGAAATTCTTAGGAAAATTTGATACATGAGATGAGCTTAAATTCATGCTAATATATATTGCTGGATGGTGAGGATCAATTATAACCATGGGAGATTCACTATGTTCGATAATACAACTAACATTGGTTAAAATTAAGTCCAGGATTTTACCGTTGACATTAAGAATATTGTTAATCTGGTTCAAATTTAAGAATTCCATACAATCTCTTATATGCTTGGTTTTAGGGTCTGTAATGTCTAATACTGAAAATTTAGGAATATTAAAATCACCAATTAGAATTACATTATCAACATGAATAACTAGCCCACTTAAGAATTCTAAAAACAATTCAAAGTCATTTATAGCAATGTGGGGAGGAATATAAATACAATATACAAAAGAATTTTTAAAATGTATTTTACAACCTGTTATGTCTATTAACGGATTTTCACTTCGAATGTGGGAAACATCATTTCTTCGGTCCTGTAAATGGAGCGATGGGCTATTAGGACACCACCACCTCTTGAGGCACCAGTTAAGACTTGATCTCGATCGCATCGAATAACGGTGTATGAAGTTTGAAATAATTCTGATGATTGAATATTTTCGCACAGCCAAGTTTCCCTTAAACATATGATGTCATATTCCTCCTCGTGAACTGCTGGTATAAAAGTATCAGCCTTGTTTTTAATGCTACGCACATTTTGATAATAAACTGATCGTCATAAAAAACGACGCAAGTAGTTTTTTGGAAAATATTTGAAAGCTCGTTATTGGAAAATTACTGAATCGATTTTGAAAATCTTTCGAAATTCTGAATGGCCAATTCTTTGACTCTTATGTCTTATTTTAGGAATACGATATATTGCACATAGCATTATACTACAGGGTGTTAAACGAAGAGATGTATTTATTCAGAAATTTCAAGTTATTCCCATTCATAGGGCAGTTGTGTTTAATAGTCGTAATACCCCTCCCTATTATAAGTTAGGTAATCCCTCGGTAATCAAGGCTTACTACGATTATATGCCAATTTTTCAAAATTTGTCGTTATTCCCCAGTTTAGTCCAAACAATGAGCAATAGTAGATTCTTTGACTTACGTACATCTAATTATACTATAGGGTGTTAAAAAAAGAGATGGTTTTTTCCAAAATTTCAAATCCCAATTCACAGGGCATACCCCTCCCTAATAACATTTAGGTAATCCCTCGGGTCGTTTTCGAGATTTTGTGGATATCTTGGCTAACCACGATTATATGGCAATTTTTCGAAAATTCACGTTATTGGTTACTTAAGTCCCAAAAATGAGCAAACTACGAAAGGTCACGTGCTTCCAGGTTATGTACGTTGCGTGATTCATTAAAAGTGAAATGTTTCGCACAAAAGCAATTTTTTTTCGTTGAAATTCAAAATAAAAACGCAAACCAAATAAAATTATTCTCGTAAACTTATGCCAGGCTATATTCATGCAATTTTTTACAAACGGTTGTCTATGAAAGTTTAAAAAATATGGCGCATATCTGGTTTTGAGTTTCCTCCCTGCAATTATTCATGTCATTTTTTTTCGTCGAATATGAAAACATTTTTCAAACAGCAAAACACATTTAAAAAAATGAAAAAAATGACGGATGTAAGGTTGCATAACACGCAAGACGAAGAGCTGCCTGCCCTCTTTTACTGCTAGAAGAAGATGGGCACAAGAACATGCAAATTGGGGAATAGCAGATATGCGACATATTTTTTAAACTTTCATAGTCAACCGTTTGTAAAAAATTGCATGAATATAGCCTGCAATGTGAATAAACTGGAAGCTCGTGACCTACCTTAAAACGCTGTGTTGATAACTAATCGATACCTTTCGTAGTTTGGGAATTAAGTGGAGGATAACGTGAATTTTCGAAAAATTGCCATATAATCGTAGTTAGCCAAGATATGCACAAAATCTCGAAAATGTCCCGAGGGATTACCCAACTGTTATTTGGAAGGGGTAATACGATCGTAATCGACTATCAAGCTTAACTGCCCTGTGAATTTGTGAATTTAAAATTTTATAAAAAAACATCTCTTTTTTTAACACCCTGTAGTATCATGATATGTGCACAATATCGTATTCTCAAAATTAGACGTCAAAGAATCCACTATTGCTCATTTTTTGGACTAAACTGGGAAATAACGACAATTGGAAAAATTGGCATATAATCGTAGTAAGCCATGATATTCACAAAATCTCGAAAATGTTCCGAGGGATTACCTTACTTATATTAGGGAGGGGTATTACGACCATCAAGCTCAACTGCCCTATGAATGGGGATTTAAAATTTTTGAGAAAAAAAATCTCTTTTTTTAATACCCTGTAGTATAAATGCTATGTGCACAATATCGTATTCCCAAAATTAGACGTAAGTCAAAGAATCCACTATTGCATATTTTTTGGACTAAACTGGGAAATAACGACAATTTTCTAAAAATTGGCATATAATCGTAGTAAGCCTCGATTCACAAAATCTCGAAAACGTTACTTATATTAGGGAAAACCTTACTTATATTAGGGAGGGGTATTACGACTATCAAACTAAACTGCCTCATGAATGGGAATAAATTGAAATTTCGGAAAAAATACATCTCGTCGTTTAACACCCTGTAGTATAATGCTATATGCAAAATATCGTATTCCCAAAATAAGACATAAGAGTCAAAGAATCAGCTATTCAGAATTTCCAAAGATTTTCAAAATCGATTCAGTAATTTTCCAATAACGAGCTTTCAAATATTTTTCAAAAAACTAGGTGCGTCGATTTTTATGACGAGCAGTTTATATAACAATAGGACTGTTGGGCACATTTAGTTTTCCGAAATTATGGCTGGTACTCCATTGTGAGATTTGACTCCCCAGATGAAATACGAGTGTTTAATTTGGATTTTAATTCTTTGTGATAGGTTTATTGTCTCTTGGTTTTGTCCGCAGCGATTATTATGTTTTTTTAGGTTTTCATGATTTTTCCGATTTTTTTAGATAGGCAGGATTTTTTGGACAATGTTAACGTTGTTGACCTCGACTTTAATTGGGCGGGATTTCGACGCAGAATTATTAAATTTACCCAAACGGTAAAATTTTGTTTTATTCATATCGATATCAAAGTTTTGTTTTTCTCCATTAATCCGGTCCTGACGATTTTCCATTTCAGTTTCCTCAATATTAAAGATTAATACATTGTTTTTTCTTGTTTCTCTATTATTAATTTCTTAGATAATATCTTCCACTGTTGAGTTGCTTAAATTTGGGTGGTTAGTTTGCTCATTTCTTATACAGGCATGTATGTTGAAAGAACTTTCAAATTATTAGACGGATTTTCACTACCAATATAGAGACGTAAGATCTGATTTGCAGTTGTAAGCCAGCGAGCATGTGACATTTTACCTGGGTTAGGTAAAGCGAAATGTGAAGAGCAACTTCAAGAAATAACAGCTTTGCAAATTTCGTACGTACTAAGATGGTTGATTTCATCTGCCTCCATTTCTGGTAAAACGCCATTAATCGCGTCATAATCTACAACGGGTAAATTCTCACAGTATTCTAGTGCCTTCCCGATAATTCCAGAATAGTCCTTAGGACCTGTAGTTCGCCCGTCCAGAGACTGAAAAAAATGGCGAAGTGGAAGCTCATTCCAAAAATCGTAGAACATCATTTTTTTCCCGGTGTTAACTGCCGTGCCATCACAAGCAACTTCCAGAAGATTCGATAAGTTTATACCTGCTTCATGTAGAAAAGTAACTATTAATTTTGAAATACTTTTTCCAGAACCCGATATTGGTGTAAAATATCCCAAATATTCAGATCCTGGTTCGCTAAGTAGTGATACGTGCTCCTCAACTACTACTCTTCGACAAAATGTATTCCATATTTTTTCGTTATACAAAGTTTTATCCTTTCTGCCATCAAAGAATAAACCTTTTAAATCTAGAAAAGGAAATACAAATTGTTCTTTTAAATTTGAACGGCATTTTGGATGGGCCCTTCGTATTTTACTTCTATCGATAACAAATGTCTGGTCTTCTTTGTTAATAAATCCTATATCTTGCAATACAGCCGATGCAATCGCTGCTGCTGACCTATCAGAAACCCCAAACTGATCGCAGATTCTTGCCACAGTAGGAAGGGGTACCCTCATTTGGCAATTTGAGGTTGAAGGTACAGGTTCCAACAAAGCGTCTAGTGTGATGGACGTTGTGTTTTAAATATAGGGTTTCAGTGTATCTCTTCTTCCAATTTCTAAACTATTTCTCGCGACACTATCACATGGACTAATTCTATCTGAAATCATAAGTTTCTTCCTTTTTTCCCGTTGTTGTATTTTTTTGTTTCTGTAAGGTCTACTGTTCGGTACACATTTTTCTTGCTGCTCTTTGGTCTTGAATGAATGTATGCTCTAGAATTGGTACTTTTCGTTGATTCTCGCATTTGCACAAAGCATGTGACATACATTTACATGCAGCAATATCAAAGAGCTATTTGGCATCCTCTCGAAACGACTGTACTTTGTTTGTTTTTATTCCTTTTTTTTGTTGGGGATATGTACCTAACAAAATGTAAAAATTTCACATGAATATCTTGAATAAGTTTTACTATACGATTTCTTGAAACTGTTGGTATAGACTTAAACTTCTGGTGTTTCTCTTATTGTTATTACCACTCAACACAATCACTTATGAGTATGAGTATGAGTATGGGAACGTATGGCAAGCCCCAGATATATTGTCATCCACTGATCTCCCGGGGTTATATTACCCCCTTTCCGTTCTCCTGCGTATCCCGCCAAATCACAGCATTACCTGTGTTTGTTGGATCCGAAGTTTTTACGCCGGCTGGTAGATCCACCCTAGGAGTTCGTGGATGACAGTGTCAAAGGTTAAGGCAGCTCCCGGGATTTTTGTCAGCCGGGTCGGGTCATACGTCCAGTTTAGGAAGGGTTTTTGGAGGACATTGAACTGACCCAAAACTAAGTACAATCCGGAATCCTCCTCAACCTAGGCCTTAGTAGTATCCCCATTCAATTGGTATTCGTGAATGGGGGTGGGTATGTTAGTTTTTTGCTTACTCCGGCTACCAACCTTGTATATTCTTTATTTATTTTATTGCTATATTAGTGTTCATACCGTTTTCATTTATTTATATCTTTGCCTTCTTACTTATTTTTTTTCAAATTAATTTAAAAATAAAAATATTAATATACAAAATAGATAAAGTCGGCCCTGTGGTGTATCGCATCAATATTTGAAACCCGGCCCCTATGTCAGGCGTGCAACGCATGCCTCAATAGATGGCCTACCACTTCATTTTCACGTGGGGGCTTTGCCCATTTACTTTCTCCATCCTCCAAGCTTTGCTTGCGTGAGCTTATGAGTATATTATATAATATATATAATACAATAATATAATATTGCGACGCACCCACTTGATTTCCCTTCACACACGCACGCTGCCCTCTGCAATGATCAATTGTTGCCTGGTTTCCTGTTAAATTAGTATTTATATAAATTCAATATAAATATCAATTAGTCAATACCAAATAATAAAAATAATCAATACCAATATCAACCAATCAATCAATTAATCAATATTAACGTTAATATCAGTATCAACCAACTAATCAATCAATATTAATACTAATATCAATATCTATAATGCCAATATCAACATCAACATTAATACCAACAATATTACCATCAATACCAATACCAATACGATTATATCAATATCAATCAATCAATTAATTTATTAATTAATTAATTAATCACTTTATGTAAATACCAATCTTCAAAATAGAGCCGGCCCTGTAACCACTCAACACAATCACTTATAGGCCAAAAAAAAACAATGGTTGCAAAAACAATAATAACTAGCCCCTACTAGACGCTTTAAAACACTGTCATATTTTTATGTTGGTACTAACAACTTGGTAGTATAAGTTTTCGTACACAAAGTTTAGTGTAAGGGCCTTAGATCAGCGCGATAGGTAGCTAGCAGTTTTTCTGGACTTTTTTTATTTTTGTTTTTAAGTTTTTAGTAATAAAAATATCTTATTTTTTGTTTTCTAAACGATTTAATTAAGTTTAGGCTGTTTTTTGTTAATAAAAAATCGTTGCCAAAACTTAAGGTTGTTGTATTGTAACGTTGAGGCAATGTACCAGTATTGACAAGTTTTAACATGTTGCGATATCAGATATCTTACAATGATGCTTTGCAATTCACAGAAATAACAGTAATAATTGTTTGTCTATGTGAAACATTTTATTCACATTAATATTTAACCCATCGAAACTGCATTAGAAAAAATAATGTTATTGCCTTTGGTAGAGCCCTGAAGACGTTAATTAAAATGGTTCAAATTTTAATAATAATAATAATTGTTTGTCTATGTGAAATATTTTATTCACATTAATATTTAACCTATCGAAACTGCATTAGAAAAAATAATGTTATTACCTTTGGTAGAGCCCTGAAGACGTTAATTAAAATAGTTCAAATTTTAGGTAACAACAACTGAATATCAATGACAACTGTTTGCCCTATGGTACATTATATAAATATATTTAAACGAACAGTCTACGAACATACCTGGGTATATGAACAAACTGTTATTTCTTAAATTTATCAAGTTGTAGCTACAACTGATACCTACATATCTAGAAATATTTGTATGTATTACTTTTAACTTAAGTTTACTTTATGGTTTTAGAATTAAAAAAGAAAATACTCAAGGATGCTAGTAATTCGAGTTACAGCTATAAAATATTGGCTTAAGAGAGGACACAATATTTAAAACTAGCTAAGATATATAGCATAGCTAGCACCTCACATAGCATAATGAAGACTGTTAGCCTGGAGAGTAATGATAAATATGACCACAGTTTGGCTAAAAAATAGAACTGGAAGGGGAAAGGAGCAAAAAACCCATTTGAGACCTATAATAATATAGTTAACTTCATGATAGGTAAGACTTTTATTTGTAGAAGTATATGTAAGTGTTTTAATATTTTCTCACTACCTTACAAAAAATACATAGGTGGAAAATGTCATCAAAGGTTGGTTAAGGACAGCCGGCAATATGGAAGGAGGGAGAAGACAACGATATTCTTCTCTACTAGGAAAATAAAAATAATTATAAATATTTTAATATTTACTTTAGTTTTAAAGAAATTAATTTATTAACTTAAGTTTTAAAAAAATATTATTTTTTTTTTATTATTTTTTTTATAGGAATCTATACAAATTTTAAGTGGGGCATTCCACGCCAAATCGGATGGTTTAAAAAAAAATTTTTTTGTTCCTCCAATTTTTTTATATTTTTTAGTACTTCTTGAAAGAGATTTCTCAGTAAATTTTGAGATTTTTTTGATCATGGGTTCAAAAGATATCAAATTTTCAAAAAAACTTTTCGCTCATAACTTCTTAAAAAATGGTCAAAATCAAAATGTTCATTCTATATAAAAATTTTGTTTTTAAATGTACTTTTCGAAAAAAAATATATTAAAAATATTTGAAGCGTTTTAAGTCAAGATTTTTGAGTTTTAAAGTTTAAATCGTGTTTTTAAAAATGTGTGTGTTTTTATTTTCAACTTCTATCTATTCAACAACTATTCAGCCTGGTCCGGAAGTGGGCCTTCCATAATTACTATTTTTTTCGATTTTCAAAATTAAAAAAAAATCTTTAAAAAATATTATAAGTTTCGAAAAAAAATAGTAATTATGGAAGGCCCACTACCGGACCAGGCTGAATAGTTGTTAAATAGAAGTTGAAGATAAAAATTTTTCGCGAAAATCTTTACTATGAATAAAAATTAAAACTCTAATTGTCAGGTAATATAAAAAACTGAAATTTTACAATTATTAATGAACATGAAAATTTAATTATTTTATAAAAATCCAAAATTTAGTAGGGTAAAGAGTAAATTTGTAGTACAATATAGTCAGTAACTTTTAGATATTTCTATATTATAGTTAACAGAAAATAATCATAATATGGTCGGCAATTGATAGTTGGCTGACCGTTGACAATTGTCTCCTATTGAAGGCGAGCCGTCGCGACGGTCGTAAATTAACGGCGGGCCTATGTCTAAAAACAACGTCCGGCCAATGCACTAACCGGATGAAATCAGGCGTTCGCAGATAAAAACATATGTGCGTGTGAAACCGTATAAAAGCAGACGTTCGCGGTTAAAAGCATATGTTTTCGGGTAAAACCGGATAAAATCAGACGTTTGCGGATGAAAGCAGATGTTCGCGGGTGATTGCAGATGATCGCGGATGAAAGGAAATGTTTGGGGGTGATTGCAAATGTTCGCGGATAAAAGCAGATGTTCGCGGATAAAAACTGATGTTTGCGGATAAAAGCAGATGTTCGCGGGTGATTCCAGATGTTCGCGGATGAAAGCAGATGTTCGCGGGTGATTGCATATGTTCGCGGATAAAAGCAGATGTTGGCGGGTGAAATTGGACTAGGCAGACGTTTGCGGGTAAAAGCATATGCTCGCGGATAAAACTTGACTTTTGCAGATAAAACCCGACAAAAATAGACGAAAAAAAATGCAGGTAATCGCGGATAAAAACAGACTTAAGAAGACGTTTGCAGATGATCCCGGACAAATTCAGATATAAACGAAACACAGTGAAGACGGGTGAAAACAGATGATTGCAGATGATCGCGGAGGTGCACTAACCGGACATAACACAACCAACCGGGCAAATGTTATCAGATGATATTTTTACCCGCTTTTAACTCCTTTTATCCGGCTTCGACGAAGAATTTATACCCGCAATCATCTACTTTTATCAGGTTTCGACGAGGAATTTATATCCGCAATCATCCGCAATCAAATTATTATTTTTTACAATGTTTTAAAAGTCTAAAACCTATCCTCCGTGACTGTTACTCTTTCTAGGTTCTATATGTTTTCAAATATCTGAGGTAGTAAAAGCATATTAAAAATATCAGTTCCCTAAGTAAATTAAATACATCCAAAGCAATCGAATCAAATATAAAATATTATTAAAAATTAAAAGAAATAATTTTTATAACCATTTATGTAGTTGTTACAAAAATTGATTCTATCCTCCGTGAATCTGTTTTTTATGCAACGGATGGCGCTTTAATCATTTTAAATAAGCAAAAACCTCTGTTTACGACATTAAAAATGCATGTGATTCCTGAAGGTCAGTTAGAATTTATATGCAGATGAGAGTGTTGCTGTTTTATAATTCAAAAGTTTAAGTTCATTAATTTGCTATTTAAAAACCTATCCACCGTGAAGTGTAATATCTCAGTAAGTAGATTTTTTTTATAAATATTTTATGTACAATTTTATTTTTTTTTTAATATTAAGGTGTCAAAAGATACAATAAGTTATTTCAAATATACACAGGTTTAAAAAAAACATACAAAACCCTAACCTCCGTGAAGCTATCTTCCGTGAAGCTCTAATATTCAAAATGTATGATTTCTTAAAATTCTTGCATTAGTGCAGAACCACTTATGTTATGTTATTACTAGACCTGGTGGCTTCCCAAAAACCCCATTATAGCTAACAGTGAAACAACAAAAAATAAAAAATCATTTTCACTTGGGGGACATCTCAATATATTCACCCATGTATACATAACTTTTTATGTACAGGCAAATTTTAAAATTTGGTCTGGTTTTAGACATTTAACCTTCTTCAACATCTTTTAAAAGGTTTCTATTTTAAAATAAAGGCAAGTCATTTGAAATAATTGTAACGCTAATAATTATTTTTAATTTGCTATTAATATAACCTATGATAATAACACCCAAAGCAGACTCAGTATGCGGCGCAGAGAACAGAACAATATGCGCAGACTGTGCCGCAGACAACGCATAGCGGAAAGGTGCGAGCAGAAACATTTCGTATGAGTTAACGGCCTCGTTGGAACAGGAGGGTATTCAGGAAAATTTAAATTTAATAAATCGAAGAATAAACAATTAAATAATAATATTATTTATTTAATTTGATGCCTCAATTTTGTTAACATGTGGGTAATATGTTTTTTTGCTTACGCATGTCGAAGCCAATCGGGGCCCCCCCCCTGGCCGGGGGCCCCGTATCATTGATACGGCCGATACCGCGGTAGCTACGCCCCTGCCAATAGTACGTCGTGTAGCCCGAAACGACGTTGTATAGCCCACCCTCGGGCTGAACAACGTTTTACGTGTATATCATCTCTAATGGGTGAATCAAACTGCTAGAAACCCCCCATTAAAATTTCAGGAGGGCTTAACAAAGACGCGTTTAGCCATATTTTTATACAAAATAGTTCATTAGATACAGCTGTAGGTGGCGCGCTGTAAGTAGTGTATCTAGAACAGGAATTCTATATGTTTTACGGTTCTTGTGTAGCCCGACACCCGGCAACAGTGCAAACACAAATTATTAGTAGAAAGGAACTCTTTAATTAAATATAAAGCAGTGAGTGATGATCAAACGCTGTAAGTTTGGTAACGCGACGTCATGACGCGTCATCAGCGTACTGAAGTAATTAAATTGTAAGAATTCTAATTGATTTATTCTAATTTTTATATATTTTTTTTCGATGTCGTTTAACCCTTTTATCTATTTTATTTTTATGACATCTGCATAATTCGCTAATAATAAACATGCAAAAATATGTTTATAGGAAATTTTACGCCTTAATTTTCATTAAAAATATAATAATAATAATGCTTTATTGAACTAAAACCAAGTTCAAAGGCTATTGACCGTAGTCCTTCAGTATATATAATTAAAAATAATAAAAAATTATTAATATAGGCACATTTTTAACAAATAACTACAGATTCCTTATTTAAAAATATTACCATATTCACCAGGGATGTTAGGGAGCTCCGTAACCGTAACCGAAACTATCGGATATCCGATATAAAAAATTATCAGTAACCGTAACCGAATCCGAAATAAAAGTTTCGGATAATATCGGATAGGGTCGGAGCCTAATTGAGACACGTTATGACGAGTTTTTTTGATATGATAATAATTACTCACAGACTGATTGTAATTCCTACCAAATGGTGACATATAAATAAAACCATTTTATTAGCTATTTGTATTTTACTTTTGAAATTCCTTAAAAATTTAATATCCGTAACCGAAATTTTCCGAAACTAACAGATAATCCAAAATAATTTCATATCCGTATCCGGTATAATAATCATTCCTACATCCGTAAGCAATCCGTATCCGAAATTTAATATCCATAACATCCCTGATATTCACCATTTTCAAAAGTTGATAATAACCAAGACACAGGGTGTCAAAGTTAAAAGTTCGTTTTTGATTTTATTAAATAACACAAAATTTAGTATTTGGGGTTTCTCAAGGACCGATGTAGATTCTTGTCTTAATGAATACGTTCTAAATAAAAATATTATTTTGATATTTATTGCGGAAAAAGGTACAACTTGTAAACGAGTTTTCAATATGACGTGTAATATAAATAAAAACTATTTAAAATGAAAATATTGACAATGACGAAGAAGTTCGACAGTAAGTAAATTTGTAGCGTGTCTTTTTGTACTTTTTTTAAATCGTAA
Source organism: Brassicogethes aeneus (assembly GCA_921294245.1). Taxonomy (NCBI): domain Eukaryota; kingdom Metazoa; phylum Arthropoda; class Insecta; order Coleoptera; family Nitidulidae; genus Brassicogethes; species Brassicogethes aeneus. Next base: position 60,089,638 of record OV121132.1, read on the forward strand.
CCGAAAGGATACACTTTAAAAATCTAACAATTTTTAAAAACATAATTTTATTGTGTTAAGTGGATAAAATTTCATCACCATGACTTTATAATTTTTTTAGTTGGACATTAAAAAATTGCTAAAATATTACGATTTGTCTAAATATTTTAATAATAATAATTAATGAATATTTTTAATCCAAATATCTCTGATGAAACACACTTTAAAAATTCAAAATTTTTGTAAAACATTTTTTTATTGTGGTGTAATAAGTGGTTAAAATTGCATCACTAAAACTTAATAAGTTTTTTAGTTGGAAATTTTTAAAAATATTTTTATTTTCTTGTAATATTTGGTTAAAATTTCATTATATTATGAAATTTTAACCACTGTGTGTTTTTTATTTAAACATTTTTAAAAATAGCTAAAATATTGCGATTCTTATAAAATCGGGTATTTTAAATCTAAATTACACTCTAAAAATACAAAAAATTTAGAAAACATTATTTTATTGTATTGTAATAAGTGGTTAAAATTTCATCACCGCGACTTTATAAATAAGCTTATAAGCTTTTTATTTAGACATTTTTTAAAATAACTAAAATATTGCGATTCTTTTAAAATCGGATATATTTTCAATAAGAAATATTTCATAAATCTCTCTCTCTTACATTAAAAATTCCAATTTTTTTTAAATATAGCTAAAACATTGCGATTCGTCTAAAATCGGGTATTTTAAATTTGAAACACTTTAATAATTCAAAATTTTTGTAAAACATTTTTTTATTGTGGTATAATAAGTGGTTAATATTTCATCAAGTATTTTAGTTACACATTTTTAAAACTACCTAAAATATTGCGTTTCGTCTAAAATAGAGTACTTATACAGATTGAAAATCTGAAATATCTCAGAAGAAACAAAATTTCAGAAGAAACACTTATTTTATTATTTTATTTTGTTGTAATGAGTGGTTAAAATTTCATTTAAAAAAGTTAAAATTTAGTGCATTTCATTTTGGTAGAAATCTAAAAAACACACTGTCATTTTTATTTGTACACTTTTATTATAGTTGTTTACACACTTTAAGAAGTCAATTAATTACGGTTTATATGTTTATATACTCCTACATTGACGAGCTGTAACTTTATGGCGTTTTATTGACGGGCTGAAGTTAACAACAGTGGCTTTTCGACATTTTACGTCACGGGCTGAAGTTAGCTTTATTATAAATTGGGAAAAAGTAAGGTTAAATTCGGGTGACAGTTGACAGATGTCAAAATTTTAACAAATAAAATTGGCTTTAAATTCTGTTTTGTGTTCGTCGTAGATAAAGAATAGTATGCAACTCGTTTATAAACTTCTCTAGACACTCGTTTTTATTAAACACTCGCTCGCAAGCTTCGCTCGTGCTTAATTAAACTCGTAACTAAAATGGCGTTTATAAAACTTGATACATAATATACTATTATCTATATAATTCACTGAATTATGATTTTATTTACCCTTAGTTCTCTCAAACTTATATATAGATATTTATATAAATATTTTTCCTCTAATTACTAACTAAATATTTAAATAAATAATTGTTTCAAAATACTAAAAACACACTTATCGCACTAAAAAGTATAAAAATAATGTAATTTACTTAAAATAGTATTTGCTATTAATAAACTTATCACTTCTTAATGTTTAATGACTATGCCACGTCAATCCTTTCATTTGATACCCATGTCAAAGAGGTACCTCTAACAACGTTGTTGGGAAGATATAGGAAAATTAAAAAAAAAATGAAATTTTAAAAAGTTTGAAAATATTATCGTAATTGTTTTTTACTCGTCAAGCCTTTTTATTTAATACCCATCGGCCATTTCAAGCGCGCGAAACTCACGATTACAAAAAAAATTGTAGATAATTTATTATATAATATTTTAGCATCAAAATTGTCAAAATATTTTTCTTTTATTAGGTTATACATTAAATTAAAAAAACGCAAGAAATATGGGAATTAAATAAAAGGGTTTGACAAGTAGAAAACCTTATGGCGACGTTCTACTAAATCCAATATGGCGACGGCCCCAGGATGCGGTTTACTTATAAGTACCATAAACCGACAACACGGAGCAGATCCCGGGCAAACATCAATGCATATATCGCCCTGGAAACCTAAAGCAGTACATTGATCTCGTTAATTTGCGTGGCGTTTTGGTGGTTGTAAGAGCTGTTTCCATGCAGTTTCCATGCAGTTGGTAGTCTCTGTGTATCGTCTCTTGTGTTAAGGTTTCTTGGTCCTGTGTTCGATGCTAGCCAAGTTTTTTCATTCAAGTTTTTTCAAAGTCAATATCATGGGCAGTTTTTCGGAAGTGTTCAGCTAAGGAAGATGTTTTTTATTGTTTCAAGACTGCGTTACAATGTTCTTCGCGTCTAACGTTGATACGTCTTACAAGGAATTTCGTACACCCCTTGTGCCTCCAACTCTATTTTTGGTTTGGCGTTTGGAAGTATTTGACCGATCTTTCTTGGGGCGGTAAATGTTGTCATAATGTTATGTTTTTTGAGAACTTTTCCTATTCTCTCGGTTGTCCCTTTCACGTGGGGAAGGAAGTCCTTCGAAGTTGGTTTGTTTTCTCGTCCTTTGTAGTATTTAACCGGCGTCGTGGTCTAAGAGCCTTTTTGATGATGGTTTTGGAGAATCCGTTTTGCTGTAGCGTCGTTTGGATTTTCAGGTCTTCCTGTTTCTTGTGGTCATCATCCGCCAGCCTTTCAGATCGCGTGACAAGTGTCTTAATGACTGACTGCAGTTGTGAAGGGTGGTGGTGAGACTGGGCGTGTGCCCTAGTTTGCCATTATTTTTCTTGATTATGAAGACATCCAGAAAAGGTAATTGGTGTTCTTTCTCGGCTTCCATTGTGAACTTAATCTTAAATGTGTCTTCTTCGTACCGTAGCCATAACTTTGATTTTAGTGTTGCTGTTTCGATTGCTCGTACTTCTATGTCTTCCATGAATAAGTTGGCTATTGCTGGAGGATATTGGGAAATTGACTTTGAGAAAACAGAACCAAACGTACCATTCGTGAAGCAGTTGAAATAGAAAAATGTCCAAGAAACCTCAACACAAGATGCGATACACATAGACTAAGCTTACTGTTGCGCATTAATTTAAAAAAAAAATACATTTAAGTGTATATCTCCACAACGGCTACATACGCGATTTTAATTTTTCTTGTAAAGTATACTTTGCAAAAAAAATTAAAAGCTTATATCACTATTAAAAAAAAATGTTTGGAAGATTATATATTTTTTAAGTTGAAAACGCCAAATGCACCTACGTGCCTTATGTCGTCCATGTACGAACATTGGACGTACAATGTATGTACAATTGTTGATTGTTATATATACCAAATTTTAACATAACAGGCAAACACAAGTGATTCTATAACAGTTCATACATCGGATTTGAAAATATACTTTTCTTTTAATCGATAAATGATTTAACCAGTGTGTTGAACTGGTATCCGTCAAACGAGAAAAACGCTACCAAAGAATACATCTGCATTTAAATAAATTTACCTATTCGTTAAATAGACATTTAAATCAATGTTGCCAAGTTAAAAAAATGATACAGCGTTGGCCTTTCTTAAAAACCCTTTTGGAATTGTATACGGTTGTGTACGGTTTTGTATGTTATGAATATTTCGATCAGGGCCTGTTTCAAAACCGAACGCGCGAAAGTCCGGCTCTGCCAAGATTTGTAAGTCTATATCTTTAAAATTATATCGAATCAAGTAGCTTGTATTGCAAAGTTAGGGAGTCTTGGAATGTGAACAAACGGGTAGGCATAAAACAACGTCGACAAATAGAAAACCAGTTCCGCGAAGCCGGCAAGCGCTTGACCAAGAGAAAGGGGATTCACCGGTAAAGGAACGGAGAAAAGATTGATTCGACTGAGAGACGCGAAGCTTACTGGTGGTATTATATTGTGTGTTATTTTATTAGTTGGTGTAAAAAAACTCTAGGTATCTTTTTCTATTTTATTTATATATCTAGTGGGGTGGTAAACTTTTAACAGTTCTATTAACATGAGTTTGTTGTTTATTTGTGGGTGTAAAATTTAATGATGTAATAACGGCAGAGAAATCAGACATGTATGTTCCTTGTAGAGCAAGGGAGAGTTTTTTTTATTCTGTATCATTAATTAAACCGTTGCACAGTGTTTCAATTCTCGAAATTTTCGGCAAAATATCAAGGAGTAGTCGGATTCTCCCAAAAACCCTTTATTAGAGGTTTTTGGGGTCGATGATAACGAATCTGGAATCAGAATTCCAAAATTCAAAATGGTAGATCCAAAATGGCGGGTATATTTGTCAAAAAATTGACGGAATACATTGAAAATCACCATACAAGTATTTTTGTGATCGCTGGTAATGAATCTGGAATCAGAATCCCAAATTTTAAAATGGAGGATCCAAAATGGCGGACATATTTGTCAAAAAATTGACGGAATAAATTGAAAATCACCATACAGGGGTTTTTGTGGTCGCTGATAAGGAATCTGGAATCAGAATTCCAAAATTCAAAATGGTGGACCTCAAATGGCGGACATTTTTATCAAAAAATTGTCGAAATTAATTAAAAACCCGTAAGGGGTTCTTTTTAAAATGTAAATAAAACATCTTTTTATAAAATAGCTTAATTTAGTTTATTATTATTACATTTATGGGGCAAAATTTGCCAAGTGTACCAGGTGAAAAAAATTTTGTCACCGATTTTGTTTAAACTTTACTTATTTGTTGTTCTTATAACGAAGAATCTTAGCATAAAATTTTTTTGCTCTAGGATTGTTCATTCAAGAGTTATGGATTATTGAAATTTATCGATTTTTTACTTTTTGGTGAAATCGCTTTTTATTTAAAAATTCATAACTTCTGTTCATCTATTTATTAAATATTTCAATTTAACCACCTTAAATGATTTTTTCCGTACTTTTCAATGGGCTATACCGTTTTTGCAAAAAAATAAAAATTGCAATTTTTTTTGAAATTTTGCAAAATTTTGCATTTTTTGAAACAATGTGTATTTTTTAATTTTTTTTAAAATAGCATAAAATCCAAGTTTATTATGTTACCTTTGAATAAAAAAAAAATTTAGAGTGGGCCCAACATGTAGAAGGGAAGTTTTTCATATTTGAATGCCTCACGGTCTAGCCATCGAATAGCTACTACACTGCCGTATGCGTTTATACCTAGTAGATGCGAGTAAACGAATACAAAATGATAATTTAAAATGTAAAATTATGTTTCAGTAGTCAATGATGTATTTTAAGTATTTACACTGCCGCACGATATAGTTTTTTTTATTGTGTATTAGTCCTTCGGAGGGAACTTTAAGCCCGCGGTCCGTTCCTACCCCTAACCCGCACAAGCCATTCAGTTGGCTTATGGGACTTCTTAAGAAGTAAGGGTGGAACTAAAAGAGCACTTTTGTATATAAACTGTATTTTTTTGCACAAATTGTTTAAGCATGGGTCTACATAGATTTCGCAAGGAGGGTCGATGATATTAAATAAAAAATGTATTGTTATAACCGTAAAGGTGCCATTCAGCTTATAGGCAAGCCGTTACGGTTATAACAATAAATTTTTTATTTAATATCATCGATCCTCCTTGCGAAATCTATGTAGACCCATGCTTAAACAATTTGTGCAAAAAAATACAGTTAAAAAACTATATCGTGCGGCAGTGTAAATATTTAAAATACATCATTGACTACTGAAACATAATTTTACATTTTAAATTATCATTTTGTATTAGTTTACTCTCATCTACTAGGTATAAATGCATACGGCAGTGTAGTAGCTATTCGATGGCTAGACTGTGCGGCATTCAAATATGAAAAACTTCCCTTATACATGTCGGGCCCACTCTAAATTTTTTTTTATTTAAAGGTAACATAATAAACTTGGATTTTATGCTATTTTAAAAAAAATTAAAAAATACACATTGTTTCAAAAAATGCAAAATTTTGCAAAATTTCAAAAAAAATTGCAATTTTTATTTTTTTGCAAAAACGGTATAGCCCATTGAAAAGTACGGAAAAAATCATTTAAGGTGGTTAAATGGAAATATTTAATAAAGAGATGAACAGAAGTTATGAATTTTTAAATAAAAAGCGATTTCACCAAAAAGTAAAAAATCGATAAATTTCAATAATCCATAACTCTTGAATGAACAATCCTAGAGCAAAAAAAATTTATGCTATAATTCTTCGTTATAAGAACAACAAATAAGTAAAGTTTAAACAAAATCGGTGACAAAATTTTTTTCACCTGGTACACTTGGGAAATTTTGCCCCTTATATGATATTATTTAATACCTACATATACAAGGTGTCCCTAAATCTATTGGCATAAATTTAGGAAAAGACTGAGCAAGTTAAAATAAGACAAAAACCTAAATAAATATTTTTCCTAATTACTTATGTTTCCAAGATACAGGGTGATAAAGTGTTACTTATCATATCTGTTTTTTTAATATAACTTCTACTATGGTAGTCTCGGAAAGGTGATTTTGCGAACAGTAACTTACTACTAAAACACATATTCACACATAATTACAATTGTTTGAGTGAACACAGTGTCGTAGAAACGGGGGTTGCTTTAAGCTTATCGTCCCATGCAAAATTTAAGGTTAGGTTTTTGCAACATTTGATGCAATTTTTCGATTACACAGTTTGGCTACCATTAAAAAGGTGCACCTCTCAAACTTCGATAAAATAAACCGTTTCCGAGATTCGAGATTACAATAATTGTTATATCGCATTATTTAAAAGGATTAAAAGGTATATGATAACAAATTTTATTTTTTAATTGAAAAAACTAAAAAGGGCATTCCATGAGCCTCGGGACTTTTGGCCCTGACCGTCACATTAAAAAAAATTGTAGTTTTTTCAATTAAAAAAATTGTTATCATTTTAGTCCTTTAATGCGATATAACAACTATTGTAATCTCGAATATCTAGAAAACGGTTTATTTTATCGAAGTTTGAGGGGTATACCTTTTTAATAGTAGCCGAAATGGGTAATCGAAAAATTGCATCAAATGGTATAAAAACCTAACCTCAAAGTTTGTATGAACTGTGTTCACTCGAACAATTGTAATTATGTGTGAATATGTGTTTTGCTAGTAATTGACTGTTCGCAAAATATCACCTTTCCAAGTCTACCATGGTAGAAGTTATAATAAAAAAAACTGATATGATAAGTAACACTTTATCACCCTGCATCTTTTAAACATACCTACTTAGGCTGCTCCTAAATTTATGCCACTAAGTTTAGGGACACCTTTTATATTAAACAATCTCCGTCACTGGATTCGCTAAAAAAATTGTCAACACAAATAACCACAATTCAAATTTGACATTAACACACTACAATGCGCATGCGGAGTTGTTTTTACGCACCTACAAGAGGTGGGTTAAATATGTAAAATCGGTGTTAAATATCTTAGTAGTCACGAACGATTTACGCAAGTGAAAGTCTAGACACCGCTGCAGCGCGCTGTTGTTTGGAATAAACGTTTTGAGTTAAATCAGAGTGAATCGAGTAAACGTCATGAACGCAACCCAGAAATAAAAAAAATCATATATTTTGTAAAGCAAAAACACAGATACGCGCGCGACATGTAGTTTTAAAGAGCCGGGGGCGAGTTGGGGCAGATAATTTATTGATGGCTTGATAGACAAATTCCAAGCTATTCAACGGGTCTTGAACTGATGCCTTACAATTCATTACAATTTTTGTAGCTCCATTGTTCTAAAACTGTGCGACTTTAACAGACCGATCTTGTCGGTTACAATAACCCGTTGTACAAGCAAAATGTACGAAAAACAAATACATATCTGAATTTTACATACCTTGAAGATCACACACCAAACACAAGTTATTCACTTTTAAACAATAAACAATTTTCCGCAGCGATCGCGTGTAAAGTACCTTCAACTGAAAGCTTCAAGTTTAAACTGATGTACAAGACAAAATATACGTATTTTATATAATTTTTTTTCAATGCAGGATGGAGACAGGTATTAACTGCCAATCTAACTCAAAATTTACCTGAAAAAATATGTCAATTTTTGAGGTTTTGCCGATATTTTCGAGAATTGAAACACTGTGCGTTGTAGGAAAGAGTCTAGGATGTATTTTATTAAACACACGGTGTTTAATAAACGGGCGTTATTAGGTATTCGGCTATTGTCTTTGCACATAGCCCACTATTATAGTAATCTCTTTACATATATCCTTATTCTTTTTACAATTCTTTATGTGGTAAACTTTGTGGTAAATTTCCATGAACAAAACTATAATGGGGGGTGCATTCTCAAGTCAAAACCCTAAACGGGACTAAGGTCAGCTTAAGGAGTGGTGCCTACCTAAATCCGACATTTCTATTTATTTGATTTATATTGATTTATTTAGCTGTAATATGAATGATACAAAAGTTGCTTTGCGTTATGGAAGTGAATTGAAAGTGGGGTTTGATTTATTAGATTGACGGTTTGCTAACTTATGAAATATAGTGTATATTCACTTGTAAATATTATCTTAGAGCATACATGTTTGGGATTTGATTACTTTTTATGTACCTTAGAGCATACAAATTTTGGGATGGTAAGGGTGTTATTTTTTTATTATTCCTAACTTTACCTTTACTTAACTTGGGGAAACAAACCCTAAAGAATAAACCACAACATTTGTACCCAAAAAAATAACTAACTAAGGAGAGCAAAAATTAAATAGCAAACAACATTCCAAAACTCAAAAACAATAAATAAAACTTGAAAAAACTACATTGTTCATTGCAATAGCTTATTTTGTTTTATTACTTAATCTGTTCTTCTCTCATTGGAACTCCACCTATTTAGAAGCGAACTTAAAATTACACAACGTAGGGTATTCTTTTCGATTAACTAGATGATCACCTTTTGGCTAAACTTGACAACACTGCTTGCGCTGTCGAGATATAAATTAAGTTCGCGCGATTATTCAAATCGCCTTGGGTTACTGCCGTTTTTCATGAGTATGGGGACCCCCACCCCCTGCCCATCACACCAGTAATGTTTAAAGAAACTTTATAGCCAGCCGGATAATATATTCTTTTATTATTTCCCATATAAAATTTTATTTGAAAGTTATCTTTGCGACGCATTATAAATATTTAATTTACACTTAAAGTAAGGTGTTTTAGGGACTCCCTACAACTAAAAAGGTTCTAAATTTATTATAAAAAGGTATATTTTCCAATATTTTTTCCAATTACTAGTACTAATACTAAATTATTTTAAGTGGCCGTAATGCTGTCCCAAAATAGTAAAAAAAATGCTTGCTTGCTTGTATAAGCTTGTTAAATTTGCTGGTAATGTTAATATTTCGTAAAAAACAGCTTGCATTGCAGTCAATATTTTGGACCTGAAACGTTACAGCTCGAGTTGTTGAATCTTAAAAAAACATCTTATTGTGCATATGTAAAAAACAACAAATTTTAAGACGCTCATTTGGCAATGTTAATTTTACAATTTATATATTATATAAATATTAATATACTTATAATACAATACAAGAATAAAAATATCTGCTTTATATTTAGGTATATATTAGGGTGGTCGTTAAAAATTAAATTTTTTGCGACGCCCCCTAAAAAGCTTAATTTTGATGAAAAAACACTGGGAATTTTATTTTTATAATTAAAAACAACACGTGCCTCAAGACGATCTAAGTTAATTTTTTGGTATAATCATGTTTTTTTGGGATTTTTTTATAAAAAATAAAATTTTATTCGAAATATTAACAATTATACAACCCAAATCAATAAAAAAAATAGTTAATCGAAATAACAATAGACAAAAATTTAAATTCAAAATTTCTCCCAGTTGATTTGGTCTATTAAATAAAAAAATGATTTTTAAATTGATATTTTTATTTTTAAACTAAATTAGTACAAACGTAATTTTAATATCTAGATTTCTTCACTCCAAGGTGAAGTTATTTCATTGTTAATAATTTTTAAATCTCAAAAAAATTATTATTCCATATTTTCAAGAAAGACATGATTATACCAAAAAATTAACTTAGATCGTCTTGAGGCACGTCGTCACCCAAGGTTGTATGTTAAAAAAGACAAAAAATTTAAGTCCATGTTTCTACAGGATTATACGTGGCCTACTCTTCACATACCACTTAAAAATAATTCTATAGAATGTATATTCTATGTATACAGAGTTATTTTCAAGTTGAATGTCAAGGGTGGATTACATAAAACCTTGTAGAAGCATAAACTCAAATTTTTTAACATACAACCTTGTTATATTAGGGTGACGACGTGTTGTTTTTAATTAAAAAAAAATTCCTGTGTTTTTTCATCAAAACAAAGCTTTTTAGGGGGCGTCGCACAAAATTTAATTTTTAACGACCACCCTAGTATATGTATATACAGGGTGATTCCTTTAACTTGAAATTTTGAAATATCTCAGTTAGTATGCATTTTACGAAAACAATTTTAAAATAAAAATTAAATGATTCGAGGGGGGAAATCAATCAATACTAAAATTGGTCCTCATACTCTCCTCCTTATAGGGGAAACAGGGGGTTTCCAATGGAACACCCTTGTTTTATTGCAGATTCAGATCATTCGACTAAAAATAGGTAGATTACGTCCTTGCTAATAAAGTTTGTTGATAGTTTGGTGAATCTTTTCATAATTGGTAAGATATTATAAGTAGCATAAAAAATGTCGTTGGGAGGGTTGTGCAGTGAGTTGTGTGGATTGTGTGGATTATGGAGATTTTTCGGGTGCAAACTTGATATAAAATATCTAATAATTATTATTACTAAAATACTCTATAAAGTTTGCATACATTTTTTCAAGATTGCGTATTTTCTTTTAAGTAATAATAATTTTTAATAAGTTTACAATAATTTGGTGAACGGAAAAGGGTGCAAAACCGGATTTATCATTCTTATATCTACTCCAATGTTATCTTAAAATTTGAAAACTTTCGCACTTTATTAGACCTTTTAACAATTAATTTTTTTTTTTAATTTCAATTAACATAATATAAAAATAACATGTTTGTACGGGGGTTACCAAACTTGGGGGGTTAAAAGATCATATGATCCCATGACCTCATTTCAAATTTCAAGGTTATATTTTAAAAAATGCCTGTATTTAATCGCCCATAATAGGTAAAAAATAAAATAATATTAAGTAATAAAAAAAATATTTTTGACCTCTGACCCCATACGGAAGTGTAACTGAGGGTCACCAAACTTGGGGAATCGAAAGATTACATGATTTTATGACCTTACAAATTTTAACGTTATAAGTAAAAAAAATACCTACCCTAACCTAAAAGCGCTCTGGCTATAAAAAATCAGCAATACTCATGTCTGGCATAGATATATTCACACTTCTGACATACAACAGAATAATTTAACCAAGAGTCAGACACGAGCAAATAACTTAATATTATTTTTTTTTACAATTTTGAAAATTCTTCGTTCATTATCGCAGTAAACATTAAATGGCAGACTTTTATTTTTTGCTTTTTTATGACCCAATTAACATTTTGTATAAATTTTATTGACGAGCATAATTTGTTGTATCATAATAGGCATCCCGATTGGTTGTATTATAATAGGCATTGTCGCATTCGCATTCGCGAATGTGTGAAAATTGACATTCGTTACATCACTAATAGATACGAATACCTATTCGCATTCAAATAATTGATGAGAATGTATTGCGAATGTTAAAAAAAAGCAAATATTTACTTTACTACAAGAATAACAATATCTGGTTTATAATTATATAAATTACTTGTAAATTTTACTTATAGGTTAACTCATTTAGCAAAACTAAACACTTTTTAGTTTTGAAACACTTAAATTGACAAAAATAAAGTAAATAATTAGTTATTTAGCGTGTTAGCACGTATGTGCATTTACTTGCCGCCATTAACTACACGATTTTCTGCGCCCATGATAGGCAACCAAGAGTTTGTGTATCATTATAGGCAATGCCTATTATAATACAACCAATCGAATTGCCTATTATGGGCTCATGAAATGGCGGCAAGTTTAAAAAGATGACATTCGCATTCGTGAAGATGAATGACGAGTATTCGCATTCGCGAATGTGTTAAAATCGACATTCGTTACATCACTAAACGATACCCATCTTGGCGTGTTAATTTTCCAATTAAAAAGTGTTTTGTTCTTACTAGGTTTTACTAATGGAAATGGGAATGGAACATAAAAGGAATGAAAAATAAATATTTACGGAATGAGAAGGAAGCGGGACAAAAACGAGACAAATCACAGACATTTCAATTTTATTTATATGTATGGATGAACCACGAAAACAAAGTCCTGGATATTCAGCGAGTTGTAAATAAATTGTGATTTAGATTAAAGTGTATTAATAAAATAAATGAGTTAATGAAATACTAAGTAATTAATCTTAAAGAAGCTACTGAAGAATTATATTTTAAAAGGAGTTCAAGTATGTTTAGCTATAAATCTTTTATTCATTTAATAAAGTATTTTGATACTCTTATGTATTTAATCCCTAAAAACTGTAAGAGAGAGAGAGGAAATGTTTAAATTAGGATGGAGCCGAGAGCTATTTGAAATCGATGATTTAATCCCTGTCTCTCCTTCAAACTCAAATTGCCCCTTCATCATTTATGGGCCCACACGTTTTATTTGCAGTATTGGTTTATCATAGAGTATCAAAAATTTAGATAAATAACACTAACTTTTCTTAAAAAATTAATTACCTGAAATGCATAATGCAGATGAGTTATCCATCTTCTGTCACCATAGACTAAAACGTCCCTTTCCTCTTTAAAACAGGCTGTTTCAGCTCTTTTAAGCATTTCCCATTTATTCAGTATTTTCATGGCAAAGACTTTTTCAGATCCTTTTAGGTTTACTACACATACTTCTCCAAATGCTCCTCTACCAATAACTTTGATTATATCAAAGTCATCTTTGGTTAAACGTAAGGTCTTTACTGTACTTGCTACAGGTTTTACTAAAAATAAAATAAATTTTTTAATGAGAAAATCCCTCTAACGACTAAAAATTTATTTTGATAAAAGAAGATATGTCCCATAGATTTAAACAATAAAACAAAGCTCTATGTTTAAAGGGCTCCGTGCATGTCACTTTAAATCGCTTTTTCTAGCTAAACAGTTTTTGGTCGTAAGGGAGATTTTTTTATTTAACAATACAATAAACAAATATCTTTTGGTGTATGAATTTTTTACCCTTGCATTTTTTTGCTGCTTTAGTATAAGCTATAGCTTCTTAGATAAGTATATGAAACACCTTCTGTGGTTTACTTTGTAAAATGGTTTATCATTAAAAAATACGAATGTTTTTTTAGTAGATTGTATGCATGTCATCAGCGAATTTAATATTTAAGTTTATTTACGGTAAAAATTAGAGTACCAAATTTAAATATATTTTTATTAAAGTTGAAATTTAACAGGATTTGAAAATCATTAACCAATAATACGCTATTTCTAAATTATAGTGAATGCTGCTTAAGAAAAACCCTATTTAAGATTTCCAGTTCCAGTTGCCTAACTGTATATGTTAGTTATACAGGGTTTTCATTTTAAAACGAACCACCTTAAATATCTTTTAAATTAAAAGAATTTAAAAAAATCCAAAAAATACGTCGAGTTATATAAGAAGGGCGAACTTCTATCACATTATTTAATTTAATCTAGTGCTCACCCCCTCGCGCCCACCCACCCCCACTTTAAAATTTCAAATGGCACGCCCCTACAAGTGACACCTCATTTTGAAGAGCATAAAATTCTCTATCCAATGGTGTGAAAAAATAGTAAATCGGATGGCTATTTAAGGATCTGGAAGATAAAATGTGTGCTGATAAGATAAAATAATAAGGTAAAAACAATATTGTTTTTAGGTATCTTTTTGTGCAAAAGGTAATAAAAATGTCCTTAAAAACATTTAAACTGGCACTTTTATCATTAATTCATTTTCTACATTGCTCCTAGTAAGTTTAAAATTAAGACATTAAAATGGGATACACATGTGTAGAGTGTAGAAGTATTTCGTCTCAAATTTTAGCCCGTGTCCGCGAAGAATTTCAAGATCGACTTTACTATTGCCTAGCGAAAAACGGCGAACATTTCGAACAATTTATAAAGTAAAAAATTTATTCAATTTAAAAATAAAAATATACAAACCTTTTTACTTTTTTCTATTTACAGCACACATTTTATCTTCCAGATCCTTAAATAGCCATCAGATTTACTATTTTTTCACACCATTGGATAGAGAATTTTATGCTCTTCAAAATGAGGTGTCACTTGTAGGGGGGTGCCATTTGAAATTTTAAAGTGGGGGTGGGTGGGCGCGAGGGGGTGAGCACTAGATTAAATTAAATAATGTGATAGAAGTTCCCCCTTCTTATATAACTCGACGTATTTTTTGGATTTTTTAAAATTCTTTTAATTTAAAAGATATTTAAGGTGGTTCGTTTTAAAATGAAAACCCTGTATATAAATCGTGTGAAACGCGATATAAAATTATTAAAATATAACTAACTGACTTTTTTAAGTATTATAAAAGAAACGTTTTTTATAGTTGTATATTATTTGTTAGATGCGAAACGAAGCAGGGTGTAAATCTTGGTTGCCTATGAGCAATATATGTAAATATTAATATATATTCCCTCCTCGTCTTCACAAAATGTCAGTAAGTTAGTTGCATTGCAGATAGTTTAGTTTTGTTATTCTAGACATGACCGGTTAGATTATGTTATGTTCTTACTTGTGTGGTAATAAAGAGTTATGTTTGACATTAATTTTTTAAGAACCTGGCCGTTTGGGGAAAACAGGTAGGTTTTTTGTAGGCGGAACATAATGGCGACCGTGGCAGGACTATTTTTACAGTTAGTGCGTCGTACGGTTCCGTGAGTAAGTGCTAGACAAGTTTAGACGGCTTTTGTTTTACTGTTTTAATGAAAGTATAGTTGTCGCGGCGAATGTTTCAAATTGCGTCATCAAATTCTGAACCAAGCACAGACATTACAATTATCGTTGTTTTCTTTCGGAACTAATCATCCACCTCGGAGATGACAGTTTCGACGAGTATGAATTTTGAGAAAATTCACACCTTTATTCTATAAATAAATATGTTTTTCCACTTAAATCGTTTCTGTTAATAAATTGTCCCCACTTGGTTACGGATTACAGTGATCGGGACAGTTGCATACGGTGCTTTGTCAGGAAAATGTGTTCCTTAACAATTGTATAACATTAATACAGGTAAAATCTAAAAACCAGAGGCATTTCTTTTAAAAAACTAATGCAAAGTTTGCTTACTCGAAATGTCGTTTGATAATCAGGCCACCCACAATGCACGCTCGGTACCCTTGAAAATAGGTGCGTTCTTTTCGCCTGAGATCTCAGTTAATCTCCGCTCACATCGGTAAAATTTGCGCGTTCTTTTTGCTTCACTTACCATAAAGTGAGCTGAGATTTGTCCTCCCCCCTCACCGATACTGCTCATGCTGTGCGGGGGAATCAGTTTGAATTAAGTCGGAAATAAAGTGGAGGGGATAAAGAAATGATTGATTTGTTAAGTTTTTAAATAATATAACCTAATATTATTTAGGTGATTTTTTGCAATAAAACTTAAATTTACATAAAAAAAATTTTGTAAATTAGCTATAAACTTGATATAATAAATAAAATTCGTATAAAATTGTTTTTCAGAGCACGTTTTAAAATAAAATTAAACAAAACATGTCAAAGTAAAGTTTTTTTTTAAGTTTTATTTTATATCATTTTATCACATTCATCGTCTTTATCAAATAAAACCTTTATTATTATTTTTGTATTATCCATAATTCAACGCAAATTTAAACATAGAAAACCACCAAATTTAAACCAATAAGGATATGACACAGAACATAATGATATCAGAGATAGGTTATGTTGCCTCTTATTCACGTATACGCCGTCAGATTGCGCGTTTCAATTAAGTGTGTCGTTCTTTTTAATGCTTACTCACATCACTACATCTCATATCACATTAACTGAAGTAAGCTGAGATCTCACATTCGCGTGTTGACCATCGTATCGGCAACACGCTCTGTAATCGTGTAGTCAAATTTTCTATAGTCGTTCTTATCTTTAAACTAAAGTTATTTTGTTCGTGTTACTAACAAATCCTTTGTAATTTTACCCTGTCTATTTATATTAAACGGTAAGCAAACTTATTTTTCATGCAAAATGAATAATTTTGAAGATGGCGAGAGCGCCAAAAAAGTAGCCGAAAAAAACAAGGAAAAAACAATCTGCTACTACAAAGAGGGACATTTCGCGCCTTATGAGGTATGGTTAGAATCAAAAAACGAATTAAACGTAGGAAAATACATTCCGCTAGCACTTGTAAGGAAAATATATAATTTAAAAATTGGTGAAATTACAAAAATTCAACCGAAAGGTGCTAATCGAGTAAGTATTCAATTTGATAATTACTTAGCTGCTAATAAATTTGTAGACCACACAGACATAAAAAAAGTGTTAAATGCTTACATTCCTTATAATAGAATATCATGTAAGGGTGTAGCAATCAACATTGATTGTAACATCCCTTTAAATGAAATTGAGGATGCAATCTCGAAATAAATGAAAAAAGTTAAAAAACAAAATGTGCCATCTACCACTATATTATTAATATTTGAAGGTACCATCCTTCCCCGTAACGTAAATATTTTTAATTACCCAATCAGAATCAACCCCTATATCGCCCCAGTCACCCAATGTTTTAATTGTTTATTCTTTGGTCACACCAAAAATAATTGTAGTAAAATGCCCTAAAACCTACTTACCCAACCCACCTTTCACACCACATCCTAGTGATTTTCCGGCCCCCAGACTAAGAACACAAACCACTCCATCCAACTCCAACAACTTCGCAACACCCCCCACAAAAAAAAGAAAACAATCATCTGCCAGTATAGACACTCTATCACCCATAGTTAACTTAATCCCAACACAAGTATCCCACACCGGGGCTATCTCACCTAATTCAAAAGACTCAAACCCCATACAAATATCCCACCCTGAGAACATCTCAGATTTTGAATTATTTGAATCGCAACATCTCACACAATTAAAACTAATACAAAATAAGATTACGAATTACTCAACTGAGTCACCAGGGTCTAACTAAGACGAAAACTTTTAATAACTATGTCACTTAAAATCCTACAATGGAACATCAGGAGTGTTCACTCCAATAAACATAATTTAGTGGATGTTGTGGGAGCTTACTCACCAGATGTTATTATACTAAATGAAACTTGGTTAAAACCTAACTACTCTTTCAATCTTATGGGTTTTGAAATCTTAAGAAATGACAGGGCAGATGGATATGGAGGAGTGGACATTTTAGTTAAAAGTGGCTATAACTTTATATGCGATAATGCCAAAGTAACCTAGGAAAAAGATAAAATTCAACAAATAAAAATAAAAATTAACAACATTAACATTATAGGTATTTACTGCCCACCAAAAACTAACTTAACTAGACTTTTTTTTCACAACCTATTAAATAATCTTAAAGGACACATTTTAGTGATGGGGGACTTTAATGTCCAACATAACATTCTCAATGATGGCTCCAACACAAGATTTCAAAACCCAAACACACAAAATAATCCCTTAGACCTTTCCTTAATTACACCTGGTCTTGCAGTTAAAACAACATGGGATCGTTTGCCTGATGCTGGCTTCAGCGACCATTTTTCCACTCTCGTGACTCTTCAAGATAAAAACAACTGGGCACCACAAAACACTTTTCAACCAAAAAGAAACTTTAAGAAAGCAGATTGGAACACTTTTAGCAAAGAAGTGGGTAAGAAATTCCTATCCATTCCGGAGGTTTTCAACGACTTTGATTTGTTTTTTGACAAAATAAACAATTCAGCTAAACTTACAATCCCAAGATATAAATTGAATCAAAACAAAAAGCCCAAGTTAATGGTTCCTTGGTGGAACCAATCTTGTCGGGAGGCAGTTAATGAAAGAAAACAAGCATTTATTAAATATAAAGAAAATTCCAGCTTGGAAAATTATATAAACACAAAAAAAATTATAGCTAAGACTAGAAAATATCTGAGAAAAAAAAGAAACAAAACTTTAAGTCTCAATAGAGAATCAAACATAGCTTTAGTATGGAAAACAATAAAAAAAAATTCTCCAACAACCATAACACAAATTTCCAAAATTTACTACCTAACACTGTTGCCCAAAAAATTCTAATCAAACTAAGTAACTGTGATATTAACCCATATGTTAACTTCATGCATCCTGACAGAAATGTTCCACCAATCAACCCAGTAGAGATCAAACTTACAATAAATAACAAAAAATGCTCAGCTCCTGGAATGGATGAGACCTCCTACTTAATGCTAAAACAAGTGCCCTAAATATCTTATCCAATATTTTTAATAAATGCCTCTATGAGCAAACAATTCCTGAACAATGGCGTGTCTACAAGATAGTTGCCTTGCTCAATCCAAATAAAGTACCAAACGTTGTAGGAAATTATAGACCAATTGTGCTGGCTTCTTGTTTCTTAAAAACCCTTGAACTTATTCTGAAGAACAGGATGGAATGGTTTCTAGAGAACCGCCAGGTGTTCTCTGATTTTCAGACTGGATTTAGAAAGGGAATGGGCATCACCAAAAATTTGTATGCAGATGACTTAGTTATCTTTACAAAAGGATCTAATATCGATGAAATGACTGGGAGAATGAATTTGGCTTTAAGCAAAATAAACTCTTGGCTCAAAAATCACAACCTTTCACTATCTTTGGAAAAAACCGAATACATTTGGTTCAAAAAACGAAAATCCAAAAATTCGCCTCCTAAAATCAAAATAGATAACATCGAAATACCCAGAAAAAGCAAAGTCAAATACTTAGGAATCATTAAATTGGAGGGATCAGATTGGGAGAATGGTCGGCGGTGCCAATAAATGCATAAATGTTTTAAGAGCCATTTCAAGAGTCTGGTGGGGAGCAGACCCCAAAATCCAACGAATATTATATAACGGAGTTGTTAGGTCGCACCTAGACTTTGGAAGTTTCATTTTGAACCTTTTATCAAAAAACTTAAATAATAAACTAAACTCCACGCAATTCAGTGCCCTTAGAGCCATTACAGGTCTAATGAAATCCACACCCACAAACGTACTACTTCCTGAATGCGCAGAACTATCACTTTCGGACAGAAGACTTTGGTTAGCAAGCAGATTTTTCCTCAAAATCCTTAAATTTAAATCCCATCCAATCATCTCAATTACAACTTCCCTATACCAAGAATGCATAAGTCAAGCGACATACTGGCGCAATAAAGATCAACCGTACGTCGTACAGTCTTTAGCCCTTTTAAAACACATAAATAATTTCAGAAGAGGTCATAATAATAATAATAATAATAATAATAATAATAATAATAATAATAATAATAATAATAATAATAATAATAATAATAATACCTTTATTTCTGAGGAAACATAGATACATGTATAGAAAACGCCTTGCTTCGAGGTGGAGTATGAGTATCAATTTAATAAAATCAATGTGGTAAATCTTAACCTGAAAAAGCATACCCTCACAAATTTCACCACCTTTAACAGGGTTCATACTGTTGAATTCGTATTAAATTCCCTGACTTTTCCAGGTTTTCCAGAACTTTCTCAAGCTTTTTCCATAGACTGTGGAAGGTGTCAAAAATTGATATTGATATTCAGGCAAATAGGAAAAAAAATAAAAAATTGAATTTATACTTTGCAGCTTTAATAACAGACCATAAAAACACAAATAAATACATATAGCATAATTCATATTATATGTGACCTGGACTCTAGAAAGGTACCTATGGTCGGAAGAATCAATTTTTGTTTTTTGATCGAAATTTATAAAAAATTTAACGTATTTTTTTATGGAACATACCGCAGACTCCTAAGTTTGAAACTTTTGCTGGAAATCATCCTTAAAGTTCAACATGAATTATAAAAATCGCGAAAAAAGTTATAAATAGATCAAGAATTGCTTTTTTTGATCTTTTATTTTCGTCAATATCCTGAAGAGACATATCGAAAGACGAATCTGGTCTTGATCTTCGTAATCTTCATCACAATTCGCAAAACATTGTTTCTCCACTGCTTTAAATTCTTTTTCTAAATACATTATGCACTTTCACAAACTAAAACAACTTTAAATTAGCTGCATAACGTTCACAAAATTAGCTATTTAGGGGAAATCACTTGAATAAGGTACAAAAATATTTATTGTAAAAGCACCACTGTATAATGGAAGTCTAAAGAGAGGTGGAGAGCCAAGGGTAAGTCGAAAAAAGAAAAGGTAGAAGCGCAAATACAAACGCGACGCACGGACAGCTGTTTTCTCGAAAAGTTGATTTCTAACCATAGGTAGCTATTAAACAATTTTTCACAATTACGAGAAAGACTTGTAATGTTACTTTGACTTTTGTCAAAGACAAACTGACAGTTACACGATTAGGTAGTTACATTAAAATTACCCAAGCATTTCATTTATATTAAATCATAATGTAGATTGTGTAGGTATTAAGTAAATATTATTTTCTTTTATATTATTATTATTATTATTTTAAGTATTATTTACAGATAATTCCCTGACTTTTCCCGGATTTCCCGGTTTTTCCGGTCGCTACGAACCCTGTGTAAGTCTAAAATTAAAAAATTCAAAGAATACAACATTATTTATACTGATGCTTCCAAAAAGGGGCACAAAACTGGGCTGGGGCCAAGGTGGGCATATCCAGTTCGCAGCAAGGCTAGCGGATGACCAATATGTAAAGGTGTCGAGATTGCAGTCTCAAAATCTATTTACAAAAATATCATTCTAAGCGACCCCATTAGCGCCTTAAACCAATTAACAAACATTAACTTTAATGCTCAAGATGACTATATTACCCTTGCAACAAGAAGACTAATAATTACTGCCAATGAAAACGGATTTGAATTTGTTCTGGGATGGGTACCTGGTCACGAAGAGATTAAAGGAAATAAGAACTTGCAAAAATAGGGCTGGAACTTAACATTTCACTTGATCTACTTCCTGATACAAATGATATAAAATCAGAAGTGAAAAAAACTATCAACCTAAATTGGAATAAAAAATGGAAAAAAATATGTATGACAAAAGGCAGCTGGTACAACAAAATAGTAAATGAATTCCCAAAAAAACCATGGTTCTACAATAACAAAATTAAAAGAAAGAGGTACCTCACTACCATTATCCGCCTACGATCTGGGCATGGTATATCAAACGCGCACCTCCATAAAATTGGAATCAGGGACGACCCGATGTGGTGAGATTGGAAATATAACACACATGCTGCTCCAATGCCCCATCAACAAAAAACGAAACCATGACCTATACTTTGAACTAGCAACACAGGAAATCATTCTACCCGCAAGTATACACGCAATTCTAAGAGAAGTCAACTAAAAAACTTTAAAAATCATACAAAAATTCATGGATAAAATGAAAATTGAATTTTAACTTCTTTGGTTTACCGTTATCAATCCTTTCCAAAAAATTCTATCCTGGGCTCCCCATCCGAGGCAACATTTTAGGGTGTTTAAGTCGCTCGGCTGTGGCCCCTGAGCGTGAAGGGTCTTGTCCTTTGTTTGTAAATTATATCTGTATTAATATTTAACGTAAAAAAACAAAAAATCATATATATGAAGAAAAAAAAAGAAAAACTCTAACCTATAACACTTATGTTTATTAAACTAATGCAAAAATCCCTCTTGAAGGTATGGATAGTTCCAGATCCACTTAACTGGGGGCCTTCAAGAATAATTGGAATAACATCAACATCATGAGCTGGCCATATAGCTTTAAAATTAACTAAAGGCCAAAAAAATTTGAAGAAGAAGAAGCTGAGATCTCAGGCGAAAAGAACGCACCTATAGACAAAGATAATACACCCCAGGGGTGTATTATCTTTGCCTATAGATACGCTACTGACTACCTAACCTAACATTTCACGTTTTTTAACCGTATGTTGAGAAATCGGTTTTTGACATTCGACATTGATGACGCAATTTGAAACATTCGCCGCGACGACTATACGTGATTTTAAATTGAAACTTGTATGAACTAACCTATATATATATATATATATAATAATATTGATGGAATCACAAAGGAAAAACCGGCGAGTGTTACGTGGTGCATTGACGCGCTATGTTAATGAGCTACAGTATTTGCTGGTGGCTGTTCCGACGGACGTTCAGGGGATCCAAGTGGCCTGGAATATGTTGTTACAAAAGTAAGAATACCTAAGGGCGGTTGATGCGGTAATTTATGCTGGACTTTTGGAGGTCGACACGCTGGAGGAACAAGACTTGGCCACCGAACTCGACGAATACTTATATTAAGCCATTCACATAAATAAAGGTGAAATGTAAAAAGCTGCTGGTAGAAGGTCGAGCATCAGGGGTGATTGTTGACAGTGTCAACTTGTCAACTTGACACCCATGTTTCGAATAGGCCTGTCCATCGGCAGTCGGGTAAGCGTACATTTAAATTACCTGTTATCGAGTTTAAAGACTGGCTGCCTTTTTGGGGGAAATTTAAAAAGATGCACGAAGCCACCGATATCGACGAAAACGATAAAATAGACTATTTAACGCAGGCAACAGTTTCGGGTAGTCGGGCAAGAGGACTAGTTAATAGTTTTCCCGCTCTCTACAAAAAAATCATCGATTGTCTTAAATCGCGTTTCGGTCGTGGGGATCTTTAAATCGAAGTGTACGTTCGCTTTTTATTACGATTAATTTTAGTTAACGCAACATCAACAATTAGGCCTGACATTTCGTCATTATAGTTGCTTTCTAATTGACCGTTTTAAGCACGCAATGCAGCCCCGGGTTTTAAGTTTGCGTTTCCATTACTCTTGGTCTGCATTGGGTGCTCAAAGCGGTCAATTGAAAGCATCTTATATGACGAGATTGAGACGCAGTTGCGGGCATTGAACGCTTTCCCGAGTGTGGTATTAGATTCAACAAACAATGTGTATCGCCTTTCTAAAAGCGAAAGTGAAAAACTAGCAGCGCATTATGCTTGTAGCAGAGGATTTTGGCCTTCATTCTATGACCAACTCAATAAAAAGTGAAGGAAGCAAAAACAAATAGAGCGAAAAAGGCCATAACCAAATGCAGCGGGACTGATTAATTCAAAGAACAAATGTATTTTCTGTCATCGGCCGATGATAAAGTTGATAAAGTCGAAAAGGTTGATCAGACGCTATCTTCGTTCTGTGCGAGCATTGATCGATGGCGGATTGCAACGATCATATTCTTAAAACCTATGCTAAGTCGCTAGGCTATGGCCCAAAACGAGGAATTTATCAATCATGGATTGTTTGGTGGTCTCAAATGAAACAAACACATAAGGGTCAGTCCATATCAGATCAACACAGCTCACAACCCGAACTGTTCAGAACTTTATGAAATTTTGTACACTTATTCTGGTCCATAAAGTAAGTTTATTTCCAAAATTTACAATTTTTTTATGAAGTATATTTTTAGATACAAAGTTACAAATTTTGGAAAAAATGCTAATTTTAGTGAACATTAGTATTTTTAAATTGGATTTTCTCAGCTTATAATTCAGATAGAGGGATAAAATGTATGCAAATTTAAAGTGATTTCAATAAGCTTTAATTTGAGATATGCAACATGTGTTTTTTTGTGAAAACCAACAATTTTCCAAAAACATGTTTTTTTTTAAATGCAATTTTTAAAAAGCTACCTTTTTAAAAATTTGCAAAAAACATATGTTGTTTATCAATGGCTATTCTAAATAAATGCAAAATTTAAACTCAGCATTCCAAGTAGTTTTTTAATTACAATGAAATTAGTATGATTATGTCATCCAATTTTTTACATTTTCAGGAGACAATCCAAGCCAAATATGTGGAGTTACTTAATAATATAAATGACTTAACTAGTTTAGTTGGTAAAAAAACTATTACCCTATTTTAACCCTTTTAATCATTTTTAGACTTACTTTATTACTACTGAATGATAAAAAAAATGACTTCAAATAAAAAGTAACTTGTCCTTTATTTTTGCAAAACATAACAATATCATTATAAAATATATTAGATAATGAACATACACTTTTTAAATATTTTGAGTTTGCTGTAAACCTAGCAGTTATCTGATCATCTTTTTTGTAAGTTCTTCCAGTAGCTGTAGAGAAACATCAATTTTTGTTTTTATGTTCTGTATGGGAACCAATAAAATATCAGCCCTTGGTGGAAATGTAAAGGATGGTGAAGGTCCATGTGGTTGCAAAAAACTTATATCTACCTCATTTTTGTGTTCAAGTACGTTCAACACACATCCCACATACCATTTACTCATATATGCACGCGACAAAGCCATTAATATTTTCTAGTGGAACATCGTTCTCTGAACTTACAATTTTGTCCACCACACTTTCAGTGCTATTGGATAATGTTTTCGTTTTTAATTGAAAGGTGCTTTGTGGTATGAGTACCAACAATGGTTTGACACACAGAAAATCTTTCCTCCAAAAACTTTTTTCCTCGAGATATTCATCCTGATTTACATAAATAAAATGACAAGCATTTATATTTTTTATACACCAAATAGTTGAAAGGGTGTAAGAATTTGATCTTCAAAAGGCCTCTGTAGACTAGCTTTTGAAGCTAACCTTACAGTGCCACCCACCATCAGATGGCCCTTTTCCATGTGATGTCGCAAAAAAATGCAATTCTGCATGTTAAAGTCTTTTTTATAAAAACATACATTTATAAAATTATTTTTATTTTTGTACTTGGTTTTTCTTGAAATAATTTTTTTAGTAATATAATACATTTTCTTTGAAACAAATGTACTGCAACAGTGTCATGTTTAAGGCATTCTGATATAATAACAATAGTCTTATGCTTTAGTACATTGTTATCCTTATAGTATGAAATTATAGGATGGAGTGTAGCCTGTAGATTATTCCAATGAAACCCTTGAACCTTATCTTGCAAAACAAAGCTATAGTTTTCTGAAAAGTGACAAACTACCACCAATTCACCTTCTCTAAGCTCATTTTTTAAATCATCAAGAAATTTGAAATTTGCACAGAATAACACAAAACCACGTTTTTTTGAGTAAGAAGTTAGGTTATTGGTTTAATCATTTTACATTCTCATTTCAATGATTTCAACCAAAATACCAATCACGTAATTTACCTACTACATTTACTACACAATAATTTACTATGTTCTGTGATTTACTACATACTACATTTACTACATAGTCAATGTATAAAATGTAATAAACCCAATTTTTACGTCAGTTTCCCATCCCTGGGCTGGAGGCCTTACAAACGGGACAAATATTACTATTTTTACTCTTTTTTATTCTTAAAGTTATAGATATAATTATTAAAAAGAACTTGGCAATAATAATTTTATAAAACAAACTGGCTACCAAACACTTATACTAAAATTCACATTAACACATGCGACGCAGCATCGCTGCGTTCGTTTAACGATCATCGTTATTTATGCGTCGAATAATATTAAGTACATTGTATCGACGTTGCTGCGTCGTACATTGTTGTCAGCTTCACTTGATGCAGGATTACCGTAAGTTTAAAAGAAATATTCACTTTTTCAATATACACCTAATTTAAAAGCGCACCCTTGCGGCAAACTGCCAAACTTCAATATACACGTATTTTACAAAAAACCATCAATGCTGCGTCACCCTTAAAAACGGTGTGTGGGATTGTCATGACGTCACAAGTAAAATAAACCTTAAATGTAATGCTGCGTCAATATACGACGCAGCATTACACCTGACGCAGCATTGAATGCAATTTTCATAATGTATTGACGCAACATTGTAGGCGGGATGTATATATATACTTAGATAGATACACTTAAATAAAACAAGTGCCAAACCCCGCCCACTGTAGTAGGGATTGAATTTGTTTGCTTGCCGTATCATTGTCGTATAAAAAGTTATTTTCGTTATTTTAGAATTATTTTTCATTAGTCTCGTCCCAGCCCTCGAGCGAGTAAGTCGATGTAGCGGAGAGAGTAAACGTAAAACGTTAAAACCATAACCAACAAATATGCCCATAGTGCAAACAACTATAGTGTAACAATTACAGTGAGTACAGACTACTCTTCTGTCAATAATTAGTTAAGGGCCAAGTGAAAAGGAAAAGTGAAGTGAAGTGACAAGTGCGAACGTACATATTGAAACGGTCAAAGGAGTTAATTGTGAAGTGACAAGAAAGATTTAAGTGACAAGTGTTAGTGCCTGAGCGGTCGCACCATCTATCAACAGGACGTTTTTCACTGGTCAAACAAAAGAGGCCAAACAAGGGAGGAACAGGCCACCTGCAAATGATTGCTAAGTATCCTCAATTTACCCGCATGACCTAACACATAATTTGCAAATTAAACTAAACAAGGCACATTGCCTAATCCCTACAAAAAAACAATAATCATCGGCAACAGTAAAATAAAAAGTCAATTTTCCAAGAAAAAAACAAACAGCCGATCGCGGACACACACCAAAGTTGAACAGGGAAATAAAGCTGTCAACAAAACAGTTTAAGAATAACAAACTGAGACCAATAAATTTGACACTTAAGACATAACACATAAACTAAGAAAACATAAACAAAGTAAAAAAAGCAATCTAATCAATATCCATGGAATTTGTAAACACTAAGACCTAAGGTAAAAGTAAAAAAAATACCCCCCACTGGGAACTGCCTTATCGCAGCGATTGCGGCCTTACGCTCGGCACGAGTGATGGGCTCCTCCGCGGGGGGGTGCAGCCTCCCGTGGCCTCTACGGGGGATGGTCTACACGGCGGTAGTCGTAGTACGATTGCCGTTGTGTGGATTGTCTTCCGGGGGGGCCGCGGGGGGTTGTATTTCTTTGCGGGGGAGTTTATCATGTGTGCCGATTATCGTACCAATGGGAAAAACCATTACCAAAAGGGTAAGAGTAGCCCAATTAAACACTGGGACCACGTCACTCGTAGACAACGCAACAACATACTACAAGCCACCCTTAAACTAGATCTTAAAGACAAAAAAGTCGGTAGACCATGCTTCACATTTCATGACACGTAGCACAAAACATGCACTTCTCACAAAGTAACAAGACCAGTTGGGAGCAACTAAGCAACAATAAAAATAAAATAAAAAAAAAACAACCGACACACTTTACCAAGTTCAGGAACTATCCGACACGGATAATGACAATAATGAACAAGACGAAGACCTCGACTAGGAAACTACACCCCTGCAGCGTAATAACAACTCCCCAACTCCAAATAGTAATCCCAAATGTTTGGAGTAATACTAACCGACTGGTCTAGGGGGATTCCGCGTCGTACTTAGTTTTAAGTCGGCGTAATTGTCCCCCAAAAACCAACTCCCTCCCGTCCCTCATCCATACCTCACTGAGCGTATAGCATAGGCCCGGCGAACCCGGGAACGGCTATTATATCTATTCGCCTCTCGCTCTCGAGCCCCAAATAGGGGACAGTACGGAACGCAATGGACATTCGCACCCAGCAAACACGGGTGAAGCCGTGCAGTTGCTGGGGAAGAACAAAAATCGGCGTAAGTAAACATAGGCCTGTACGGGGTTTGAGAGTCAAGAGGAAATGGGGCTGGTTATACGTCTCTTATACTCATACTCATACTCGTTATTTTAGAATTATTTTTGTTTGAGAATTTATAGGTTTTATTTTTATCGAATTCGTTTGTTTTGTTTTAATGCATTTCTGCAAATAAAAACTAAGTATTGTTTAAAATCCATTAAATTTCAGTTAATGGCGAAAATTTATTTCTTAAAAACTATACACATTTCCCTACGACAGCGTCGGAGCTACTGAACCCAGTAGATCAAACTGCATGCCCTTGTATCTGGCTGCATGCCGCGCTGTTGCCATATGCTATTATTGTTTCCTAAAAGGGTTGTTTTTCTTATTTTTTAATATTAAAAGTAAGAAAATTAACTAAATCAAATTATTTTTGACATATTATTTTTTTTTTGTTATTTTTTAAGTTTCAAACAAATAAAATTAAACTATTTATTAAATAATTATAATCGTTCTCTTCTGATTTAAAACAACCTGGCAACTATGGTTCGTAATTACGAATGGCTTGGTTTAAACCACGCCCAATTAAAGTTTGTTTCTTTTTCTCTGATCAGAATATAATTTGTTATCCTTGTCTCCAGCCTTACTTACTTGATTCTATACAGTCTGTATGTAATTATCAGTGGCGTAGCTAGCCTCGAGGGGGCCCCGTATCAAAAATCTGGTAGGGGCCCTTATACGGGAAGAGCTGCTGGCAAAAACATTTCTGGGTGTCACGCCCAGTCTATTTTGGGCAAACAAAAATATTTTTTAGGGTATCATTTTTTTGCATTTACCAATTTTTTATAATTTAATAAATAATATATGTAAACATAGCTTTTTATGTACAGGCAAATTTTAAAATTTGGTCTGGTTCTAGACATTTACCGTTTTTCAACATCTTTTAAAAGGTTGTTATTTTAAAATAAAAGCAAGTCATTTAAAATAATTGTAACGCTAATAATTATTTCTAATTTGCTTTTAATATAATCTATGATAATAACACGCTAAGCAGACTCAGTATGCGGCGCAGAGCACAGAACAATATGCGCAGACTGCGCCGCAGACAACGCATGGCGGAAACAATTAAATAATAATATTATTTATTTATTTGTAAGAAAAAATCGTCAAAGTTTTTTGTTTTGAGTGCGTTCCACCAACTTCAAATAACGACTGACAGCTGTTTCGACCTATATTGGGTCCCATGAGTGTCAGGCAACTTGGTGTAGTAAAACAAACTCAAAACAAAGGACTCTCTGAGCTTATATGCTCGGTTGGTAAGCCAACAGAGGCGAGATGTAAGAACATCAGGTGATCCACACCGTCAAACGAAGTGGCCTTTGCCGCAATCGGTACATACTATGCAACCGGAACTGCACACAGCAATTGTATCACAGATGAATATTACCAGTAATTGGTCACGAAAGTTTCTTAAAGAAACTAAGAAAATTGAATATTTATTTAATTTTATGCCTCAATTTTTTTAACATGTGGATAATATGTTCTTTGCTTACGCATGTCGAAGCCAAACGGGGGCCCCCCTAGCCCGGGGCCCCGTATCATTGATACGGCTGATACGCGGTAGCTACGCCCCTGGTAATTATGTGATATTAAAATGTTAAATGTAAATAGTTTATGCTCACATTAATAACACAGCCACACAAAAAAAAAATTGTGTTCTGATCTGGGGGCCTGACCATATTTTCTATATATTTTTGGGGTCGCTGAATCCGAATCCGAGGTCTATTTAACCCCATCACATCAGGATTTTGCCATAACCTTAAAAAACCTATCATATAAGCTATTACTATATATAACCCTGAGAATGTGGTTTTAATATAAAAATCCAAGCTCTTAAATATCACAACTTTATAACTCACATAACTCCATACCCCATAACCCATTTAACCTCATAACTCAATGTACATCAACCACGTTTGTCAGATATTTAACTTAATATGTACGTTATTTTAATAACCGCATAACTTTAGTCTCTTCAAAGCTAAATGTCTGACATACGTAACTGTTGGAATTGATGTTGATGGGGTTAAATGGGTTACAAGGTTATGGGTTTAAGTGGTTTATGGGATGGGGTTAAAATGGTTATTGGGTTTAATAGCTTGGGTTTTCAGATCACAATTTCATCCTAAAGATTATATGTTTAAATAGATCATGGGGTTAAGTGGGTCATGGGGTTATGGGGTTAAGTGAGTTTTAGGCTTATAGTGTTTAGGAGCTTGGGTTTTTAGACAACAACTTAATATTTAGGGTTATATGCGTTTAATAGCTTAAATTATAGATTTTTTGAGGTTATGTCAAAATCCTGATGTGATGGGATTAAATAGACCTTGGATTCGGATTTAGCGACCCCAAAAACATAAAAGAAATATGGTCAGACCCCCAGATCAAAACACAAAAAAAAAATTGTGTTTTGATCTGGGGGCCTGACCATATTTTCTATATATTTTTGGGGTCGCTGAATCCGAATCCGAGGTCTATTTAACCCCATCACATCAGGATTTTGCCATAACCTTAAAAAACCCATCATATAAGCTATTACTATATATAACCCTGAGAATGTGGTTTTCATATAAAAATCCAAGCTCTTAAATATCACAACTTCATAACTCACATAACTCCATAACCCCATAACCCATTTAACCTCATAACAATGTACATCAACCAAGTTTGTCAGATATTTAACTTAATATGTACGTTATTTTAATAACCGCATAACTTTAGTCTCTTCAAAGCTAAATGTCTCAGATACGGAACTGTTGGAATTGATGTTGATGGGGTTAAATGGGTTACAAGGTTATGGGTTTAAGTGGTTTATGGGATGGGGTTAAAATGGTTATTGGGTTTAATAGCTTGGGTTTTCAGATCACAATTTCATCCTAAGGATTATATGTTTAAATAGATGATGGGGTTAAGTGGGTCATGGGGTTATGGAGTTAAGTAAGTTTTAGGCTTGTAGGGTTTAGGAGCTTGGGTTTTTAGACAACAACTTAATGTTTAGGGTTATATGCGTTTAATAGCTTAAATTATAGATTTTTTGAGGTTATGTCAAAATCCTGATGTGATGGGGTTAAATAGACCTTGGATTCGGATTCAGCGACCCCAAAAACATAAAAGAAATATGGTCAGACCCCCAGATCAAAACAAAAAAAAAAATTTGTGTGGCTGTGTAATGTTTCAAATTGTTACAAACAAGCTAGTGTGGGGGAATGTGGTGTTGCGCACGCAACCACCTGATATGTAATATACTGGCACGCTCTCTCGACTATCGACCGTTGCACGAGTAACATATAAGTCTATGATATAAGAAGAATAAATGAAGTCATAAGCGAATCAAGTATTTCATTGTCCTATCCAAACACGACACAAAAATACCACCAATTTAATTTGTTTGTATAGTAATATCCAACGTTTAAAGAGAACGTGGTTTTTAGTGCATGTTTTTGTAATTTTCTACGGATTATTTTTATTTAGGTTCATCAAATTTATAAAAATAAAAAATATACCATGGATAGTATTTTTATAAAGGAAATGGTAATGGCAGTGTATGGAAGAATAACATTGATGCAGTCATCTGTGACTGGCGAAGTCTATTACTAACAGAACAAAGGGAAACATGGTGTTACTATTGGTATTTACGTATATGAATCATATAGGGCTGTATCGGAATTTATAGGAATTCTACATCTTTATTTGGTATTTCCATATATAAGGAAATTTTGTTAGTTGTTTTTTATCTAATAATAAAATTTTGACGATAAAATTGATGATTCTTTTATAATATTCTTTTTGGCCGACCTAAACTAAACTTTTGGGCTCTATCCAGGCTGGTTTAAACCACTAGTGGTTAATATATAAAACTTATAAAATTGGGTAAAAAGTCTGTTTTCAAAAGGTAAAAAACTACTCCACCTCTATAAACTAAAAATTGCAAAAAAAAATGAAAATACTTACCATAGTCAATAAAATCAGACACAGCCTTTTCTCTTCTTAAACTGGAATTAGAGCACTCATCATACAAAACTATTAAAACATCAATTAACGTTTCAATGCTTAAACTTTTTTCTTTGGTCACTACAGGACCTCCTAAAAATAATACTTCCAACTGCCTACAACGATGCTCCCAGGCCATGTCCATCATATTTTCATCACAATCACCCATGGTTTAAAGCTAAAATAGTTTCTCAAGATGAATCTAAACATAGTTGCATATTTAGTATAAAATTAATAATATATTAGTATTAATTATATAATTGTGAGTCTCTTTCCTCGAGATACTTAATTACTATGTAGTAGCGCCACCTGGTGTCTACTCTTGCCACTATTTGACAGATAAAAGAAATTAGTTATACTCTGTCGGTAACACAGTTTTCATTCATTGCGTTTACTTAGTGTCGAAAGAAAAAAATTTGGAGTGATTGGAGATGATGTTATTAGAACGCTTGCCGGTACAAGAAGAAAAAAGAGGTACAAAAAAACGAAAAAGAGGTAAGCACAAAAGGAATTGCGTGAGGTTTCAAAACCCTCAGGAAGAAACGCATGAGGTTTTAAAACCCTAAAATAGACTCGCCAAAAAGGTCCAGCCAAATATAAAAATGCGTGAGGTTTTAAAACCCTCAAATAAAACGAAGGTTTTAAAACCATCAAAAAAATGCTTATGGATGCGTGAGGTTTAAAAACCCTCAGAAAGAAACGTATGAGGTTTAAAATTCCTCTATGTTACATTAGGTCTAAAAAAGACGAGCATGGGTTTTAAAATCCTTAAATAAACACTACGTTTATAAATGCTCAAATCTAAATACCATTTTTTTTTTCAGGCAAATATAATCATTAGATTCAGCAGATTCTTATGGTACAGATGTTGAGGAGGAGGAGGACATGCTAGTGGACTGTTTGGGGGAAAAACCTAATAGTGACAAAAATAAGGGTCTAAATTAGGGATTCAATCCGGCACCAATTTCAATCCGGTCGGATCCGGCCGGATTCATGTCGCCAAATTAGTAATTTAATGTTTGCAATTCAATTTAATTATTAACCTTCTATGGTAAACCTAGTATGGATTATGCATGCTATTTCTGTGGAAGAATAGCAAATAATAAAAAAGGAATTTTCTTACATTATATATAAATTTATATTCTTTGTTTTTATCTTTTGTAAATGTCAAACTCAGTTTTACAAATAAAGATTTTGTAAATATGAATAAATCTTTATTAGAATTAAATTAAGGCAAAAAAATCAAACAAATGTATTTTTCTACTCCCACCTTTAAAACGTCCATAATCGTAAATGTTTCCATGACACTAAGTGACCTTTTAAATACACATTGAAAAGTTGTGGCTTTATGGCGTTTTAGTCACGGGCTGAAGTTAGCTTTAAGTTATTTGACAGTTGTCAAATGTCATACAATCGTTAAAATAAAGTGCCCTTCTTGAAAAAATAATACTAAATGTGAAAATTATTTTTTTAACGCAATACAAAAATACAAAAGCATTAAATAGTTTCTCAACGCCAATATTTGAAAAGTTTACATGAACATTGTACTGACCTTTTAATTTCGCCGAAAGTAAACTGGATAGGTATAACTTAAATTCGAGCTCGGACTCCACCGTGAAGAGCTCATAAAACATGTTCTTTACATTCACTGAGAAAAACTCTTGTTAATCGATTTTCAACGAAAATATTTCGATTTATAACCTTTAAAACAAAGAAAAATTTGACATTTGACGGTACTTAACACAGATTCCCCTATTGTTTTATAGATGGCGCTCTATACAAATATTTGATTTAAATCATTTTAAGATAATAATAAGTATTTGTCGTAGAAAAAGTATAGTATGCAACTCGTTTATAAACTTTTCTAGACACTCATTAATTTAAGCACTCGCTCGCTCGTGCCTAAATTAAATTCACGTCTAAAATGGCGTTTATCAAACTTGATACATAATATACTATTTTCTACTCCCACCTTTAAAACGCCCTTTATCGTACATGTTTCCATGACACTAAGTGACCTTTTAAATACACATTGACAAGTTGTGGCTTTATGGCGCTTTAGTCACGGGCTGAAGTTAGCAACAGGTTTTTAGTCACGGGCTGAAGTTAGTTTTAAGTTAGTTGACAGTTGTCAAATGTCATACAATCGTTAAAATAAGTGCCTTTCTTGTAAAATTATACTAAATGTAAAAATTATTTTTTCTACTACCTTGCTAGAAAACTTAATTTTCCACCCCCGAGCGAGGGAGGAAAAGGCCTCTTTTCCTCCCCGGGAGGAAAACAATTTTTCTCCCTCTTTTTTTTTAACAATTTTACATAAGCAAGAGTTTTTGTACCTTGTCTAACCCTATTTGACTTAGTAGAAAAAAGATTTACTCCGCGCTTGTCCAACCATTCTTTTAACAAACTATATTCATTTTCATATCGCTCTTTCAATTTTTAAGGAAGGAAATTAATTGCACCTATTCTTGCCTCTATAGCATGATCTTGCGGCAGGTCTTCGCTAGAACTCATTTTCAAAACGTAGGAAGAATTTCAAATTTATGATAAACATTCTGACAGCTTATAAAAACTGTTGTTTGTATTACCAAAAATACCATAGCAACAAAGCATTGTCAACATAACGTCGGCGACGCAACACCTACTTAATATTTTGTCATAATTTTATAGCCCCATACCGGGTTAGTAAAAGGAACCGGAATGCTTAAAATGTCTTAAAACCGATAGAAGGTATTAGAAAAAACTATATACATACCTCAGGAGAAAAATGCGTTTCCCCCCTTGAATATTTAATGCCCTTCGCTTCGCGTCGGGCATCAAACTATTCGCGGGAGGAAAAGCACTATTTTCCTCCCATGGTATGTAAATAGCTATTATTATCTCAATACAAAAATACAAAAGTATTAAATAGTTTCTCAACGTCAATATTTGAAAAGTTTATATGAAAATTGTACTGACCTTTTAATTTCGCCGGCAGTAAACTATAACTTAAATTTTGGCACGGACTCCACTGTAAAGTCCTTATAAAACAATTTCTTTACTTTCACTGTGAAAAACTGTCGTGTATAAAATGGCGTTTTTCAAACTTGATACATAATACACTAATTATCTACTCCTTCATTGACGAGCTGCGACTTATGGCGTTTTAGTCACGGGCTGAAGTTAGCAACAGTGTCTTTTGGGCATTTTAGTCACGGGCTGAAGTAAGCTTTATTATAAATAAGGGAAAAATGAGGTTAAATCCGTTAAAAGTTGGCAGATGTCAAAAGTTTAACAAATAAAATTGGCTTTAAATTCTTCTTCGTGTGCGTCGTAGATAAAGTATAGTATGCAACTCGTTTTATAAACTTCTCTAGACACTCGTTTTTATTAAACACTCGCTTGCAAGCTTCGCTCGTGTCTAATAAAACTCGTAACTAAAATGGCATTTATAAAACTTGATCCATAATATACTATTATCTACTCCCAAATTGACAAGCTGTGACTTTTCGCTTTAGTCACGGGCTGAAATTAGCAACCGTGGCTTTTGGGCATTTTAATAACGGGCTGAAGTTGGTTTTATTATAAATTGCGAAAAAGTGAGGCAGGGTTCCCACCAACAAAATGAAACAAAATTCCCTGACTTTTCCAGGTTTTCCAGACCAATTTTCATCAATTTCCAGCAATAATTATAGTAAAAATATATTTTATTTTTCTTTTTACAATTTTTTTTAACATTTCTTAAAATATAATAAAAAATTAAACAGAACATTCATAAAAAATTTGAAAGGAAACAAACTTAGT
This sequence comes from Brassicogethes aeneus, assembly GCA_921294245.1. Lineage (NCBI taxonomy): Eukaryota > Metazoa > Arthropoda > Insecta > Coleoptera > Nitidulidae > Brassicogethes > Brassicogethes aeneus. The sequence goes on from OV121132.1 coordinate 60,125,212, forward strand.
TTATAAGGTCATACATTTTATAAGTATTTGCACAAATTATTTATTTTAGTTTCAATGCCCGGCTATAATATTTGTAAAAAATAATCTTCGGGCGGTATAAAAATAGAAACAATTTTCGGAAAAATCAATAAAAATTAGTTAAATTCCCTGACTTTTCGTAAAAATTAGTTAAATTCCCTGACTTTTCGTAAAATTCAGCAAATTCCCTGACTTTTCCCTGACTTTTTTATTAATATTTAATTTCCCTGACATTTCCAGGTTTTCCCTGTTTTCCAGGTGAGTGGGTACCCTGTGAGGTTAAATGTCAAATGCCAAATATTTATGAATTGAAATTGGCTTTAAATTTTTATTTCTGTTCGTCGTTTTATAAACTTCTCCAGACACTCGTTTTTGTTAAACACTCGCTCGCAAGCTTCGCTCGTGCCTAATAAAAAAAATCATATTAGATAGGAATATATTCGTATAAGGAGCAAAAAACAAAAGTAATAAATAACTCCAGAGAATTGTAACTCTTGTAGCTCCCAAAATTAATCCCGAAATAAGTATTACTATGAGTGAAGCCCTTATGAAGACTGATAACTATTATCTTATCCCACCACAAAATTTGCTTGGAACAGTCATGTGTGCTTTGGGATTGGCTATGACAACCTTAATCAATAATGGAAATGAAGACCTAGAAGTTCTAAAAGAACTTATTTTTCATTCAATTTCAATGAGACGACGAAACCAAATTATGCCAAATTTATCGAAGGACGTAAAGGAAGTAATAAAGGAAAACTAAATAGTTATTTTGTGAAAAACATAGACAAACAAATAAAATCTTTGATGGTGTTGAATAAAACTGGTCGAGATATATATTACAACCAAAAAATTGTATGGTTTCAAAAGACTTCAAGACCCCTGCTCTTCCAAAAGGGGTGGGGGCGAAAGTAGGGTACAAGACCACTCCAGCTCATTACAAGAGATCTGCTCAGTATCGAGGACCTCCTCAAAAATCGAAGAGCAGATATGTAAGCAGGCATTAGAGGTAGGTTTTGCAGGGCGATTGAAAAATTTTTGAAACACATGGAAAACAATTACTGATAATAAAACAATTTTAAATATTATCAGAAGTATTCAGGTCAGTTTATATCACCTCTTTTCTTGGTTAAGAAACAAAATAAAAAAATAGGTTTATTTTAAAACTAAAAAAATTTAAACAAATTTCTCAAAGCCCCACATTTTAAATTGGAAGATTTAAGAACTGTTTATAAATTAATATTACCATATTATATGGTAAACATTAATTTAAAAAATGCCTATTTTTTAGTTTGAATCAAAAATAATTTTAGAAAAAAGTTTAATTTAAGAAATAAATTGTACGAATGGATTATCTATAGGACCATACCTTTTTACAAAGTTAATGAAACCTGTATTAGCAATTTTAAGAAATTTTAGTATAACTTGTGTAAATATATTAATATACCAAACAATCAACTCCTTCCTGGAAAATATTACAAGCATTATACTGAAACACACCCCTATATTAAAAACAAGCTTTTTTGTACATACATTGCCACCCTTCATTATAAAACTAATTAAAATTAAAAAACAACTCTACAGAGAGATAAAAAACAATTACGACCCTATACTTAAAAGAAAATACAATGAACTAAATAAGCATATACATACACTAATTTTACAATATCGTTCATCAAAATACCTAGAAGCTTGTCGAAAAATTAATTTATCAAAGGGTAAGTCATACTGGTGCGAAATAAAGAAACTTTCCAAATATAAAACAAACAATCATTTTCACTATATAAAAGAAAACAACAACATTCTACAAACAGAGCAAGACATGGCAGATGCCTTTGCTAGACAATTTGAAAAAACTTACAAGTTTACAGAAAATGCAATATTTAGCGAAAACAATAAAAATGAGATCATCAATTGGGTGGGAGAATACAGGGGCGGATACAGGGGGGGCGATGGGGGCGATCACCCCCCCCCAAAGCTTCAGATTATTTTATTACAAATTTATTAAATACGTATAACGACCTACTATAATAATATTATGAAAGTAAAAAAAAACACATAACATTTTCTCTCTAGCATACACGTTAGTTCTGGGACTGTTTGCATGCGTAATAGCAACAATATATTTTAAATTTGGTCATTAGTTGTTATTGCGCATACTATTCGCCTTATGACGACTACAGCGCACTCTACTGAGAGTCGCGTGGACCTTTTAACTTAACCTCAATAATTGAAATTATTTCCGAATTTATTTAATTGTCTTGTTTAACGTTTTTAAAATAAGAATCACAATTTGTTTATCCAGTAAAAATTGAGTTTTGAATAGTTTTGAAAATGGTATGTACTTTTATACATTTTTAATATAGGCAACTGTACAGTATTTTAATAATTGATTGTTTTAATAAGTTTTTTCACGGAGGATTTGGGAATGGGATATCTACTCGAGATATTTTACATTTATTATACATTTACAACACAAGTACACTGTATAGGGCTTTATATTATATTATCTAAAATAGTAAAACGTCGGTTACCTTTTAAAAAATTATGTAGTGAATCTTAAAGGAGAGTACGAGGTATGGTCAGAACACTGGAGCACAATGAAAGAAAAACAAAGATTAATCCCACAATCAGCAGAAGAAGTTCTTGAAAATTGTGACGAATATGTGTATCCAACCATCAGACAGCTTATTCAAATTTTAGCCACTCTTCCAATTAGTAACGCTACTTGCGAAAGAAGCTTTTCAACTCTTCGCCGTTTAAAAACATGGTTGCATACAACCATGGGCGAAGAGAGGCTGACTGGTCTTGCGCTCTTACATACACATTTTGATATTGTCATCGATATCGATAAAATAATTGAAAGATTCGCGAAAAAAGGAAAGCGAAAAATCGACTTTGTAATTTAAATAAAATTTGTATTCACTATTTTAGGTCTATTATTTCACCTAAAAAAGTGGCTATCGCCCCCCCCCCCAACAAAGATTCTGTATCCGCCCCTGGGAGAATACTTTGCTCAAAGAAACCTAAATGAAGATATACCTAATGTTACAGAGGATGAATATTTTGATTGTTTAAACGGCAAAAATACAGCACCAGGCCACGATAACATTCCCAGAATGGTGCTAAAACAATTGGACCAGGAAATTCATGATAAAATAATCAAAAATTTTAACTTTTGTCTGCTTAATAACTACTTTCTGAGTAAAAGAAAAAAGGATTAATTATTACCATCCCCAAACCTAACGTGGATCACACTAACCCAGCAAACTACCGGCCCATCACTTTATTGCCCGTAATTGGAAAGACTTTCGAAAAAATAATTAAAAATCGCTTAGAACAGACCATTGGACACAAAATCCCTTTATACCAATTCGGATTTAAAAAGCAAACAACAATACACCCACTAATTATACTAACATCAAATGTACAATTTAAAAGCAAAGAAGGAAATAAATCGGCAGCACTTTTTATGGATATATGTAAAGCCTTTGATTCTGTATGGCACTATGGGTTGCTGAAAAAACATTGGAATGTCCGGAATATCTGGTATGGTTGATAAAGGAATTTCTCACACAAAGAAAATTACAAGTTAAAATTGGCAACAAATTATCCTCGTCCTTCTCACCAGAACAAGGAGTACCGCAAGGATTACCGTTGTCACCAATTTTATATAACTTATATTTTTATGACATTTCCAACCCCAATCCCCTGTACATAAACGGCCAGAGCTATATTCTGCAATTTGCTGACGATACAGTTCTAATAACCCATGGCAAAACGACAACAGAAGCAAGTGTTAAACTACAGGAACTAACCGACCAGGTATCAGCATGGATGTCCAAGTGGAGAATTCTGCCTAGCCCATCAAAATCGCACCTTTTACTGTTTCACCACAAAATTAAAGCGAATTCACCCACTATCAACATCATGCAAAGTACAGTAGAGTCATCAACATCATGTCGTTACCTGGGAATTACAATAGACACCAAGCTAAGCTTTAAACAACATACTAGCAAGACCAAAACAAGTATTGTAAATAGGGCAAAACAATTTAGAAGGCTTACATATAAAGACCAGGGCATAAATATTAAAACGGCTGCATCCATTTATAAACTAATCTGTCGGCCAGTGGAATATGGATCTGCACTCTTTCAAAATTGCAGAAAACCGACCCTCTCAAACATCGAGATAGGAGAACGTACAAGTCTGAGGAAAATTACAAAAATCCGACACCCCCAAAACCCTTTATTTAACCCATCCAATGAATCCCTTTACCGCATCACTAAAGTCCAACCCATCCAAACATGACTGGTATACCTTGCACAAAAATTTGCAAATAAAGATCATAACTTCACTGTGATGGAACCTTTGATATACCAAACAAATCCTGAGAACACCCAAAAGAGAAAATACCCTGAAGAATAGCAGGTTAATTTTAATACAATAAATGTGTTGTAAATGAATATTTATATTAATATATATATATATATATATATATATATATATATAATAATTTAATCTTAAGCAGCTCCCTTGAAGAGGATTTATAGTCAATTATGAAAAAAGTTCCCTTTTCATCGGTTTTCGATCGGTTTAGAGGTAAAAACCACTTTCCTAAAATATTTTTGCAAAAAATATATTTTTACAATAATACATTTTTTGTGCACAACAAATTTTTTATCGTAAAGTATATTTTTTAACGAAAATTTTGATATAAAAATGTTAAGTTTTGATGAACCGTTCGGGAATAATCAATTTTTGAAAAAACCAACCAGAAAAAATTAATAAGTATTGTAAAAATCGATTTTTTAAAAAAATATTTTAGGAAACTTGTTTTTACCCCTAAACCGATTAATCGATGAAAAATAAGACCATCAATTTTTAAGTGTTACACTTGAGAAATTTTGAGCCATACAATACCCTTGATTTAGCTAAAGAAATTTGGCAATGGTACGAAGAAAGAGATATACTAAATTAAATAAGGCAGATAAATATTTAACAAAAATTTCACAAAACACAGAATGGGAGTTGGATAAAAAATCATTTAATAAATTTACCAGAAGTTGACTTTTTCACTTCAAGTGCAAATAACAGCTCTGAAGCAATATGCTTTCACAGTTTCCTGGTCAGCATTAAAATTTTATGCTTTTCCTCCATTTTCTTTAATTTTAAGAACCTTGCGAAAGATTCGTGATGAAAAAGCAAAAGGTATTATGGTTGTACCCTTATGACTACCCAACCTTGGTATACAATATTTAAACAACTTTTATAAAACAAACCCATTATTTTGGGAAAAAACTTATCACCTCCTTTCAGGCAGGAACACCCAATGGAAAGGAGGATTACCCTGGTGGCAGGGTATCAGGGAAGCCCTAAAAAACAAAGGTGACCTGAGATCAGTTTAGATACTTCCCTTGCGCCTATTTCAGAAGTTACTATAAAACAGTATGATATTACATACAAATTGTGGTGGAAATTTTATAAGAAACAAAAGATTAATGTATATAAAGCCAATAAGGTCGAAGTTATGATTTTCCTACAGCCCTGCTTAAAATACCCCATAGAGACCCTGTTCAAACCGATAGATATTTGTATTGGAATGTATGGGGTTTCTATAGTGTGTATCGGTTTGTATAATACCCATAGTTGGGATTTATGTTTGTTTTATAGGGATATCCACTCTTGATTTATTTGCTATTGGTTTCAATGGGGAAAATACACATAAATGTAGAAATTAGTTTTTCCCCCATAGGACCCCATAGGTTTTAATAAAATTTTGTCAAATGTTTTATGGTTGTTCTATAGGGATATCCCTATATATCCTTCATTGAGTTATTTGCTATCGGTCTCAATAGGGAAAATGTAAAAGTTATTAAAATAAATAATATTATTAAAGACAAGAACGATCTGAAAATATTAATAGATGAGAGAAAACCGGATATGTTTAGCTTCTGCCATATTATAATATATAAATATTATAATATGGCAATAATTAGATCAGAACAAAATTATGTGTTAATTACTTTAATATAAGAAGGCATTAACACAGACATTAAGTCAATTGATAAAACGTTGTCTTAACAAAGCCGGAATTACTACAAGCAGATTCTCTCCTCATTTGACCAGGCATGCAAGTACATCGGAAGCATTTAAGAGGGGTATGTATGTCTTTAGAAACTATTAGGAAGGCAGCTGGTTACTCACGCTCATATGAACATTTATCAAATTTTATAATGGTCACATTTATAATTCTAACTCATTGCAGAAACAATTCATAATATTATTTTTTTAAATTAAACTTATTAAGAAAAATGTTGTTTGGGGGAAAAATAAAGTCTTATTTATTTAAACAGGACTAATGTTTTAAAATTGGGGCATTCTTTAAACAAAGTAATTAAATATCTCAAGGAATGAGACTCACAATTGTATAATTAAACAATCAAACGAACTTGTGAGTCTCGTTCCAAAGAGATATGACCCAACCCAAGTTAATTAACTTAATTTAAACCCAACCCTTTGCAATTTTGAAAGTACTTTAAACTGTAATGAATGTAAACTGTATAAACAACAGAGTATAACATTAATTTCTTTCTAAGGAATGTCACCCTGTCCATCATCTCTATGTTCACACACAATTAAATACATGTATTTCGGTAACCACTCTGTATGAACAACAGCAAGCCACAGGACTGATAGAGATGATACAAATCAGTATTTTTTGGAAACAGGTACGTCACATAACAGGTCCAAGTCCATACCTGTTATAAATACCTTTTACTTTAATAGCTAGTATTTTCAGCCAAGCATATCGGAGCTTGTTTCTAATATTACTGGTTGGTAGTCAGTATCAGCAACAACTAATCCTGAGTACCCTATTGCAAACTAGTTCCAGCCAGAGTCATGAAGCACTACCTGTTACCTAGGTAACAATACCTAGTATTTTGTATTTTTATGTTGTTGGTTTCCCACCAGAGCAGTCTGTGATAGACAGTCTATTAAATGTAATAAGATGATCCCCCACCACAGCGCCCAACTTAGCCTGAACGGACAGTACATAGTAATTAAATATCTCTTCAGAAAGAGACTTACAAGTATAATTTCAATTGAACTTCACAAGTTTGATTATTCAACTATTAATATTATATTAAAACAGCTAAGCTTTAATGAAACACAGTAACAATTCTCCATAGCTTTTAGAAATGCAAAAAAAGTTCATTGCTGAACTTTAAAAATGTAGGAAGTACCTACACTTTTTACATTATATGATTTTATAAAAGTTTACCAATCACACTGAAAGTGTCTTTAGTAAATAAAAAAGAATATTACTTTACTACAAAGGTATGCAAGAATAACTATTTAAAAAATAACATCACGTTAATATTTAATATTAACCTACTTAAATCAAAATTTTATGGAAAAATTGTTGTCAACTTAAACAAATTAAAGATCTTATCAGTTCCATAGATAACAAAGCATTCTCTATTCCCAGTGCGTTTCCTTTAATTCTTTATAATAATCAATGTATTTCCCTTAATTTTTTATAATTAATTTTAAGATAATTTACACACGCATATATATATATATATATAATACTTACCCATATACAAAAAAAATCCTTTATAAATTTACGTTTTATTTTATTACTGCATTCATTTAAAATCTTAAATAAAGTTACGTATTTTTTATTCCAAAAACTATTTATTTTTTTTACTTTTTAATAAAGTTTAGTAGCCATTCTAAACTCTCCCACTAAGGTTATTTAATTTTTGTTTGTTCTATGGGTTATTTTCAGTGTAGCCAACAAAGTTCTTTGGTTGCCAATCACGTCATGTCAAAAATCCCTAAAAGAGGTGCTGCGGTGCCACTATTTATTTTGGGTTCGCTTCGTTCATAGAAATAATGGGAGCAGCTCGTGACACCCAAACACGAGAGATCTAAACTCGATGGGTCTAAAATTTAAAAGCGCGGTGGGTCTAAAATGTGTGGCAACGTCGCACTTCAAATAAGGTTTGGTTCACATTTTTCTTAAATGAAATCTAAATTTTCGGTCGGTTTAGACGGGAACAGCTCGTTGCATCGAAACTCAATAGATCGAATCTCGCCAGATCGAAAATTTACATGACCTTCGAAGCTCACCAGATCGAAAATGTGTGGCATCGTCGCACTTTAAACATCAAATTGGTAAGGTTTGGTTCACATTTTTCATTAGGAAAAAGCGATTTTTCTTAAATGCAAACAAAGTTCGATCTGGGATGCCAGTATAGTAGTTTAGCAACAAAATTTAAAAAGTTATTTATTCTTAGGTACTTTAAAATGGTAATTTGTACACTAAAAATTTATATGAATACTTGAAAACATTGACAAGTGATGTATTTTTATTCTATGGTTGTAAGGAGTGATTTTGACATGTAAGTTTAAAAATATTTTTTATAATAAAATTAATTTTTTTTTGTAGAATTCCATTTACCTATTCAAAGTTGAAAGTAGAAACAGTTGGTCAATTTAGGATAGATTTGTAGCACTAATACATGTCAGCATCGCCAACCAGTCCTTTAAACATTTTAAATTTTGAAATAATAGAATTAATATCTTAGATGACCTTTTTATGTATAATTTGATGAGTATGCACTTAATATCTATTTTAAATGTGTGTTTTACTAAATATTGTATGTTTTCAGTACCTCCTGAGGATGCCGAAAGGTGAAAGTAGTCAAGATAATTAAAAAATAAAAATATCCATGATGCGAAATTGTCACCGACACTGAGTTAGAGAAAGGAGAGAAACATACAAGATCTTTTATGTATCCTTCGAAGGATACTATGTGACAAGGGGTGAAACAGAATTGGCAAAACTGAAAACATGACTCCTAATCGATGAGACTAGCTATTTTAGGTTATGTTGAAATTTGAACATTGCGTACGATTTGGCAACGCAGCTGTATTTCTTCAAACTTCTAGCCGCTCCTCTGTATTTCTTCAAACTTCTAGCCGCTCCTGCCAGTTGGTACAAAATTATGCAACCAACCACACATACACGTATGCTTTGTTGCTTGATTCTTCCAAAACTCGGCCATGGTGAAAAAAAGTCGGACATCATGTTTTGTGTGCCATTGGGTCCTGTTTGCTTATAAGAACTTCTTAAGAAGGCTTATTTAACTGTGTACAGTTTAAAACGTAAGTATTTTGTTTAATTGTCAGCTTTTTAGCAAACCTTGGTTTTCTATTACTGAAGTCCAGTTGGTTCATAAAAAAGAATAATTCGGTTATTAACTTGTGGCAATACAAATAAAGCAATATTATAAACTTCTCAGTGTTCTAAAATATATTAGTAAAAAATATAATCAATACTTTACAAACAAAATTATTTGGAAAGAAAAAATATTAGAAGCAGTTTAATAATAATAATAATGCTTTATTGAACTAAAACCAAGTTCAAAGGCTATTGACCGTAGTCCTTCAGCCGATGAGTTTACAATAAATTTTGATATAAGTATAAATATAACATTTAACAGTATAGAAGCAGTTTAAAAGCAGTTTAAATTGTTAATAACAACAATTTGTTATGTTTTATTTCAAATGTTAATTCTTATAGGTTTGTTACCTTATTTTTTAACCAAAGTTTACTAATTATTATTATAGTCATCTTATAATATTGTAACATAATTATTAATAGCCACATAAAATTTTTTGAATAATGTGTACATTTAAATACATCCATTTAGATACATAAATGAGAAAAATGCATCCAAAAAGAATTTAACAGTGGAACATTTTAAAAAATTTTAAAAAAGGTAGAATTTTTTAAATTTAAATTTCATCAGTGTTAATGTCTGTTAACGACTGTACATCCCGAGGGATAGAAGTCACTCCTTTAGGAGTTTAATGATTCTTTCGGTGAATCAGTCCTTTGTTTATTTATGTTTCTTCTTGTTAAAGTTTCTTGTGTTTTTTTGCGTCTTCAGTAATTTTTGCCCATTGTTTTCTGTTTTGTACTATGTTTTTCCAGTTCTTCCCAGCTAACAAAGTGGTGTTCAAGTTGATATCAATGCGAGCTCAAGACTTGATTTTATACATCAAGCTTTGAGGTCAAAAGCATATCAAGTTGGTTCCTCATTTGGGCTCAATGTGATATCAAACCTTGATTTTCGATTAAATTCGAATCGGATGCGCGCATGCGCTGCCTACTTTTGGCGGATTAATTCAAATATTTGAAAAAATCAAGTTATGGGTTTTGAAAGGAAAAAATACTGTTTATTTGATGCAAACATATCTAAATAATTACCAACTTAAATGCTAGCATTTAAATTGATAATTTTTTTAAATTTGGATATGTTTGCATCAAATAAACACTCCTTTTGCCTTTCAAAACCCATAATTATATAGTTATTAAGGTTTTCTTGCATAAAATAAAATAGGCAATTAAAACACAACCAAAATTTATAAACAAAATATTAAAATATACAAAAAAACAATTTTTAAATTTGCTCCTTTTCAACAGTAGTTTTGAGGATTATCATTTGTTGCTTCACTTTCTGGTGTTTTCTACTGCTTTTTTAATTTGTTTGCCTCACGTTGTCTGTTGATTCTTAATGCTTCTTGAATGTGTGGCAAGAACTCTTTATTTGATGTGGGGCTTTCAAAACAAGACCCTGTACAGCAACTGTAGACAGAAGAAATTGCCAATGAAAACTAAAACTTAATGAAAAAAGGATGAAAACATTGACTTACAATAGATTACGTGAAATAATTTTGTATCCTTTTATTATTATTTCCCAGAAAGGTGAACTCCATTGTCAAAATATCAGTTATCGCTTCTTTAAGAGCTGTAATTTGTATCAATGAAGGCCCTTTTATTATTATTTCCCAGAAAGGTGAACTCCATTGTCAAAATATCAGTTATCGTTTCTTTAAGAGCCATATTTGCACCAAGATTTTTAGGTAAATGAACTGCAATAAAATTTTATCTTTAATATAAACACTGGCACACATTCAACATATCGTCACCCTAATATAACAAGGTTGTATGTTAAAAAACCGAAAAATTTAAGTTTATGCTTCTACAAGGTTTTATGTAATCCACCCTTGACATACAACTTGAAAATAACTCTATATATATGTATACAATGTATACATATACTATACATACAATATACATTCTATAGAATTATTAAGTGGTATGTGAAGCGTAGGCCACGTATAATCCTGTAGACACATAGACTTAAATTTTTCGTTTTTTTTTAACATACAACCTTGTTATATTAGGTTGACGATATTTCAACCCACCAGACTTTTTCTTTCATTAAGTGTTTCACTGGACTTGAACTGGTTAAATTCTGCCCAATTTTTCAATGGAAATCCCTTCAACTGTTGGATGCTGGAAATGTTTGCGTCAAAACTGGTCCCCACATACAAAGCATCAATTCTGTTTGACAAAGCTTTGAAGAATTTCCCTATTTACCTTTGATTTGGCAGAACTTCAGCAAGCTCTTGAAGTATTCTGCTTTCAGCAGATGACCTAAAAACAAATAAAGGAAATTAAAAATAATAGTATATTATTATACAAGAGATAATGCAGCCTATTACCCACGAGTTAATAATGCGCATTATCTCGAGTGTAATACTATGCTTTATCTACTCCAATTATGTAAATTTCATTAATAACAAACTTTATTATAACCTCACTTTCTCCTGATTTTGTTGTATTTATTTACAATGTTTTCCTTAAGAAAACAGTAACTAACGGATTTTAAGTTTACTTACCAATTTATTTTTAATATTAACTTTCACGACACAAGAATAATTTGCGTATTGATGCACGAAAAAATCTCTGAATAAAGCCGGTAAAGTAGCCCGCGATTCGCGAAAGCTTGCAATTGCAACTGCAATTAATGGCGGGCTTTGTAATTGTTTAAAAATACCTATAATATTAATAATTATATTTATTATTATTAAAATTATATTTTTAATAAATATTATATTATTTAAAAATTGAATCCTTGTTGGTTCAATTATTATATTTTTAATAATAATTATTATTAAAATTATACCTATTTTAAACCATTGCAAAAGCCTGCCATTATTTGATATGGATTTACAATACTAACAGAAGTATACCCATAAGGTTTTTTTTATCCATCCTATACATATATGTATATAAATTTATAAATTATGACTATAAACCTTGGACCGACTTTTTGAGGTTAACTCAAAACTTGAGCTCACATTGATTTCAACTCTTGAGGTAAAATCATTTAACCTCAAAAATTAAAATCAATGGGAGCTCAAGCATTGATTTAACCTCAAAAATTTAAATCAATGTGAGCTCAAGACAACATCAAAACTTGATAAATCAAGGTTTGAGTTTTGTTTGAACTCAAGCAATGTTAGCTGGGTTTATTCCTAGATTATTTATGTCCTTCAGTACTTGTTCTTCCCATCTTATTTTGGGTCTTCCTTTTGGTCGGTTTTCGCCGGGTTTCCAGTTTTTTATTCTTTTAATAATTTCTTCCGGTTTTCTTCTCTCTACATGTCCAAACCATCGGAGTCTTTTTGCTTTTATGAATTTAACTACAGTCAATCAGGGTAACTTTGCTCCACTTCATGCATAAATGTTAGCATATTTTCAAGGTGATGGCTAATGGTTTATTTTTTTACTTATATATGGGTTAACGCCAATAACAGCTACAATGTTTTTAAACAATAAATACTTGTTTCCCATTTGTTATATATTTAAAGTAATAAATAAAGGTGGGCCAAAGTTACCCCCCAAGGTCGGGTAACTTTGACCCAGCTCCTAAAAATCAACCAAAATACGTGATTTTCAGTCGAATAAGCTATCAAGGTAACTTTGTACCACTTTGCTACATTGATTAAAATTAGGAAAATTTTTTTAAAAACTTGTGTTTTGTGGGTATAATTTTTTTTAAATAAAACGCCACTCGGTGCCTTACGGCTTAAGATATATGGACATTTTAAGGGGCCTTTTTTGTGTGTTCTAATAACATTTTGGGTATTTTGAAAATAAATCTAAATTCTATGACAAATATAGATATATATTGTTTTTACAAAATTGTATTAAGTTTCAAAATAGGCAAATAAAAAATATTATACACCATGGTAGTACATCAAAATTTACCTAACCATTCCACTTTTCTGCAAGAAATGAATCATTAATAATAAATAAATCTCTGTTGCTGTAGGGAATTATATCTGAATCTTTAATCCGTTTTATAACATCTTTTTCTTGGTAGAATATTTCGTCCCGTTTTGCTGGCCACTTCCATTTTTTTCCAAACCTCTCTAAAGCGTTAACCTTGTACAAAAAATTTCCACATTCATCTTGTATATCTGTTACAACACCTGGGAAAAATTGTCTGTCATAAAGCACAATAACGTAATCTTTTTTTTGATAAATTGTTTTGACAGGTTTTAACAAACCCTGATCACCCCATTGTTCCAGAATAAAAATATCTTTGACAGTAAATGTCCCTTTGTTGGTGTGAGGTTTTATATCATCCCCATTAATTTTTTTTATTATATCTACTTCTTCATAGATTATCTCATCCTTTATCTTAGGCCAATGCCATTTTTTTCCAATCCGTTCCATTGCATTGACAAGGTAGGTTAAACCATTTACTTGACTTCCAATGATCTCAGTGACAACTCCTGGAAAATATTGCTTATTGTAATGAACTACAACATAGTCATTGACCTGATATTTTAATTCATTTGGTGCTACAGACTCTGAAATTTGATGTAGCTCAGAACCTACTACGATGTATTCTTCAGCGGTTGATAGTTGAATTATTATTGGAATTTCATCAATATTTTGAATCAAATTCCCACCTACTGCCTCTTTTTCTGCGGCTATTTCACTGATCTCGTCATCAGCATTTTTAATTACTTCATTTTCATTTCCCATATCCAGTTGTTCTAAAAAGTTTTCTTCGTTATGCTTTGTATTCTCATAAATTTCCGAGATTTCACAGATTTCAAATTCTGAATCTATAGTATTTTCATCATCTATGTTCCATTCTTTTGACGTCAGACTAATATCTGATTCGCTGTCAGAAGAAAGATCAGGTTTTCTTTTTTTGGATTTCTTTGTCTTTTCTAATTCTTCTTTTGCATCTATAGAGTTTTCATCATCTTTGTTCCATTTCTTTGACGCTAGACTATCTATATCTATATCTGATTCGCTGCCAGAAGAAAGATCAGGTTTTCCTTTTGTGGATATTTTTCTCTTTTTAGGTTGATTTTTCTTCGTTTTAGCAGGTGTCTTGTTCTTTCGTTTTTCCTTTCCACTATTTTTTTTAGCAGCTTCCTTATTTTTATAAAATGCTTCAACTTCCTCAGCTGATACACTTTTACCAGGGAGAACAGGAAGCTGATATTTTCTATTCCTCTCTGGCGCTGCGAGATCGGATATACGAATATTTTCTAAATATTCTTGGAACTGTTTTCCAATAACATTTTCCACATTATGTGAACCAGCAGATTTGGTATAATCTGGAAGCTTAGAAATAATTCGGTCTCGTGACACTGGGTATATGCCAGTTGCTTGAAAGCCAGCAATAAGATTTTCAGAGATTCTGGACTGCACTTGAGTTAGTGTGTCAGCTAGTAACCGTGCGAACCTTTTATTGGGGAGGCTTATAGATTTCTTTCCTTCTGATGTCATCCTCCATTGTAACAGGACAGATCTCCACGCTGTTTTAAAAGGTGAAAAAAAGGCAACGTCCAGCGGTTGGAGCAAATGCGTTGAATTTGGCACAAGACATAAAAATTTAATGTTATATTCTTCACACAGCTTTAGTGTTTTAATGCTTATATGAGAACTTAAGTTGTCTCCAATCACAACCTTCTTTCCCTCCTTCTTCCTTAAAACCGGTAATAGATGATTCTCAAACCAGTCATCAAAAATGTCTGTTTCAATCCAGCCACTTTTTGAAACATTCATCCTAGAGCCTGGTGGAGCTTTGTACATCCAGTCCGTCCATTTATATTTTCCTTTATAAATTAGATATGGTGGCACAAGCTCCCCAGCTGCACTGCCACAAAACATTACCGTAAAACAAGATTTTGTCGCATTTCGTATTATTTCAGGATGTCTGCAGGACCTTCTGAATAAAACTTTATGCTTTTTGGGTTGATCATGAAAACCAGATTCATCAAAATTAAATATATTTTCGGGCGGTACACCTTCTAATTCTGGTTCAATATTGTCGAAAAACTTATTTATTTGGACCTCTCCCACCTGGGCTCTTTTTCTGGAAATATTGGCTGCGAAAGTCTCCTTAAGTATTGAATGTCTGGCTAGGAATAACTTTCCCCATTCCCATCCTGGTTTGTTGTATTTGAATATTGGGACTTTTCGTTCCAAGTAGTCCAAGTAACTCTTTACGATGCAGCGTAAATCATAAATTGTTATGGGGATACCCTGTTCACTAACTGCAATAATATGATTCACTATAAGCACTTCCTCATCTCGGGTAAATACTGTTGGTCGCCCTACTGCTAATTTGTGTTTATCTTTTAATTTATTTTTCAGTGTTGATCGCGGAATATTAAACACTTTTGCTGCTTCTCGTTGACCAAGAGTACCCACTCTTATTTGTTCAAGAGCTTGTTGGAGAGTCGCATTAGTATAATTTGACTTGGTTCCATAACGGCGAACTCCAGGTAGACCGCTTGCCCTTTTTCTTGGCATTCTCGTAACGGTCGACTGAAAAAAAATAATAATTAAATGTTTGAATATCGAACTTTAGGTAAAATTGGCCCGGGCCAAAGTTACCCAGAAAGGTAACATTGGCCCGGGCCAAAGTTACCCGGAAAACGTGCCTCTTTGAATGTGGTAAACAAATATACCTTTATTTTTCTAAAATATACATGCCAAGACAAAGAAACTCACTTAATTAACAAAAATCACATTTATTCTAAGAACTATTTAATTTACTTACTTGATTTTCACTTCAAAACCACAAAAAATCTAAATTGAATTTCGTGTTTCGTAACCACGTGTTTCAACACATAACCTATTTGTCGTTAATAGCAATATGGACGCTACTATATTTCCAGCTACTTTAAGTAGATGGCGCTCAATATACCAAAACACAATTTTAAATGATAGAATTTGTTTACACTTTTCAAATAAACTGCCGGGATAGATTTAAATAGATTTCTCACACTTGGGCTAATGTTAACCTAATGGGCAAAGTTACCCCGATTGACTGTATGTCCTCTCCTTCCATTATGTTTTCTATTTCGTGGTTCATTAGTTTTCTATATCCTTCGTCTGTTTTAAGTGGTCCCAGTGCCTTTCTAATTATTTTTCTTTCAAAACATTTCATTTTTATTTCGTCTTTGTTTGTAAAGCATGTTGTTTCTGCTGCGTAAGTTACGATTGGTCTAATTAGGGTTTTATAAATTCTTATTTTTGTTTTTTTGCTTAAGTTTTTGTCCGTAATAAACTTTTTGTATTTCCAATATGCTCTGTTTCCTGATTGTATTCTTTCTGCTATTTCTAGGCTTCTATTATTTTTTCTATTTATTTGTACTCCCAAATATTTGAAAGTTTCTACTGCTTCAAATTTACAATCCCCTATTTGAATATGACTTTGGGTTATATCTCTTCTGGCGCTATGCATGTATTTTGTTTTTCCTTGATTTATTTGTAGTCCTATTTCTTTTGCCTTAATAATAATTTTTTGTATAATTTCTTCTAAGCTTCTTTTGTCTCTGGCCACTACTGCTATATCGTCTGCATATGCTATATATTGGGTTGAGTTTTGTGTTATAACTTTCTTGTTTCCTATTTCTCTCATGATACCTTCTAGCGCTGTTGAAGAGTGTTGTAGATAGTGCGTCCCCCTGCCGTACACCTACCTCGATTTCAAATTCTTTTGATGTTCCAGTTTTTGTTTTTACTTTTGCTTTTGATTCGTCCATGCTCATTTTAGATAGTCTTATAAGTTTTATTGGTATGTTAATTTTTTTCATCTCTTCTATTAATTTTGTCCGTATAATTTTGTCGAATGCTTGTTTAAAGTCAATAAATATGATGTGGAGTTCTATGTTGTGTTCGTAGCTTTTTTCTAGTATCTGAGTCATTACGTGAATTGCATCTGTTGTCGATCTTCCTTTTCTAAACCCATTCTGATATTCCCCTATTTCTTGTTCTGTGTATTTTGCCAGTCCTAATCTTATTATGTTTGTTAATATCTTATATGCAGTGTTCAGTAACATGATTCCTCTGTAGTTTTTGCAGTCTGTTTGATTTCCTTTTTTGTGTATTGGAGTTAATAGACCTGTTCTCCATTCTAATGGCATAGTTTCTTGGATCCATATCTCTGTTATTAAGTTGTGTAGTCGTTTAAGAAGTGTCTCCCCTGATTGCTCTATTAGTTCATTATTGATTTCGTCTGGTCCACATGTTTTATTTTTGTTAAGTTGTGTTACTACTTTCTTGAATTCTTCGTACGTCGGTGGTATTTCTTCGTTGTTGTTTACTATTTCTTCTTCAGTTTCTGCCCTTTGTTCGCCTTCATTTTTGCTATATAGTTTTCTGAAGTGTATCTCCCAGTCTTTATCATCTATTTTTGCGGTTGGTTTCTTTATTTTGTATAGATTTTTTATAGTATTGTAGATTTTTTTGCTGTCTTTATTATTTTCTATTTCAGTCATTATTTCGTTGATCCATTTTTCCTTTTTGCTCCTGCAGCATGCATTTGCTGTTTTTCTTTTGTTTCTATATTTTAGGTTATTTATAAAAGCAAATTTTTATTAAAGAAATACAGCTTTTTCTGACCTTTTCTCCTGTTGTCTTTATCTTCAGCCAACTAGGCGAGTTTGAATTTCTGTTTTCTGTCTTCTTTGTATACTTTTGCAAAGTAAAAACCACTATTTTATCTGTTTTTCTAGCACCCGGCAAACACACTCCGCTAATACTTAACCTTGTGCCCGGTCAATTTACAAGTGATATATTTAAATTTTATGTTATTTAAATTTTTAAAAGGAGTTGGAATATGGAAGCCATGGGACACCAACCTGAGAATATAAACTGAATGCAATTAAAGTTGGAATATGAAATGTATAGGTATAACACTACCCTAAGAACATAAACCTTAATTATATAAATGCAACACAACCCCCAAGTTTGAATAAGGAATCCATTGTACACCAACTGGCAGACATAAACCCTACTTAGGTAGGCTACATAATATGTATCCATATTATGGATATTATGTGCCACTATCCTAAGAACATAATTATGTTCTTAGGTTTAAACCAAAATATGTCAAAAATTTTGTACTGCATTTTTTAATATCTTTAAGTTAAAGGATAACATAAAAGTTAAATGATATGCATATTCTTATTTTTGTAAGGAAATAATAAATCATTACCTATATTAAATTTTTTTTTTTAATACTAATCAATTACGTACCTATATTTTATTAATTTATTTTTGTAAAAGTAACTTTTTATTATTAAATTTGCTTTTACTACTCTTTTTTTGTAAGTTATAGAGTTTTTTAAGACTGATGGACTTTTTTTGTAGGTAATGCAGTTATTATATCTCTAGATGAAAGTCCAAAATTTTAAATATAATCAATCAAAATTTAAACAAGTTTTCAATATATTAAATACCTTTTTTTGAATCCTATAATTATATTAATATTGTACAAGTATAAATTAAAAACTTTATTTTAAGAGAATTATATAATATTTTTAAACTAATTTATATATAAATTAGTTTTAAAATATGAATTATTAATATATATTAAAAACTGGTTTAAATTTTGATTGGTCATATTTAAAATTTTGGACTTAACGTACTTTGGCTCTGAGTTATAGAATCTATACTATAGATAGATATGTAGATAGAGTTAATTTTTTTTTTAGTTTAGTCAAGTGATTTTATTAAGTTTTTAGTTAAGGCCAGTTTGTAATTAATTTACTCCAATACACTTTAAAGTATAAGTAACAATTGTTAACTTCTTTTTAAAGAACATCTTATGTAGTGTTCTGTTAATAATATTATTATGCTAAGTTAGTATTGTTAACAAACCCCTAATATTGTTAAACCTGTTAAATTCTTAAAAAGATCTTAAATATTCATAGAAAATTAATGTAATTTCGTATTTTATTAAGCACTATGAAATTGTGTACACCTTTCCTTGTAGAATTAGGTAATGAAGTGATAAGGATAGCAATAGCTATACTAGTATTACTATAATCAATGATATAATATTGTTATTATTACTTAAGTAATAATTATGCTTAAGCAATTGGTTTTAATAATTTTCAAATTACTGTTTTTACCTCGGTTTTTTACTATTATTTAGTCGTTATGTGACTAAATAATTTTTATTTTTCATTTATGTTCTATACCACTTTTATTGGAAGTATCAACATTTTTATTTTTGTAAATATATGTAAATATTTTTTTAAATTTGTGTTTTTTTTAGAAAATTAAAAAATAATGATATAGGTACCTAAATAGAAATTTAAAAGCCGGGCCTGCTATGTCCATCAACCAGCAGGAGTTTCTCTAGGGGCCATCATTCATCCCCCCTTGGACCAAGGGGGGATGAGGGCCTTGGTAAGATTTATCTCGACCCTCTCCCTAATCTCAAGTGAGATTTTTCAAATTGCGTATTTTTAGAATAAATACGTTAATCTGGGCTTGATTGATGTTTTTACACTGTTTATCCTCTGTGGTGTTTCTCGAGGGAAAAAAATTTTAGCCCCCCTCCCCCGAGATAAGGGTATGGAGAGATTTTGAGAACCCCCCCTCCCACATCGGGACCCTTACGTAATTAATGAATTGCCCCTTACACGTAACTCACAATATGAGTAAGTATATTAATAATAATAATAATAATAATAATAATAAACTTTATTGGAAATCCAAAAGGCTAACGACTTTCGTCTTCCTGCCCAATTACAATTTTGTATATAACAAATACTATATTTTAATTTATGTTCTATACTTTACAAAAAAAAAAAAAATGTTATAATTAAATATATTGTTAATATCTTCATTATTCTTCTGTCAATTCCCTGAGTGAGTCATACAACGATTTCTCTGGGTATTTTCTCCTTGGTGTTGTCTCGAGTTGTGTTTTAAGAATCAAAGGTTCCATCACATTAAGGTTTTCGGGTTTGTTGGCAAATTTTTTCGCTAGGTATTCCAATCTTTCTTGTATGGGTTGTATTCCAGTGATATGGTAAAGGGCTTCATTGGATGGGTTAAATAAGGAATTTTGAGGATGTCTGATTTTTGTAATTTTCCTTATGCTTGTGCGCTCGCCTATCTCTATGTTTGTTAGGGTGGGTTTTCTGCAATTTATAAAAAGAACTGATCCATATTCCAGCACTGGGCGACAGATTAGTTTATAAATGTTGGTTGCCACAGCAATATTTATTCCCTGGTCTTTATAAGTTAAGCTTCTAAAGTGCTTGGCCCTGTTTATAATACATGTCTTGGTGTGGCTTGTGTGTTGTTTGAAGTTTAACTTGGAGTCTATCAAAATTCCCAGGTAACGACATGATGTTGAAGGTTCTACTGTACTTTAAAGTATGCAATTGCATAATATTTATTGTGGGCGAATTTTCTTTTATTTTGTGATGGAACAGTAGTAGGCGTGATTTTGACGGACTTGGTAGGATTCTCCATTTAGACATCCATGACGATACCTGATTGGTTAGTTCTTGTAGTTTCACAGTTGCTTCAGTTGTCGTTTTTCCATGCGTTATCAAAACTGTGTCGTCAGCATATTGGAGAATATAGCTCTGTCTGTTTATGTTTAAGTGGTCCAAATTGTACATGTCATAACAAAATAAATTATACAAGAACGGTGATAATGGTGAGCCTTGTGGCACTCCTTGTTCTGGTGAAAAGGTGGGGGATAGTGTATTGCCAATTTTTACTTGTATTTTCCTTTGTGTGAGAAATTCTTTTATTATCCATACCAAATAATTCGGGCTTTCCAATTTCACCAATTTTTTCAGCAACCCATCGTGCCATACGGAATCGAAGGCTTTACAAATATCCATAAACAGCGCAGTTGATTTATTTCCCTCTATACTCTTCTGTTGTACATTTGATGTTAAAACAATTAGTGGGTGAGTAGTGGAAGTTTGTCTCTTGAATCCAAATTGGTATATTGGGATTTTATGTCCAATGGCCTGTTCTAATCTATTTTTAATAATTTTTTCAAAAGTTTTTCCGACAACTGGCAATAAGGTGATGGGCCGGTAGTTGCCTGGGACAGTGTGATCCAAGTTCGGTTTAGGAATGGTAATTATTCTTCCTTTCTTCCATTCTTCCGGAAAATAACTATTATGCAGGCAGAAGTTATAAATTTTTATTATTTGGTCATGGATTTCCTGGTCAAATTGCTTTAAAACCATTCTAGGAATTTGATCATGCCCTGGTGCCGTATTCTTCCCGTTCAAACTCTCGAAATATTCGTCTTCAGTTACATTTTCTATATTTTCATTTAAGTTTCTTTGAGTAAAGTTATCTCTTACCCAGTTATGTGTATTATTTTTATAATTTCCATCAAAACTTACATTTTCCGTAAACTTAAAATTTTTTTCAAATTGTCTTGCAAAGGCATCAGCAATTTCTTGCTCTGTTTGTAAGATTTTATTGTCTTCTTTTATATAGTGAATGTGGTTATATTTTTTATATCGAGAGAGTTTCTTTATTTCACCCCAGTATGACCGACCCTTTGCTACGTTGATATTTTGGCATGCTTCTAGATATTTATCTGCCCTATATTGTAGAATTAATGTATGTATATCCTTATTTAATTCGTTGTATTTTCTTTTAAGTATAGGGTCGTAATTAATTTTTATCTCTCTATATAGTTGTTTCTTTATTTTAATTAGTTTTATGATGAATGGTGGTAATGTATGTGCAAAGAAGCTTGTTTTTAAAATAGGAGTATGTTTAAGAGTAATTTTGGTGATATTTTTTAGAAAGGAGTCAATTGTTTGAGGATAAATATTCTCATGTAGGTTCATTGTCTGGATGATTTCATTATTTATAGCTTCTATATTACTTTTTTTAAAATTATATTTGATGTTTTCTGGAATGGTTTGTGGATTTTTTTCTATATCAAAGTTAAATTGAATGGCAAGATGATCGGATCCTAAATCAGGTATTAGTTCTACTTCTGTGATATTGTTAATGATGTTTTTTGTACAGAGCAAAATGTCTGGAGTAGTGTCACTATTATTTGGCATTATAAAAGTAGGAGGGGTGTGGATTTGGGTGAAATCTGAATTGTTTAAAAAGTTTTGTATTTGTTTTTTTCTTTTATTTGTAACATTAAAATCTCCTATGATGATTGCATATTTGTACTGTGATGCTTTCGTAAATAAATTTTCCTCTATTAATCTATTACTATGGTGCATGTAAACCAAAAAAAAGTGTATTTTGTCGGTTTTGTAAGGAATAGTAAAATGTAACACATCATTGTAGGGGTTGTTAAAGTGTGGAGGATTTGATTTACCTATTTTAAGCCTGCGATCACCTTGAACCAAAGCACCCCCTCTTGTATTATTGTTGAGTATGTTGCCATGTTTATATATGGTTGTCCAATCCCTATATTGCATGGAACGATCTTCGTTTGTTTTTGTCTCTACAAACATGCTGCATTGAATATTATTTTGTTCAATATAGTGGTTAATTAAATGTTTTTTTGTAATGTAGCTGTTGATGTTTGAATAAATAAATTTAATTGTTGTTGACATGAATTTGGATTCCATCATTGGGTTCTGTTGGGGAGTGACTGTTTTCTTCATCTAAATCGAACATCAAAATGTACAGGCGATTTCCCACAAATGTTGGCACAGTGTTTATATTAAAACCGTCTATAAAACGTTTTTGTAATCTAGAAATTAGTTCTTGCCTGTCTGTATTTGTTGGTTTATTTATTTTTTTTATGTACGTATTGATAATATAATCATGAATTGTCACCGCCGAATGAATTTTATGATTTTTTGTAATTTTCTTGTCTATTTCACTTGTAGTTTTGTTTAAGGAACGAATTTTAATGTTTGGAATACCTTCAATAGGTTTCATGGGGCGTTTTGGACATTTAATTGACCAAGCAACATGCTCTGTAGACCTACAAGCTGTACATGATGGGGGTAAATTGGTTTTGCATTCCCTATCTTTATGATTTCCGGCGCATTTCGAGCATTTTGCCTCTGTGTTACAATTTTCAGTTGTATGGGAAAATTGGGAACATTTTGCACATGGTATATTATATTAATATTTATTTAAATAATTATAAAACCATGCACACTGAGAAAATTCCAATCTTAAATTATCTTAATGAAATTATCTACATAGTGTTCAAAATATATCTAATAACCAGTACAAATTATCTATCTGTGACATGAAGACGAATTAAGGTGACTAATAGATACGTTTTAATAAAGTGTTAAAACAAAAAATATAGATCATCTATATTTATATTTTAACAATCATAAAATATCTAAATACCACCATAAACTCGGATTAATATGTCGCTGTTCTTAAAATTATTTTAATGTCAGTGATAAATAACTAAATATGGTTAATAGACGACCTTATTAAAACTTGTCTTAATAATTATTAGTAATGGTTAACCATTACTAGTCAATTGTGAACACATAACATAAGATTGTGAACCACCTTAAATTATCTAAAGACCTTAAGAAGTTGTATAATGGCCTTAACAAACTCATCTACCTAACTAACAGATTCGGCTTTCCGACTATACTCGAATCGACCAATCGTTTAACTAGCGTCCATAGCACAGAACAGCGTCCTCTGTGGAAGCGTCATTTATTATTTCTCACTTGTTAACGGGAAATTGAGGATAATATTGAATCGTTTATAGAAGAAAAAGGGCGTTTCTTCACAATTGTTTTGCGGTAATTTTACAGAAAACAGTAATGGCTTTCAAAGTTACTCTGCTTGAATGGGGGCTCAGTGATTTTGTTAAAGGATTTGAAGGTAGGTTCAATTTCTTTCTATATAGTTTCCGGGGTCCCTGCATTAAACATTTAAAAAGTTCACCCTGTATTTAATATGTTGATGATACTTTTATAAATGTATGCTTTGAAGTTTATTTTATAGGATATTGGTAAAATCTGAAATATATTTTTGGTAAAATGTTTACAATTTATTATTATTAGGTACCGTAAACTGGGGCTACTTTGAACGGTTTTTACCCTCAACTGCCGATATTTCCTTTACCGTTACTGTTTTTGAATTATTTTTTTTTCTATATTGGGGGGACTTGTGCCCTCTAGAGAATTGGAATTTATTTTTATTTTTCAATAATTAATAACATATTTTTTTAATTTTTTTTTAGGTGTTCAAAGTAACCTTACGAATGGGGCTACTTTGAACACGCATATAAATGCCGTATTTTTTCAATGTAGCCCCATACAAAGGGGCTTCATTGAACAGTATTCCAAAGTTATCAAGTCAATAAGTCATTGGAAATCAGTCAACTGGTCATAATTAATGGACAGCTTCTGAACTTCATTATTTTATGTTATATTACTGATCTGTCCAGTACTACCAACATAACAACAAAATTGTCAAGCCATGTTGCCAACCTATATTCTAAGCACAGCTGAACAAACCTACAGCGGAGTTAGACTTAAGTGATTATCATCTTAGGTATATTGTTACCTTAAAACAAAATTGTTATTTTGTTCAATGTTACCCCGCAGTTCAAAGTAGCCCCAGTTTACGGTACCATATTTATAAATAAAACAGCTTGAGAAAGATTACCAAGATTTTTAATAGGTCAGAATATTGGCTTTGATTCCATAATTTATTATTTAATTATACCTACATGTATAAAGTTATAATTTTAAGATGGCCTATCTGCTGAAATAGTTTAATTTTTTTAAAGCTCAATTGTTATCTTTCTTTTTAGGGTAAATGGAAATAATCCTTAAAAGTATTATTAATTAATATTTCTACTAAAAGTACCCAGGTAGCACACTGACGTATGCTGACGTTAAAATGACGTTACCAAAGTCATTTCAACGTCATATAAACGTCAGTGTGCTACCTGGGTAAAGTCTTGAAAATGAAAATAAAGTCCCAACGCAGAAAATGCACTAATAAGGTCGTCTAGTAAAAATAATTTAGGTATAAATTTTATTTCCTAAAAAAATAAGGAAAGCATTAATTTATGCTAATTGCGATACCTATGTTTTTCTGTTTTTTTTATAAACATTTAGGTTAGAGTGCTCCAATTGATGAAAATAATGGTGTTAATGATTTTTTTTAAATAAAATAAAAATGAATGCCAAAATTATGTTCAAGTACTCGAAGACTAAAATGAAAATCCAACCTTTTAATGCATTTTTTCGCGTTGGGGCTTTATTTTATTTTCAAGACTTTACTTTTAATAGCCCCCTGTGGCACCGGGGACACTAAAGTAGAATTGGCCCACAGTAATACCTGCTTGTCGTAAAAGGCGACTAAAAGGTAACCCCTGGCGTCGGGATATGGCGACCCCATCGCCCAGGAACTTGTTCCTGCAGGTAGCCAACCTGATTGACGCATGCGCTCACACACGCTCTACACCAATACCTGGCATGGACGGAAGGCTTCCCCTCTCTCCTGGGGCTAACGCTACGCGACCCCGTATCGAGGTCGAGTTGGTTCGGTAGCGGTGAAATAAAGCGGGACCGCACACCCGTGCCGCCGAGTAGTACAGGGGCCCACCCTTACCTAGCTAGTACCAGGGGGCTGCCCTATCAATCGGTGTATAATCTCGTTACATGTAGCAGTTCCAGGTAGCGCCTGGGTGAGGGCCTGCTGCATGTTCCGGGGGGCTTCACTTTTTGAAAGCGGCCGACAACCTTCCTCACCGGGATCCACGTTGTGTTATGTTGGCCCTAGGAGAAGTTTTGGGAGGCCCAAAGTCCAAAGATATCTGCCCAAATAAGTGTGTGCGCGTGTGTGTTGGTCAGGAAAACAAAACAAAAACCAACTATGGAAGGAGACAAAAAAACAGAAGTAAGTAACGTGCAAAAAGAACGCACACCGGAGCCCCTCAGCTCCACAGTGGTGACAAGCGAGTCGTCACCACTGACAGTAGAAGAGGTAGATCTTCTCAACTCTCCTGCTGGATCACCAGAGCCGGCCAAAGCCACTGCTCTGGAGATCAAAGCCCAAAGGAGGAAGGAGAGGACTAGAGAGAAAAATAAGAGAAAGAGAATTAAGGAAAAGGAGGCTAAAAAGGAACTGAAGAGGCTACAGGAGGACCATCGTTCTCTAGTAGTATCTGACGTTCCTCAACAGGCAACCGGATCCGAGATGGCTGACCCCCAACCAAGCTGCTCAAGCCAGGTAAGGGTAAAGCCAAATCGAATTGGGGAACCTGGCAAGCTTCCAAGAGGTCCGAAAAGGAGGGAATACCTGAGAAAGGGTAAAAACGTCCCCCCATTACCATCGGCGCCGGCTAATGCAAGGAGGCAGGAAACGGGGGCTCAAACAAGAGCCCCTGGTCCAGCTTCCAGCAAAAGGCAGAGGGCGGATAAGGGGACACCTCCGGAATATAATAAAAAGAGGGCAAGGCCCTTATCTGATGCTAGGCGGTATGTCTCCCCCTTAAAGAGAGACATTGCCGAGGCGTCGGAGAGGGGACCGAAAAGTAGAGAAAAGGTAGAAGCTCGACAGGAGGCTACTAGTCGACCAACAATCGACAAAAGTCTTCAAGTGGTCATCTTGTCGAACAGGATTGGAGGTACTGTTCTGCCAAATGAAAGCGAACGCATCAGGGCAAGCCTGATCAGTGAAATGAGGCGAGCTATGGAGGATTCCACTAAGGGATCCTCCCGCTTGGAACTCAAATTCATCAAGTCGGGCCTTGTCGACCCGGGCTGGTACTTGGTATCGGCTAGGGACGACACCTCGATGCGTTGGCTGCTGGAGAGCTGGTCTTCTCTGACTGTTGAGGGGGTGGTTTTCACTTCGGTGAAGGCCGCCGAAGCTCCATGGCCAGTGAAGATTGGTTTCTGGCTTAGGCAGGAAAAGGTGGACCTGGCAGAGGTCACAAGGATGCTTGATCTCCAGAACCACTCCCTTAACGTGGGGAATTGGAAACATTTGGAGACCACAGGGGGACCAGGAGCATGGCATCTAGTCTTCTTGGTTAGCCAAGAGGTTGTGAAGCGCCTGGAGGAGTCTGGGTGGGCCCTCTACTTCGAGTTGGTGACCCTCTCTGTAAAGAGGGTCTCGGCTTGGAGTAGCGTGGTGCGCCAGGGCTCGTCTGGTGCTGGAACCTCGAAGCAGACTGAAGAAAACTAGGTGCTGAGGCCGTACCATGATACACTCCGTCATGGACACCATACGGGTAAGCCAAATCAACCTACATCACTGCAAGGACGCTGCTGGGGAACTGGCAAGCGTCTTGGCAGGGAGGGAGGGCGAGATTGTCCTGGTACAGGAACCGTATGTTTACAGGAAAGGGGTTAGAGGAATGGGTGCCACTGGCCTAAACATCATGGTCGGCACTGAGGAGGAGAGCAGCAGAACATGCATACTGACGTCCAAGGAACTCAATGTGCTACCACTTCCACAATTGGGGGCCAGGGATGTCACGGCGGTTCTGCTGGAATATAAGGTAAGAGGCATTAGAAATAGGATTATATTAGGGAGCGTCTATTTACCGTACGAGGGACCGTGCCCTACTCCGGAGCTAACTCGTTTAATCAAGTTCGCGAGTGACAAGTGCATACCCCTCGTGCTAGGATGTGATTCCAACGCCCACCACTACGTGTGGGGCAGTACCAACACCAATAGTAGGGGAGAATCTCTGCTAGGGTATTTGGCATCAACAGACTTGGAGGTAATAAACAGAGGCAAAGAACCGACGTTTGTTATTTGCAACCGGAAGGAAGTAATAGACATAACGTTGGCATCAAGGTCAGTATATGAAGATGTTTCTAACTGGAGAGTGACCAACGATATAACGATGTCTGATCACAGGATGATCAGATTTGAGTTAAATGTCGACAAGGTCACTCCTAACCCAAGGAGGAATCCAAGGGCTACAGATTGGGAGAAATATCTCACCAATCTAAAAAGTCAAACTTGGGAACCTCCTGTGGACATTACCACCAAAGAACAGTTAGAGAAGGAAGTTAACCACCTAAATAGTACGATTGCCACAGCCTACGAGATTGCTTGCCCGGCCAAGGTGGCTAAGGGCCGAAAGGTCCCGTGGTGGAGTGACATGCTTGACGACCTTCGAAAGAAGGCAAGGCGCGCATTCAACCGGGCTATCAAGGATGGGCTGCAATCCACGTGGGATACGTACAGGGAGGCCAGAAAGTCTTACAAAAAAGAGTTAAGGCGCAGCAAGGATATCAGCTGGAAGACATACTGTGGAACTGTAGAGTCACTTCAGGAGTCAACCAGGCTGATGAAGATCCTTAGCTGTGACTCAAAAAGGAATGTAGGAATCCTAAGAAGGTTGGATGGATCGTGGACGAACACCAGTGAAGAGTCCCTAAGACATCTCCTGGAAACGCACTTCCCCGGCGAAACTCCTTCCCACACGTCAACAACGGAGGGGCCAGAGACCCTTAACTGGGACTTAGGCCTTGCCAAAGACGTCGTGAAGGAGGGATCGGTGGAATGGGCAGTAAATGCGTTCGATCCATACAAGGCAGCAGGACCGGATGGAATATTCCCAGCATTGCTACAGAGAGGCTTGGAGATTCTTCTCCCAAGAATAGAACGAATATTCCGAGCCAGTCTGGCACTGGGATATGTCCCAAGAGCCTGGAGGGCAGCTAAAGTGGTCTTTATACCCAAAGCAGGGAAAAAAGACTACTCGGCTGCAAAGTCCTTCAGGCCAATAAGCCTAACATCCTTTCTTTTTAAAACATTAGAAAGGATTGTGGACCGGTACCTGCAAGAAGGGGTGCTGAAAAGGTACCCATTCCATAAGAATCAACATGCCTATAGAAATGGAAGGTCGACCGAAACGGCTCTTCATTCTATAGTGCATAGAGTCGAAAAGGCACTGCACTACAAGGAAATGGCACTAGCTGTTTTCTTTGATGTAGAGGGGGCTTTTGATAAGGCGAGGACATCTACAATCTGTGAAGCGCTACAAGCCAGAGGCACTCCCCCAGTCCTGGTTAGTTGGGTTAAATCTTCACTGGAGGAGAGGCAGGTCAGTGCATCTCTGGGAGACTGCCATTTGGACATCGGTGTGAGGGGCGGCTGCCCACAAGGCGGCTGCCTATCACCCCACCTATGGTGTTTAATAATGGATGGACTTCTGGAGAGACTGACGGCCGAAGGGCTGTATGCACAAGCATATGCAGATGATGGTACAGTCCTAATCAGAGGAGGCATTCTAGGTGTAGTCTGCGACAGAATGCAGACAGCATGCAGAATAATAGAAAATTGGTGCAAAGAAAACGGTCTGTCGGTTAACCCAACAAAAACTGACATGATTCTTTTTACCAAACGAAGGAAGATACAGGACTTCAGGGCACCAGCCATGTATGGAAGACCTCTTGAGATTACTGAAGAGGTCAAGTACCTAGGTGTTACCCTAGATAGGAAGTTAAGTTGGAAATCACACGTCGACAGAGTTGTTGACAAATCGATTGCAACTTTCTGGCAGCTGCGCCGGGTGGTGGGAAAACGCTGGGGAGTAAATCCCAAAGTCCTTCACTGGATTTATACTGCTGTCATCAGACCGCGGATACATTATGGATCAGTGGTCTGGTGGCGCAGTGTGAGCAAAACCACCATCGCTCAAAAATTGAGCAAGATACAGAGACTGGCATGTCTCGGTATCACAGGCGCAATGAGGACTACTCCAACGACGGCATTAGAGGCCTTGCTGAGCTTGCCTAGTCTTTCCCTCTGGATAAAGAGAGAAGCAATGGCGAGCCATTTAAGGATGAGGGATGCCAACAATTGGTTAGGAAAAGGAATAACTTATGGTCATGAGGGCATCGCGGATATGGCTGAGAGGGAGGTCCCAATTAGCTGTATTAGAACGATGCCAGCAAAAGACCGCCTAAGTTTAAAAAAGAAGTTTTCCCTCACGATACCAACAAGAGAGCAGTGGGAGAAAAAGGATGTACACTTTGCACAAAATGCACTAGTGTGCTACACTGATGGCTCTCGTATGGCGAGTACACTGTCTTCAGGGGCAGGTTTCTGCGTGGAGGACAGGGATATCCAAAGGAGCTACCCGCTCGGAGGATATACCACTGTCTTTCAAGCGGAAGTGTTTGCCATACTTGAGGTTGCAAACTGTGAGGATATAAGAACAGGGAGTGAGACAGATATATACATCTGCTCAGATAGCCAAGCAGCTCTGAAAGCGCTTTGGGCAGCGAGAACCACATCGAAGTTGGTTCAAGAGTGTGAGGAAGCGCTGGAAAAGCTAGCAAGTACAAAAAGAGTGCATCTCGTATGGGTACCAGGTCATAGTGGGGTTGAGGGTAACGAACGGGCTGATGAGTTGGCCAGATTGGGATCTGAAACCCCCTGTGTAGGACCCGAACCAATTTTTGGAATTACGAGAAAGCAGGTCAAATCAGCCCTAAATAATTGGGCTGATAAAAGGGCGAACGAAAGCTGGAGAAGAAGCGGTGGCTGTAGGCAGACCAGGGATTTTCTGGTCACCCTAAGCAAACCCAAATCCATCTGGCTTCTAGGTAGGAGCCGAATCTCCTTGGGCCCACTTGTGAATATACTCACGGGTCATGGCCTAAGGAAACACCTCACGAGAATAGGGGCTGAAACCAGCCCCTCCTGTACCCAGTGCGGAAGGGAGGATGAAACCTCCTTTCACTTCCTGGGACAATGTGAGGCCCTCGGCAGACTAAGGTATAAAATCTTTGGAGTGATGACACTCCAAAGGGAAGAGTTGGCCTCTCTTGCCTGGCAGGATATCCTGACCTTTATAAGAAGGTCTGGAAGATTCGAAAGGGCTGGTATGGGCGAAGAGGAAGATGAGGAGTAGTCTGGTTGGTTTAGGAGGGGCAGATAAAAAGGACCATGGAGTCTAATTGTCAGGCTTCGAGCCTACCCAACCGTACTACTACTACTACTACTTACTTTTAATAGAAATAATGCTTTTAAGATTTATTTTCGTTTATTTATACCATGGTGCAGCTCCATTTATAATAAAATTAAACTATTGCCGTAAATAGGCCATCTTAATATGATAACTATAGCATATTATTATGGCAAATAAATATATTTAGGATCATATTAAGATAGCATAAGAGGATATTAGGATGGAATTAAGATGATCATAAAATAATATATTTACCATTATAAGATTATTTATTTGCCATATATGTACCAATTTGGGATCATATTAAGATGTCATAAGAAGATATTTAAGTGATATTAAGATGATCCTAAAATAATATATTAACCCTTATAAGATATATATTAATGGCCGATATAAAAACTTTTGATGGTCTTATGATAATTGTATTAAGTTCGCCTATTGATGGTCACAAAGTATAGTTATTAAATTGAATCTATTAATGGTATTTAAACGGTCTTAATGTCCCCTATTTTACTGCGATATCTTAAATAAGGTTATTAAGAATCTTAAAGATGGTCTTAAATTATTTTTCTCGGTGCATATATACACACACTCAAAAATGTTTTGCATAATGGAATATTTTTAAAACTAAATGAGATATTTTTAAATACAGGTACAAAAACTATTGTATTGCATTAAAAACATTGTGAATACATAAAAAATTATTGAAGTTTTCATAATAATTACAAAAAAAAAGTAAAACTTTACGAAATTAAACTTATTCAAACATTTAAAATCTGTACAAATGTGGGTACTAACAATATTAATACGCTGTATTTCCACCTCTAGCCATAACGCAGGCATTAATACGGTGTGTCATGCTTCCGACTAACGTACTGAGGTAATTTTTGTCTATTGCATCCCATTCTTCAACTGCTGCTGCTCTGAGTTCTTGTAACGTTCGTAACTGTTGTTGCCGGGCCTGAATGTTCCTCTTAAGCTTATCCCAAGCATGCTCAATAGGATTAAGGTCAGGAGAATTGGAGGGCCAACGCAATCTGGTTACATCATCAGTTTCCAAGAAATCTTGTACTTGTCGCGTTTGATGAGGAGGGGCATTATCGTCCATAAAAACGAATTCCGGACCAACAGCACCTTTCCACAGGCGTACTACAGGTCGAAGAATAGTGTCAATAAAAACTTGTCCGTTCATGTTGCCATTGATGGGAACTAAATGAGTTTTATTATTCGCCCTGATACCGCCCCAAAACATGATGGTGCCACCTTGGTATGGGACTCTTCGGAGAGCTTGCTCAAGTCTATCTTGTTGATTTGGGTTCCGCCAAACCCTAATTCGGCGACTATCGGACACAAGACCGATTCTGGTCTCGTCTGAAAAAAGCACATTTCTCCATCTGTTCTCATCCCATTCTAAATGTTCGTTGGCCCATTCCAGTCGGTTTCTTTTATCTTCTAACGTGAGTTTTGGGACATACAGCGGTCTTCTCGTGAATAAATTTGCTACATGTAACCTATTCCTTATCGTTTGATCACAAAGGACAATATTGTGAGCATGCTGGAAGTCTCTTCTAATGGCTGTGGCAGTCGCAGTGCGGTTTCTCCGGGCAGTTAATGTTATAAAACGGTCTTGAACATCAGTGGTAATTCTGACCCTTCCACTTTTCGGACGATCATGGACTGAGTTTGTCTCTCGAAATTTTTTTACAATTCGAGAAACATCACTCTGATTAACTCCAACCCGAGCAGCTACGTCAGCCTGTGTGTGGCCTTCCTCAACCAAAGTAACAATTTTAGCCCTATTGAACTCACATATCACTTGTCGATTCATTTTCTTCACCAGAAAATGAGAAAAATCAAAACAAATTTTAACAACTATGGGATTACAAACTTTAATAACCACAATATCGAGAAATCAAGCACCCAGATCGAAGCAATAACAAAAAACATTATGTTTAAATCGACTAACAAAATTGTGCAAAAAAAAATCCATATAAGAAAAGTTCAGTGGCATTCTAGATAATATGCAAAACATTTTTGAGTGTGTGTATATATGAGTATATTAATATTTATTTATAAAACCATGCATTTTCCATGATTTATTTGCAAGGAATGTATGGTTATTCCCCTTATACATTGACAACACTTTCCAAAATTTATTCCAATAATTATTATTTTATATATGAATTTTCCGATATTAAAAAAAATTCTGAGAAGGGGATTTTATATTTATCTGTACGCGATTGCCGGTGTGCAGCATAGTGTTGATCTTGTTGTGGTTTAGGGTGTTGATGATGATCCAAATGTGTCAATTCGTCATCATGCTCAACAATTAGACTTGTTAAAATTGTTAAACGATTTGAAGCCATAAGATTATTTTCTTTGAGGATATGTAAAGTTGCAAGTGTGTGAAAATTGGACCTCTAGATAGAGCCTGTACGCGCCAGCCGCAGTGGCCACATTCCCGAAATAATATTCAAACATTAATGCCAAAAAATTATAAATAAAGCCAATAAAGCCAATTTTAATTTAAAGTTCTCCGCTCCTAAAAAACACCCTTTATATAGTATACATTTTTAAAAAACGTTTGTTGTGACAATAACTGATAAGTTTACAAACTTTGTATGCAATTGAAAATTTATTCTGTAGGTACATACCTAAGCACTTTGCAATCAGTGCATATTTAAAAGTTCGCGCTAAATCTGTTTCATCCTCCAGGTACCTTCAATCCTAGATGGTATACTAATATTGGTAGAGAGTGTTAATATATTAACACTCTCTACCAATATTAGTTGTTTCCAAAATGTGTATGTAAATATGACCCAACCCAACACATGTTTTTAAAGTTGAAGGGGAGTCTCTTAGACTCCACATCCATCCCATCAGGATGTTTCTAGGATAACTTGGGATGAACCTCATACATTCTGCCCAGCAAACACAACCGTAAAGGTTCTGTAATGGCCCTTTAAACGCGTGCCTTTAATAAACTAAAGGCCCTATAAAGGCTGACTTTAATGGACCTCTACATATTATGTCGCGTTCACCTTTTATGGGCATGTGACGGCAGTCGATAAAGACACTTACAAGAACCGGTAAAGGTTCCGATATGGCAGGTTAAAGGTACAAATGTGGCAAGCTAAAGGTTCTTATATGGGGTGTTAAAGATTCTATAGTGGTTAGTTAAATATTATTTAATGGATAAGTAAAGTACCTATTATGTCAGATTAAATGTGGTACCTATATATTTACTAGGTACGGATATTCCATGATAATTGAAATATTTTATCCCGACCGATTTTTGACGGTATACCTATAGGGATAAAAAATTCCCGATTATCGTGTAATATCCGACCTAATAAATATATACCTACCAAATTTAATCCACCATAATAGATACCGTAGAACGGGGTGACTTCGGACGATTTTAAAGGTTTTTTCAAATTTTGAATCGGTAATGTTTGTTATTTTGAACTAATTTTTTTACAGTTGATTTTGGCATCCTTCCGGTATAAGTTTACGTAAAAATTATAATAGTCATACAAATACTAATACTACTTTTTTTTGTCAAAGTCTGTCCGAAGTCACCCCTTAACCCAGACCGCAAAATCACATTCCCTGCACATGCCAGGAATATTCCCAGGAATATTCCAATCGTCCCAGAATATTCCCAGGAATATTCCTGGCATAATCAAATGTCCGCTTTTTGATTAACCCAGGCATCATAAAAAGAATATTCCATATATCTGCCTGCAGAAGACTCAAGGATTGTTAGGGGAATATTCCTTGATACAATTTGGGGATTATTCCCCGCCCTTATTGCCTCTTATACCCAGGAACTTAACTATAGCCATTATTGAGTTACTGAGTAAGTAGATCAGTCCCACTCTAATCATTGTTTAGCTGTGCCATCACAGACGCACATCTCCAACTGATATTATTAACCTATCGGTATATATAGTTATCAAGCGTGCGTAAGCAACGGTGAGAGGTATTGCAACTAAACTAATGAATATTCACTGGGAATGTTCCTGGATGATGCTTGGAAGTTTTAGAGGATCATTCTAGGAATATTCCCAATGAATATTCCTAGAATGAAGCGGAATATTCCTAGGCGATAGGGAATATTCCTGGAATATTTTCGAACCTTCATTGCAGTCTGGGAAGGTGGGGCGATTTCGGACAAGCGTTGTAAAATGTATACAATCGAAGCTAGCACAGCACAGTGGCGACTTCGGACAGAAATATTGCTTTAAAAAATAGTATAAAACATAAAATTAGGAAAAAAAGCATGAAATTAGGTAAAAACTCATTCAAATGGAAAAGGGCATTTTATTTATCAAAATATAAAATAAAATTGAATTCTGAGGATCAAAACATTAAAACAAATATATTTCTTCTTATACCTAATACTATAGTACATTAAAAAAATTGTCCTCCGTATAGTTTCTGTAAAAATTGCTCTCCAACATTTTTTTATAGACCCTAACCATGTCCGAAGTCGCCCCATAAAATGCAAATATTTGTATTACAACCCTGTATAAAAGTTAATGTGATACAAACCTAAACCAAAAAAAAATAATTTATCAAAAAAATTACGTACTACCGAAAATCTATATTATTTTGATCATACAGTGCATACCTAATTGCTGGCACCAGTTACTTTTACCTACTTATAAAAGAAGTAAAGTTTGAACTCCAGACTAAACGATGCAAAAAGCCTACTTCACTTAACAACCGAACCCACGTGCCTCTTGCCATAGCTTTAGCCATCTTCTACGAAGTTTTTTCCCAAATTACAGAACTCTGTTACGTCAGACGTCCCAATCGCGAATTTTTAATAGCTTTAAGGTAATGATGTCCGAAGTGGCCCCGGCTGTCCGAAATCGCCCCGTTTTACGGTAGGTACTTTACTATAGTATATATATATATTACAAAAATTTCGTTATTATGGAATTCCATTGTCCCTAAAACTTTCAAAAAATTAAAAAATACAAAGTGTTTAATGTGTTATAAAATACATGTAATTTAAACATAATTATATAACATATTTAAATAAAAAAAACTTAACAAATATTATAAAATAAAATCAAATTTCAACAGTTTCCATTTCTAAGGAATCGAATGAATTAAATTGAACAAAAAACAAATTAAGTAGATAAATCCAGTCTCTAGTCCAGTCTTTAGCACAATGGATATATATATATATATATATATATATATAGCCATATATGGCTAAATCACATGCATAAGAATCTCTATTCTATTGCTAAATCATTGACGACTGCAGTGCACTGTAGGAATGGTCTTATAATGGGATTCTAATTTGCAAGTTTTTCTAGAAAAAAGTTTTGAATAGAGATAATTAAATAGGGTTAAATATACAAAACATGGTGCGCTAAAAGAAGATTTAAAATTTTAAAATAGGTCACATGAAATAGCTATTTCCTAGGTTATTATAATATTATTTATAAATAGCCCTGATAGCACAGTTTATTCTAAGAATGTTTTTTAAACCTTCCAGTGGGAATATTCTTAGGATCATGCTATATTTCTTCTAGTCATGTTCTAAGAATGTTTTTTAAACCTTCCAGTGAGAATATTCTTAGGATCATGCTATATTTCTTCTAGTCATGTTCTAAGAATGTTTTTTAAACCTTCCAGTGAGAATATTCTTAGGATCATGCTATATTTCTTCTAAAGAACATGCTTAAAAGAAATATAGCATAATCCTATTCTCTGGCCTATAGGCAGGTTCTTAGAAGCTGCAAAGTTTAGTGGTAAAAATAGAAATAGAAAGTAATTGCTATAGAAAGTTCATTTAGGAATATTCCTGGAACATTCTGTTAAGCATATTTATAAATATAGTTCAGTTAGGTACCTATATAATAGTAAGGTACCTATATAATAGTAAAATATACCATATTCTACGTATAAAGGTAGTAGTATTAAATACTAAGTAAAAATAGTAGATTATGTCATAAGGAGTAGAAGTGACTCTTTTTGTGGTGAGTACAGAGATTGAGGCTGGCAACTGTACGAAGCACAAAAAGAGCTTCTACTCCAAATAACATATACAATTTTTTTTTCAAGGGCGTAATATAAATAGGATAAGAAATAGAATTATTTTATCTACTCATAACTCATGTGGTATAAAATTTTGGCTAAAAGCATTAGAAATTATTGATAAAAACTAAAAAAACTTATAACCCTTACTTACAATGCCGATAAATATCCTAAACCATAGATAACAAAGCCTAAACTAAAAATAAACACTGCTCTGTCAAAATGCTGCGCTTGAATTAATTTTGACGTACTGACATTTGTTTTCAAGCGGCCATGATATACAACCTTATATGCATGTATAGAGATAGTTGAAGTGCGTCTTTTTCATTAGCGGCAGACAAAAAACTCAAAAAAGCCTAGGGATAGAAGTAAATCCATAGGTGACTCAATAAACGTCAAATAATAAAATTAATTTAGCATTTCATACAAAGCAATCACGATGTATTAATTATATTAATTATAATCGCACGGAATATTTAGTGATTATTTATTAAATTTTAATTGAACGAAATAAAGAAAAACTAGTTTATTAGTATAATATTATGATGATAGACGAGTCGCCAATGTCTAAACTTCAAACAAATGTCAGTACGTCAAAATTAATTATGATTTATTATCTATGAATTAATTCAAGCGCAGCATTTTGACAGAGCAGTGTTTAGTTTTAGTTTCGGATATTTATCGGCATTGTAAGTAAGGTTTATTAGTTTTTTTAGTTTTTATCAATAATTTCTAATGCTTTTAGCCAAAATTTTATCCCACACGAGTTATGAGTAAATAAAATAATTCTATTGCTTATCCTATTTATATTATGCCCCTGAAAAAAAAATTGTATATGTTATTTGGAGTAGAAGCTCTTTTTGTGCTTCGTACTGTTGTCTGCCTCAGCTACGCTTCGGCCGTCAATCTATAGATATATATGTACATACAGTGCTTGCAAATCCAAGTCCGACCGCACTGGAAAGGACGGCTGTTCAATACCCGCGTGAAAAGAATAAGGATAGAATGCCAAACAGAATTTGATTGGTCAGAGCGTCAGGCGTGCGTATTGTAAGCGCCTTCTGTTTGGCGTTCTATCCTTGTTATTTTCACGCGTCCTTCTCAAACCGGTCGGACTTGGATTTGCAAGCACTGTATATGTACTCACCATGTTGTAAATGACCGATTAAATCCTGTAGAAACCAATTGAAGTATTGGTTGGTCCCAATGGGTCTGAATTGGACTTACTGGATTTAATTGGGCGCGATATAAAACAGAAATTGGTTTTTACTGGTATTTTCCATGATGGGAAATACCAGTTAGGATTCTAATGGTTTTTATTGGTTTCGATTGGATAAAGCTACCTATTGGTAATTTCCAATTGAATTCAATTGGGCATTCCCAGTGTAAGATTCGAAAAATCTGCTAATTGGTTATTCCCAATACAATACAAATATCGCAATTGGGTATTCCCAGTGTAAGATTCGAAAAATCTGCTAATTGGTTATTCCCAATACAATATAAATATCGCAAGAGGGCTCTCGTGTAGCTGCGCAAAATCAACGAGGTTGAGACGCCAACAAGTCTTTACGCCGGCCATTTATTAGCGGTTTTTTTTACCTTTATAATCTGTGTTTTTTATTAGTCGATTTCAGTGTTAAGTGCCTAGTGTTAATAGTGTGTATTATATTAAAAAAATGTTTATATGTGCAAGATTTAGGGACGATGGCGTAAGAATGGTTGTCACAGCGGACAAAATAAAAAAATTTGATATAAACAATATCGACTTCGACCATGCTTACAAAGTGCTGTATACTGATGAAAAATACTATAGGGCACATTTAATATGCACTGCTGGTAAGTCTTTAATTTATAAATACATGTTAACTTTTGTAAATCACCCAAAAAATTTCAAAAGGAAAACTACATAACCTAATTAATTAATTAAATTATTAGATAATTAAACGGCAATAAAAATCAGCAAAGGGCAATAATTTTTTATAATTTTTAAATTCTTTGTACACAAAGAATAGTTAAAAAAAATTCTTACAATTAATTATTTTATTTAATTTTTTTAACATTAACATTTAAATATGCAAATAATTATAATATATATATATATATATATACCTTCTTTAATTTTTAGAAACTGAAGCTGATGCTTTATTGAAAGCAGAAGAAAAAAGATTCAGGATACCTAAAACCCTATTTGATGAATCGTCTACATGTGACGAATTAGAAGAGTCGACCATAATTACCAAAAGCAAAAAAGAATGCAAAGACTTAAAGAAAGCAGCATTGCATGAAAACTATTCCAACATTCTGCAGGATCTTACTAATGTAGGGATGGAAGTAAGTCACATATTATAGTTTAAACATTATTACCTATATAATATAAGAAGAATATTCTTCTTTTTCATTAAACATGTAGTGGTTTCATAAATTTTCCAAACAGATATGAAATGCAAATCAACATTTAATTTGATTTTAATTATGCCAACCCAAATAAGAATGCTATATATTTTTAAAAATCATTGGAGGCACCTCATTTCTGTTTTTCTTAGTATTGCTTAAGCAAGTAATTACTTTTTTAGGCAAGCATTCCTTCGACCTCTGATAAAACTAAAATCTTTAATAATAGAACAAGAGGTATAAAAACACTTAATCCTGAAGATAAGGAAATGAATAGTCTTAAAATGGAAATATCAATACTTAAAACAGAAAATGGTCAATTAAAAGAAGAAATTAATGTTTTATCAAAATTAAATAAGGAACTGCAAAGTGTAGTGATTGAGAAATTTAAAAGTAAATGCATAAACTTTTCTTATAAATTATAATAATTTTAATATTTCTTTTATTAAAATGCAGATTTGGAATTGACTGCAACTAACGGAGGAGTACAACCCCCACTGGAATTGGAATTACCCACTGGAACCAGATTAGATGGAAATGTGCATGATTTAATGCTTAACATTGATTAACTTATTATTTAATATATATTTTTAGATTCATTTAGGGAGAAATGTTTGGCTTCCATGTCAAATTTATGATTCGGCTGCTAATAAACCCAAAAAGAATAACTACTCTTTATTAATAAAAGAAATTGCATATGCTGTATTTGGTGAAAGAGTCTTAATGGAAAGCAGTGTAAGTGGACGAAAATGTAATAGGACAAAGACAGAGGCAAAACCAGCATTAGATGGAACAAAGTTAATGGCAGTCCATGGTAAATATAGCAATTATATTTTATTAATAAATAGTTTACTATACCTAGAAATAATGAACAAAATTGCAGATATTATTCGTTATACATTAGAAAAAAATGGGGATTCTTTAGAAAAGATTAATGCGGTTGTGGATAGCATTAACCATAGAGTTGGAGAAAAGATGCAAGATCTCATCAAACCTAAAATTAAAGGTAGGTAATAAAAATATTAGATATTTTTGTTTAATATTTTTTCTCAAAGGAAGATGATTGTTTAATTTTAGACCTTTTATTCTAGGAAGGTTAAATGAAGAAAGTATAGATGACAGTTAACTTAAATAATTAAATATTTATATTAAGTCAAT
The DNA here is from genome assembly GCA_921294245.1 of Brassicogethes aeneus. NCBI lineage: Eukaryota > Metazoa > Arthropoda > Insecta > Coleoptera > Nitidulidae > Brassicogethes > Brassicogethes aeneus. The sequence goes on from OV121132.1 coordinate 60,165,930, forward strand.
GTAAAGAAGTTATGTTTTTATTTTATTTTTTCGCTCAGAAAATTATTTTTTGTTAAGATTGTTAAAGAATTTTTATTTTAGTTATTTTTTACATGTGTTATTTTTATTTTACCTTTTTTTACATGTGATAATAGAGTTAATTGTTTTATTAAAAATATGATTAATATTAATTAATTAATCTTAATTTATTAGAACCCAAGATAATTTAAATTATTCCAAGATTTTTTAAATTTATTAAAAATCTTATACCAGGTGAGTTTTTTAAATTGTTACTAAGGAATATTTTGAAAACGGTTTAACATTATTTTAATTAATGGTAGTTACTGGTAGGTAAAGGTTATTAAACATAAATTGGCTGCAAATTTTTTAAATTTATTTTTTTTTAGAATAAAATTATTGAACCTCAAACATATTAGGAAATGTACAAAGATATTTAACATTTTGGTCAGGGTCCTCAATTAATAAGCACTTTTCCTTGATTTCCAATATTGATGCAACCAAAAATTCATGAGAATATTGCGTAACAGAGAAAATATGTTTAAAACCAATTTTTCCAATTTTTACAGGCCTTACTAATAATTTCTTGCCTATCAAGAATCCCTCAGCTCCATTTTTTAGGAACCTGTGTATTTCAACAAATACTCCATTATTTAATTTAACAATAGTGTCATTCATTTTCCTAGCTTTGGTGTATTTAAGACTATGTAATATTGTTTCATTAAGATTACACCTATTGTAACAAAGATGGTTTGTATCTGGCAAGGGTGAAGGAATGGAATACATTGCTAGAAATTCAGCTTCAGACATAAAAAAACAACGTCCACAAAAATTTATACCATTTTCACCACCTTTTTTCTTAATTCTAAATAAGGAATTACAGTAACTTGCAGCTTTTTCATTTAAGGTAAGACGAGATTTTATGTTGCAATAATTTAAAAAGCTGTTTATATTGCAGGCCTTTTTAGCAATTTGTTTTGCAACTCCAACTGGACCTTTAACTTGTTGCTTCAGTCGATAAATACCAGATTCATAAGGGAAAGCACTGGTTGCCCAAAGTGGACCAGTTTTCTTTACTGATTGACATAAATGCAACAGGGAATGGACGTTAAAAGTCATAGAACTTTTGCCATATAATTCCTCCATGGTGTAAACAAATTCACTTAGATTTTTTTCAACCCTTTCTAAATCAAAAGGGCTAATTTTTGATTTCAATAAAGTATAAATGCCATCAACCAGTTGGCAAAAGTGAGAAAGGTACCTGGATTTTAAGATGTTTTGAAGACAGGGAACTGAGTAAAATAAAAGCCACCACTTCCATTCAGTTGCTTTATACTTTGCTTTTTCATTAAGTGGTCTTGGTAAGCGATTTATTTCATGAGGTGGACGAATACTCAATAATCTTTTGTTAAGTATTTTTAAAGTCTCTGGTTTTCCAATGTAATAAGTAAACTTATTTTCAGGAGTAAATGAAGTCCATAGATCCCAAAGTTGACGAACGACACCTAAAATTACACCATGCATATAATCAGGTGGCAGCGACCACACGATGTCAAAAGAAGGCATAGTTAGTAGAATTGAGGGACCTTTTACTCCCCGAATTTTAGTAACATAGTTGTTGTCTACTGTTTCCTGCAAGTCAATTAAATGACTTTCATGACTCCTTTCCTCTACATTTTCCGTTTTAGGATATTTCACCTGCCTGTTAATTGGCTCCCCTGGTATATAGCACCAACTGCATCCATAATATCCATTGTACTGGACTCTGTTCTGAACTATAGGTCTGGCTACGGAATCTATGCAGAAGAATAACGGAATTAACTTAAAATTTCTTAAATCTCCATTTGGGGCAATAATATCAACACCAACGTTTAACAAGGTTTTTGCCTGATCAACAAATGCTTTGAGAAATGTGTTTAAGAAAGTGCTTGATGGCTCTTTTTTTCCAATCCATATTCCAGCAATGATCAACCTACGGAATCTCTCATGAGGCGGTAGTTCATTAATGCACAGTTGTATGGGCCACATAGATGATCTCGAAGAAGAAAAAATTGGTGCCCCATCAGTATTAAAATTATAACTAAGGTCAAAATGGTAAGAGTTCTTTAGGTTTTGATATATTTCTCCATCATAAACATCATTAATTGTTTCAGATGGGAAGTTTCCTTGGGGAAAAAGATTGTTAAAGATCTTTTCATCTGACAAAATGGACTTAAGTTGGTAGGAAACGTCAATTGTTATAAATAGATTGTCTTTTGTCATTGAAATATTTTGCTTCTCCTTGCATTTTGAGTTAGGGCATTGCACTTCACTGGCTTGAAATTCACTTTTAGTCATTGAATCTGTTAATCCATGATAGCATTGGTTGCAATAAAATTGGTATTTGATTTCGTTATCTGGAGGATTAAATATTTTGGAAAAACTGTAACTTGTAGTACTAAATGAATGGGTATCCAAGTTGGCGCACATTCGAATTAATTCCAGAATATCACTCCGAGCTTCATTTGTTAACTTGTGCCGCAAAGATAAACCATAAACCATGGTAAGTACATCCTTTTTACTTAAATTTGCACTGTCGAACATTATTTCATTTAGAGGATCATCATTATCCTCTCCTATTGTATGGTCATTGTCACTGTCATCTATTTCATTTAGAGGATAATCATTAAAAGGATTTGAATTATCACTTATTGCACTTTCATTGTCACTAGCACCATTATTGTTATTAAATAAATTGTCATCCAGTTCATCGGAGGTGCTGCTGCTTAAATTTGTTTCAGATTTAGACTCATCTGAACTAGAGTCATTACTGGAACTATTTTTTTGTTCACTTACTGCTATAGAAGGCTGATCACTGGCCCAAGAAGTCATGGAAATCTCTTCCACAGTACAGGAATTATCTGCCAAACCAATTATATTAGTCAAAATCAATAAATTTGTAAAAAATGTGAGTGCTTACTTTAATAAATAATATTTTTTAAACATGTATTCAATATAATTTTTCATATTAACGTAATACCCACAAAACACAAATTTTTATGAGTACTTACCTTCAGGTGGATTAAAATGTTTTTTTTTTTCAATGCGTTTTTGCTTCTTACGGCATAAGCTCTTGTATGCTTCTGGTAACAAATACCGCTTATACCTTTTTCTAGGCGTTCTCGAACTATCCATACTATAAGAAATGGTTTTAAATCACTTTAAAACACTAAAAAGAGCCTACCCAAAACCCGTTAAAAACGCGCTAAAATTGACGTTCTAGTGAATGGCGCCATACTGTTTTTAGGACATTGGGAAAACGCGGGAAAGTTTAATTGAAGATCCCGGAATGATAACTAGGTAAAAACCAACATCCTTTGCAAGAAAATAAAAACTCAGTTATGTTTGATTTTGATTTATTTTTTATTACTTTTTTTGTGATAGTAAGTTATATAGTATTAATACATACATATATCACAAAAAAAATAATAAAGAAATAAAATTACTCAGTAACAAAAAATTTTTTGTCTCTTCTGTGAAAAATGAATTCTGGTTTTTACCCGGTTATCCTTCTGGCATCTAAAATTATTTTTGATTGAAAAATAAACTGGTAGGTATTTTCTAATCCAAAATTTAAAAAAATTAATTGGTTGGAATGGGTTTGGCGCTATGAATTACCAATTCATTCCATGTGCATTTCTATTGGATTTAGCCAATAGAGACAAGCATAGGCATGGATTGGTATTTTCCAATTCAAGCCGCTGACTTCATTGGAAATTACCAATAGGAATTCAACTGGAATGAACTGGTGATTCATAGCGCCAAAACACATTTCAAACCAATTCAAACCAATTACTTATTTTTTATTGGATTCTATTGGTATTTTCCAATTCAAGTTGCTGACTTCATTGGAAATTACCAATAGGAATTCAACTGGAATGAACTGGTGATTCATAGCGCCAAAACACATTTCAAACCAATTCAAACCAATTCAAACCAATTACTTATTTTTTATTGGTTTCTACTGGTCATTTACAATAGGGGAGTCACTTCTACTCCTTATAACATAATCTACTATTGTCAAATTAAAACAATATTCGATAACAAAAATACTTTTACTAGGTATGAAGAACTTTTGGTTTTTTCTTTTATGAAGAATTATTTTATAAGGAAATATTTTGTTTTTTTATATTTTATTTTATATTAAAAATAAATATTTATTAATTTGTATACCGATTTTTTATTTCTGAATTAACATTTTTATGTATAATAATCCCACAAAATTTTCCAATTTTACTTTTTAATGTCATAGAACTTATGGTTTAGAGGTCAAATTGTTTATTTAATATTTTTAAATAAATATATATTAATATGTCGCAAATTTTTTTAAAGGGACGACAAATACATTTCACTGTCATATTATGACAGTGAGGCGTATTTGTCGCCTCCTGAAGAATTTTACGAATGTAGAATCCAACATATTAGAACGTGGGTATCTGACATATTTGAAAATATTTTCAAAAGCTTCCGAGAAGCTCCATAAGAAACCTTCTAAGAACATTCCAAAAACGTATTCTTAAAATGTTCTTAGAATGCTTTTTAGGAAGGTTTTAAGAAGCTTCTAAGAATCTAATTGCATCATTAAAAGGGTATCTATTGAATGTTTTAAAAGTCCCTAAGAACATTCTTAGCAATAAGGGAATTCCCTATGCTGTGTTAACACAGCAAACGAAAAATTATAGAAGTGTATAGGATGACTCCGCGTTTGAATATCAAATCTTAAAGTTTTATCATAACTGTATTGAATCGTGCTTTGTTTTTATATTTTTCGGCTCTATACCTATGCACGACTATATTTAAAGTCAAACTCAATGGTGTCTTACAAGATACATTATTTTGATTTTCTATATTCAACAGAGGAGTAGAAACTCGACCCTGTCGAATGGTGCAGTCATATATGTCTCTAGAAATTATTAAAAAAGGGTTCAGTCCAATGGTGCAGCAACTTCGGATTCCTATTCTCCTCAGAGACATAGAAACTCAAGCTTTTCGAATTTTACTGGCAATGATTTTCGTTAATTTCGTTAATTTTTTTAAAGGGACGACAAATACATTTCACTGTCATATTATGACAGTGAGGCGTATTTGTCGCCTCCTGAAGAATTTTACGAATGTAGAATCCAACATATTAGAACGTGGGTATCTGACATATTTGAAAATATTTTCAAAAGCTTCCGAGAAGCTCCATAAGAAACCTTCTAAGAACATTCCAAAAACGTATTCTTAAAATGTTCTTAGAATGCTTTTTAGGAAGGTTTTAAGAAGCTTCTAAGAATCTAATTGCATCATTAAAAGGGTATCTATTGAATGTTTTAAAAGTCCCTAAGAACATTCTTAGCAATAAGGGAATTCCCTATGCTGTGTTAACACAGCAAACGAAAAATTATAGAAGTGTATAGGATGACTCCGCGTTTGAATATCAAATCTTAAAGTTTTATCATAACTGTATTGAATCGTGCTTTGTTTTTATATTTTTCGGCTCTATACCTATGCACGACTATATTTAAAGTCAAACTCAATGGTGTCTTACAAGATACATTATTTTGATTTTCTATATTCAACAGAGGAGTAGAAACTCGACCCTGTCGAATGGTGCAGTCATATATGTCTCTAGAAATTATTAAAAAAGGGTTCAGTCCAATGGTGCAGCAACTTCGGATTCCTATTCTCCTCAGAGACATAGAAACTCAAGCTTTTCGAATTTTACTGGCAATGATTTTCGTTAATGTCCCCGAGAATTATACAAAAACAGCGCAATGCAATATCGCAACGGTTTCGACTTCTCTTTACTCTACCAAGTTATAGAAACTGGAGTCTCTCTAATACTGTTCTAGTCAATATTTCTGAGAGTATAAAAAGAGGGTGTAATATTGCAAGAAGTTTTGATCTTTTGATAGATGAATTTTCTCATTTCTCCATATGATTTTGTTGAAAATAGTTCCTTTCTTTGGTTCCTTTGTCTAATTTTTATTTACCGTAACAACTCAGGTATGTAAAGCACAGAGGATATGATGTTAAGTATATTTATGTATTATATAAAGTACCTATATTTGTATTAAAAATTTAAGAGGTTATGTTGAAAAATGATCGATATGCTATTAAACTTTAATAATTTAGTAATTAGGTCTGTTGGTAGACCCTGCACTATCTCCACTGGTATAGTTTAGTAATATTTAAATCTGGTTGATGAAAAAGTACACACCAGTGCAGGTTATTGTAGCATCTACGAACAAATGAATTAATGGGCCATTGGCAATTATTCCTTTAGGAAAAATATTCAACACAGCTTAATTAATTAATAAAATGAAAAAAATCACAATCATGTCGTATATAGTTTTTTTTAAGCATAAAATAATTTTTATATTAATACTAGTTCAAAAGTGAAATTACGACCTCTATACTGTGGAGAGTATTGAAACGCTCGACTGACGAATACCACTCTATACCGTAGGGAGATTTAGAAATCGATATTCAAACGTGGCGTCATCCTATACACCTCTATAATTTTCCGTTTGCTGTGAAGGTTCTAAGAATATTCCATTATTCCGGGTCATGTCTTCTTAGAAGATTCTTAGAATAAAATTTTGCTATCAGGGTAGTACGACATTAATGTAAAAATTGTACAGTAAAAATACTTACTTGAAAAAGGTACTACCTAGTTGTTTAGATCATTAATAATTAATTATAAAATACACCTATTAGATAATTAATTAATATATCTCATTTCTATATGCATATGCATAATACCACTAACATGAGGCAATTCATTAGTAAATATGGTGTAAACCAAAGGAAAACATTTGGCACTGTAATGGTGTGTTACAGTTCCATTAACTTGATACTTATAATTGCCATATGTGGGCCTTTAATGTTAAATTATACATATCATTGCCTGAAAAGGGCCATTGCAAGACCTTACCACGACAGCCTTTGGTCTAATTAATTTAAATTGACATTTATTAACGAAAAATTCCTGTAGAGGCCCAGTACAAGAACAGCTTGGGTTAAAAATGCCATCATTTAACCATTAAACGCTGTAATGGGCCATTACATTACCAGACTTATGTGTTTGCTGGGTGGGAACATCCTTATAAGGTCGTTTTTAGTATGTTATATTTTATATTCCTAAATGACTTTTAGAAAGGTTTGAAATAAATCAAAAATTTTCAAAATAAGTTTTATTTTGAAAGGACACAGTTTATTCAGACAAACAGGCACCAATACCATTACTACCTAAAGCTTGCAGCACGTTATTTCTTAACAAATACAAATACTTAACTGTAATAATGTTTAAATACTTAAAACATATTTAATTTAAAGTAAAAAACTGAAATACTGTAAATACTCAGTTAATATAAAATAATATATATAAATAAATAATATAAAAGGAAACAAATAAGCACCCCAAAGACCTTTAAGGAACCAAATACCCCAGCTACATAAAATTCTAAAAGTATAATGAAAAAAACATACATAATATATTATATACCTAACAAACATAGAGATAGGCGAGCGCACAAGCATAAGGAAATCCATATCACTGGAATACAACCCATACAAGAAAGATTGGAATACCTAGCGAAAAAATTTGACAACAAACCTGAAACTCTTAATGGAACCTTTGATTCTTAAAACACAACTCGAGACAACACCAAGGAGAAAATACCCAGAGAAATCGTTGTATGACTCACTCAGGGAATTGACAGAAGATTAATGAAGATACTATATATATATATATATATATATATATATATATATATATACTATATATATTTAATTATAACATTTTTTTTTTTGTAAAGTACAGAACATAAATTAAAATATAGTATTTGTTATATACAAAATTGTAACTGGGCAGGAAGACGAAAGTCGTTAGCAATTTGGATTTCCAATAAAGTTTATTATTATTATTATTATTATATTATATACCTATAGCTAAAATTAAACATTTAATTAAATTTTTTTTATTTCTCCTCTTAACCTTCTTTCTTTTGCCCTTCTCAACCAATCTCCAATTCGTTGCTCAGCCTCTTTGTTATTAATTGAATGCTCATATTTCTGTGCACATTCTGAAATAAAAATTATATTGTTAAGAAATAGTTTCCGGGTAAATACCAACATAGAAACACGACCCACTCAGCTGCGGGTTCGATGCTTCTATAGTTGGATAAAAAAAATTGGAAATATTCTTTTATTTTAAGTGGGGTAAAAAAATATAAAAAAAATCTGCAAAATCAAAAGGGGTTGGGTTTAAAAGTCTATTTTTATTTACAGATTATCGCTTTGCCTAATGATAAGCTTCCAAACATAGTTTTTCCTTTTTTCCCTAAGAAGGAGAACTATCTGTAATTATGGGTGCGATACATCGTCTTATAAATTCATAGATTCCAAGTTGTGAAAAAAACTGAACCTATAAATCAGAAAAAGAAACTATACTCACTAATGTAACTTTATGAAAATTCTAGGATAATGGATAAAAAAGAAATTACCAATGCTGAATAATTTTCAGAATCTGAAAGGAAGTTTTCAAAAACTTCCTTACGATATTCTGCTCTACATTTTCCCACTTTGGAATTAATTTCTAACAACAGTGTCTGTATACACTGAGAAAAAAATGGGACAAATAAACTGTTTACCTAATACTTTTATTTGTAGTGAATATATTGTTTATTACCTCTAAATAGTCGAAATAATAACGATAAATATACTTTAGTAAAACTTTATATGTCAGGAATAAAAATATATTTAGGATAAATAAACTGTACCCTTGTCCCATATTTAAATATTTTTTTTATTTGGGAGCAATAAACTTTTTTCTCCGTGTATAATATATATTATATAACAGTTGTGGATGGCAACAACAACTAGTACAGTGGCCGACAAGGAATTTCGAACATCAAATCTCTGTCATTTCAAAAAATGTCAGTGTAAACCACACTTTAATTGCTAACATGAAATTGATTTTTGTAATTATTGACGTTTATATATTTTTTTATTATTGACGTTTGTAATTTGTAATTTAAAAGTGAATTTAAAGCGTCAACTTGACCACTGATATAGAAAATGCCAGCTGTATCTTACTTTAATAAAGTTAAAATGGTAACCCTTCTTCAGAGCGGCATGTCGTATAGACAAGTTTCGGTACATTTAGGTATACCAAAGAGCACCATACATGCAATTATACGTAAATGGACACTAACTGAATTAGTGGATCGGCGTCCAGGTTCTGGGGGTCGCCGAATATCTTCCGCTGAAGAAGACGAAGCGATCATATATGTAATTAGGAATAATTCTTTCTCCAACGCCGTTCAAGCACTCGGAATTACATATTTCCCGGGGTCAGTCAGAACTGCTCATCGACGAATAAAGTAAAGTGGCTTGCATAATCATGAGGCAGCAAGAAAACCAAAATTAAGGCCTTGGCATAGGGAAGCAAGAATTGGTTTCGCATTACAAGACCTAGCATAAGATGATGCATTTTGAAGTCGGGTAATTTTCTCCGACGAAAAAACTTTTCAATCATGCCCAAATGGCCGGATCAGGGTATATAGGCCCCACAATACACGTTACAATTAACGATATGTTGATGCAGTCAAAAGTAGCGGACGCTTCTCTGTCAACATTTGGGGCTGGATTTCGGCGGAGAGTCCTGGGATAATACTGCTCGTAGAGGAGAGACTAACAAGTGACGTTTATATTAGGATACTTCAAAACGTGATGCTACCTTCTGTGGAACGGCATTATCCTAACAATAATTTTGTTTTTCAACAAGATAAATGCTCGGTTCACACAGCACGGAGGGTAGCAGCATGGTTTCAAAATAATAATATTAACGTCCTTGATTGGCCTAGTCACAGTCCGGATTTAAATCCGATAGAGAATATGTGGGGATTAATGACAAAACGTTTAAAGGAGCGACGGATAGAAGTTCAAAATAGGGAAGAACTTATCCTTGCAATAACTGAAGCCGGGCAAGGTTTGCCATTGCATTATCACCGAAATCTATGTCTCTCCATGCCGACTAGATTGGCACAAGTTATTCAATCGAATGGAGCAACGGCCAAATATTAGTTTACATATTTTTGTTTAGTTTAATTTAAATATTACAAAATTTAATAAAATAATAATAAATAATATTAAATTATTTTAATTTGGTTGTCTTTGTGTGATTCTATAAATGGCAGAGATCATTAAATAAAATTTTGCTTTCGCTGTCAAGATGACGCGTCATGACTGTCCGGAAGTAAGGTTAGTTGTCATAAAGGCAGATTTAGATTTTGATGTCAAATGAATTATAAGTCGTTCAAAATTCCGTGTCCCCCACTGTACCTGTTTTGAATGTTTCACCTAAAATGCATTCATTAGGTACACAGTTTTAAGAACAGCTCAGAAAACTTACCTATACTGTTTATATTGTTCTTTATTAATTCTAGGGCGCTTTTCAAAGTTGATGGAATAGGGCTCTTTTTAGAAAAATTACTGTCTGCTTGGAAATCTGTAACAGTGAAATTTAATTAGTATTGACATAAAAGTAATAAACAGAACAACATTAATTAAATACATTATAAATAATATTATACTACCTTCCAAATTACTGCACTTTTCTTCAACAAGCTAAGAGGATATCCAAGTTGGTGGAGGAGGTAATTTTTTGGATTTTTGCCTAGAGGCTCTTCATTTTCCTAGTCAGAATATTATAATAATCCAGCGAGTCTGAGAGACTCCATGTCACTGTTAAAGTAAAACTTTTTCATGTCACCAGTTATACATACATACCTATATATATACATTAAACATTTCCTTAGTAAAATTGTCATAAAACTTGTTATAACTCCTTTCATAATATATAATCCAATCTATACATGGCAAAGCAAAAAACTAAAGCATACCTACTCCATTCAAAAATAACTCTCCATGAGTCCTGGATAACACCAAGATACACTTAAATGTAACTCAAAATATGTGTATATCTTGCAATTTATTCCAATAATTATTATTGTATATTTGTATTTTCCGATATTCTAAAAAAGGGGATTTTATATTTATCTGTATTATTGTTTGATGCTGCTTTGGCAATGGAATCCACCCTTTCATTCAAAACAATCCCTGAATGACCTTTTCCACAATTTTTAATTTGTCATATCTGTTTCAGAAGTACCTACTTTTCTTTGACCGAAATCTTGTTTGAACGAAAGTATCTCATTTAAGAAAATACGATTTTTTACGAAAAATGTGAACGAAGCCTTACGCCTTTGACGTTTCAAAAACAACGTTGCCACACATTTTAGACCCACCGCGCTTTTAAATTTTAGACCCATCGAGTTTAGATCTCTCGTGTTTGGGTGTCACGAAGCGTACCCTTGCGCCTAGGCCATCGATATATTTAAATTAAAAAAAGTTCCAATAAAATAAAATCTTGACATACTTGTCTAGGGAAATCTAGGGATTTTTTTGTAAAAAATCTGGGGAAATAAAAAAATATCATCTGGCAACCCTGTCTGTAATGTGTCTATAATCTGTGCACGTGCTTGTCATGTTGGTTAGTGTTTTTTGTTATCGATTTTACGGTTTTACTGTGGGTTTTTCTTTACTATAATAATTAAAAATTCGATGAAAAGTACTGATTGCCATCAAACAAAAAAAACTTATGATTTCCGAGTTGCGGCAATTTTTTATGAATTTTGTTTTTTCGGCCCCTGAAAAGTAAGGTTATGTATACAAATTTTACTATGAATTTATTTGTTATAGGTAAATTTAAAGACAGCAAGATAGCAAGATGTCAATTAATTTAACCGCTGATGGACCATGTGCTTTTGTTAAATTTTGCGACACGGGGCACAAAAAAAGGGTGTTGCTGTCGGAAATTTCAAATTTCGATGCAAAAACTTTCTCTCGAAACAAGAAATACTTTATTGAACGTGAGGGAGCAACTGCGCAATGCGTTGTTTCTTTTTTTGCAAGTAAATAATTAATTTTTAGTCTTGATTATTGCAAATTGTATATAGTTATACAGGGTGATTCAGTTTTAACCTACCAGGGGAAAATGTTCCTCCCATTATCCTGATTCAGAAAAATATCACACATAAGTTGACAAAGAAAAAACGTTTTTTCGTCATATCTTCTATGAAAATGATAAAAATTAATCATAATTTTGTATACATACCTTTCATATGAAAGCCCTATTTTTGAAAAATAAAATTGTTAAATAAATAAATAAATAAATAAATAAAAATTAATCATAATTTTGTATACATACCTTTCATATGAAAGCCCTATTTTTGAAAAATAAAATTGTTAAAATTTGATACAACATGGGCGTGCAATGGGGCCACATCAAAATATAAAGAAAAAGAAAAAAGGTATGAATGAAAATTTGCAAGATTATTTTGCGAAAGTTAAAAAGACAATATTAAAATAGTAATATAAATACATTCCCTAAAGGGACACTTTTTTTTGTTTTAAAAAAAGGGTAAAAATTTCATCACCATCGTCATCCGATATTTTTGAAAACGAAAATGTCCAATAAATTTTTCATGTTTTGTAAATTGTATCTTTTATTTTAGAATTAATAATGGAAACCTTATGAAAAATGATCAAAAAAGGATCGAGTTTCAATCCTGTTTTCGTGATCAAAAACGATATCGAACCTCGATCCTATTTAATCATAAAAACAGGATCGAAACTCGATCCTTTTTGATCACGAAAACAGGATCGAAACTCGATCCTTTTTCGATCATTTTTCATAATGTTTCCATAATACGTAAAAGTAGTACTATATACAACTTTTCATACTCTTACCTTATGACAGTAGTCTGAAAAGAGAGACCCAAAAATGACTTATCCCCTTATTCCCCGAAACCACGGAATTATTGTTGTGAATATTATTTTATAAAATATATGACTGTTATTATTATAATTACGAATTTCATCATCATCGTCGTCGTCATCCGATTTTTTTGAAATACAAAGTGCCCAATAAAGTTTTCAAGTTTTGTAAATTGTATCTTTTATTTTAGAATTAATTATGGAAACCTTATGAAAAATGATCGAAAAAGGATCGAAACTCGATCCTATTTGATCCAGAAAACAGGATCGAAACTCGATCCTTTTTGATCACGAAAACAGGAGACAAAATCCTTATCAAAAATGATCGAAAAAGGATCGAGTTTCGATCCTGTTTTCGTGATCAAAAAGGATCGAGTTTCGATCCTGTTTTGCTGATCAAAAAGGATCGAAACTCGATCCTATTTGATCCAGAAAACAGGATCGAAACTCGATCCTTTTTGATCACGAAAACAGGAGACAAAATCCTTATCAAAAATGATCAAAAAGGATCGAGATTTAAACTCGATCCATTTTCGATCAGTTTTTTTCAGCAGGGAACGGATACAAATGAGAAAAATGTTGTTAGAGTTAAAGCAGCTTCTCCATCAGAAAAACTTGATTTATTGGAAACGGAATAATTTGAACTTTTTGGATAGACGTTTTGCAAAGGGTTAATGAAACCAATAAAGCAGTCCAAAAACAAAATATGGATTTAAGCACAAATGCTCATCTTTTAAAAGACAATTGTCATTTTTAGTTGAGAACTTTGATTTTTTACGTGATATCATTTTGATCATTACGAGGAAATTAACAGGAAACGAAAATTATGCTCAGAAGCGGATAATCATAAGAAAATTACAATTTGAAGAAAATACCTAATTCAGAGGCAAGTTTAAGCAAAAAAGAAACAATGCGAACAATATGTTTTATTTTAATAATTGACAATCTATAATCCGAAATCATTTGTCGATATGATAGCTAGAAATCTGGCACAAACAAATTTGAATTTTTGTTTTTAAGATTTTTAAGATTAAAATCTAAAAGCATAAATCTTCGTGGAGGATTTGGATGAGTTTTTTCCTCAAAAATGTGTCCAACTCAAGAAACTGATAACTTCCCTTTCGGAAATAAAAATAGAAACTCCATTGGAATTAGTATAAGTTTTATACGAAAATAAATTAATATATTAATTTATTTTCGTATAAAAAAAATTCGCAGACAATTATTAATATTCGGAAAAGAAGATATATCTTCTTTTCCGAATATTAATAATTGTCTGCGAATTTTTTTTTATAATGGTTTCAAATGCAAGTGGTGAACGATCTTTTTCTGCTCTAAAAAGGGTAAAGAACTACCTAAGAAATACAATTCCCCAAGAAAGATTTAACTCGAGGATCCTTAGCAATTCTGTCCATTTATCCTGCTAGATGAAATAAATGTAAAGTGTTATAAAACAATTTGCTACTATAAAGACTTGAAAACAACCTTTTAATTATTAGTATTAGGATTTCTCAATATTTATTTAAAACAAAGAATAATGTTTTATTTACTTATAACTTTTGATTAGTTTTTCTTAGTACTTAGTATATACAATATTGTTTATATAAACCAAAGAATGTTTTATTTTTTAGTTAGTGCTTTTGATTAGTTTTTATAATTTGTTTATAAGGGCTCATTTTATATTTTATAGGATACTAAGTTTACTGTTAGATACCAGCCTAACCAACCTAATCTTCCACTTGACGTAAGTATATTAATATTTATTTATAAAACCATGCATATGAGTATATTAATATTTATTTATAAAACCATGCATTTTCTATGATTTATTTGCAAGGAATGTATGGTTATTCCCCTTATACATTGACAACACTTTCCAAAATTTATTCCAATAATTATTATTTTATATATGAATTTTCCGATATTAAAAAAAAATCTGATAAGGGGATTTTATATTTATCTGTACTTTTGTTTGATAAATATCATTGCATACCTATCTGCCAGATTCTGGTTCAGATGTATACTACTTTTCTTTGACCGAAATCTTGTTTGAACGAAAGTAGGTAGATCTCATTTAAGAAAATACGTTTTTTGTAGAAAACATGTGAACAAAGCCTTAAGCCTTTGACGTTTCAAAAGAGACGTTGCCACACATTTTCGATCTGGTGAGCTTCGAAGGTCATGTAAATTTTCGATCTGGCGAGATTCGATCTATTGAGTTTCGATGCATCGAGGCTATTATTTTGCAAATATCACACCGTGAGTGCTACATGATATCACTGTGATGAAGCATGTGTATGCACTCAGGATATCACGGCGTGATAAAAAAAATCACGTTGTGATATCATCATGATTTCACCAGGAAATCCCGATTGTTGTCCGGGTACTTTGGCTCTGAGTTATAGAATCTATACTATAGATAGATATGTAGATAGAGTTAATTTTTTATTTAGTTAGACTCAAGTGATTTTATTAAGTTTTTAGTTAAGGCCAGTTTGTAATTAATTTACTCCAAAACACTTTAAAGTGTAAGTAACAATTGTTAACTTCTTTTTAAAGAACATCTTATGTAGTGTTCTGTTAATAATATTATTATGCTAAGTTAGTATTGTTAACAAACCCCTAATATTGTTAAACCTGTTAAATTCTTAAAAAGATCTTAAATATTCATAGAAAATTAATGTAATTTCGTATTTTATTAAGCACTATGAAATTGTGTACACCTTTCCTTGTAGAATCAGGTAATGAAGTGATAAGGATAGCAATTGCTATTAATAGTATTACTATAATCAATGATATAATATTGTTATTATTACTTATGCTTGGTTTTAATAATTTTCAAATTACTGTTTTTACCTCGGTTTTTTACTATTATTTAGTCGTTATGTGACTAAATAATTTTTATTTTTCATTTATGTTCTATACCACTTTTATTGGAAGTATCAACATTTTTATTTTTGTAAATATATGTAAATATTTTTTTAAATTTGTGTTTTTTTTAGAAAATTAAAAAATAATGAAATACCTAAATAGAAATTTAAAAGCCGGGCCTGCTATGTCCATCAACCAGCAGGAGTTTCTCTAGGGGCCATCATCCCACACGGAACAATATTACATCCAATGGATATCCAATGGATTTCTTTTATGGATATCCAAGATATACATAGGATATCCGGGATATCCAATGGATAACCATTGGATATATAAATGTCCGACCCTCCTGGACATAGTGTGGACATCCAATGGATCCATTGGATATTGATATCCAGTGGATATAGTATTGTATGCAATAAGGTTGTAATCTGTATTCAATATGGAGATTGTATGGATATCCAATGGATAGGGTATTTAATGCAATATGGTTGTCATCTGTATTGGATATGGTGAATCAATGGATATTTACTTTTCAATAAATAACATTGGGTTTTAAAATAAAAGTCTTATTCTTTAATTTAAATATTTATTTTTACGAAAACATAAAAGAGAACAGAAAACTAAATATAACTAAAGAAGTGAAGTCTCTGGCTTGCCATCACTCCTCCAGCTGTCATTTGCCTTTTTATCAGCCTAATCATTTAGGGCCTATTTCACCTGTCTCCTTATGATCCCCAAAATTTGGCCAATCCATCAGCCCATTTGTTACCCTCGACCCCAAACTATGAGTCTTATACATACCGATACACCCTATAGAAACATACATTCCAATACAAATATCTATCGGTTTGAACAGGGTCTCTATGGGGTATTTTAAGCACCTATACTACAAAGATAAAGAATGTAAACCATGACTGCAGTCATCAACTATAACAGCAATTTCCCTATTCTGTGCCATAAACTTTCGTTCGAGCTTAGCGTTGTGATAAAGGCCGGTGAAACCGGTAAAACACCAAAAATAGATATAGGTATACATTTATAAACCACTTTATAGGTACCTATATATAAATGCATGCATGTATTCACCTTTAATGTTTTACCTTCAATGCTAACCGAAAGTTTATAAATTGCACTTAAATATACCTATTTAATTTAAAATTGTATTAGTTTTAGACCAATACAATTTAAAATGATAACTATGATTAGAAAATTAATAAAATATTTACTTACCACTAGAGACCTCAAACAAATAACCACAAAACACAATAATTTAGCAATAAACTTTATGACAAACATATAACAAATAGCAATGATGGCGAATGAACCTTTACAATCTGTGGAATGAAGCAAATAAACATGAAATCCCTTTGCATGTAGGTACCTAACCACCTAACCACAGAACCTAACAATCATTGCATCATAGTTAACGGACGCTACCATAGAAAAAGGTCGCTTCTTTATCTTCCGTGTTCGGCGGCAGCAGTGTTGCCAACTCTTAATGCAATAAAGTAGCTAGATGTAAAGTTTAAAATGGCTAGATTATGGCTAAATTTTAAAAACGTATCAAAAGTAGTAAAAAAACACCTGAATTTTAAAATTGGTAAGGAAATAATTAAAACAAAAATTAAAAATTTATTGTTTTATCAAAAAAAAACATACAATACTTCTATGATAATAATATGATAATAAGGTGTATGTTACTTACACCTTATTATCATATAAGTATTGTATCTATAGATTCTATCTTGGATAATAACAAAAGTTTAATATTTAACACATACTTTGATATTAGAAAAATGCAGAACAGATGATAAGAAAGAAATCTGTATTGTATACGTATGACGTAGTTTTTGCAGGCGACATCTCTTAGTAAATGCAGCTACCCAGAGATGTATGTATGTAACCCACGATACACATGTATACAATATATTGTATACCTACTTGTAATTTACAACTTGTAATTTACAACTTGTAAATTACAAGTTGTAAATAATTTATATTATTAATGTATATTCATGGTGTGCTTAAAATTTACACGGGTCAAAAAATAAAGCCAGAACATAGCCAGATGATATTTAAAAAAAGGCCAGGATTCCGGGGTCCCGGAATTTCTTAAAATTATAGCTAAATGTCTTGTTAAATATGCTAGATTTAGCCATAAATGGCTGAAGTTGGCAACACTGGGCGGCAGTGTTTCAGACGTTTAAATAATTTCAGAAAGCTCATCAAGGGGCCGAGGATGGCGCAGTGGTTTAAAGCTACAGAGCGGTAATCAATCTGCTCCACGGTACCGGGTTCGATTCCCGGTCACAGCCTTGGGTGTTGTGCTTGTTTTTCGAGCATAAAAATATATAATAATGAGCTGGCTAAATAGTCGAAAAGACTAAAAGCCAATAAACCTTAAAAAAAAAAAAAGCTCATCAAAATTGCGGTTATATTCAGGGACCCGGACCGGACCGTTTTTGGACAGAAAACCGGACCGAAACCGGTATATATTTGTGGACCGGAACCGTAACCGAACCCATATTATTTTTAAATGCAAGTCTAGAGACCGAACCGGAACCCTTTAAATTTAAAACGGTTTTTTAGGTTATTTTCGGTTTTTTCTTAAATTCTTTTTGCAAAAATTAAAAAAAAAATTTTTTTTAACCAAATAATTTTTGATTATTTTGGCAACAATGCAAAACAACTATGACTAACATCATGTCAATGACATGTTAGTGAAATAGCCTACAGATGGCAGCATCGAAGTATGTGAAAAATGTCCATGTATGTATTGTATACAAGTAATTGAAAGACTCGCCATTTTGTAAGAAATGAACGACCATCTTTTATATGTGCTTCTTTGGGGTTTTCTAAGCCATTCTCTATGTTCAAAATGGGACGAAAAACAAATAACCCAGCCCATCAAAAAGAAGAAAAAAGCTCTAAGTTTAGTTTTTTTATTTTTATATAACTTATTTTAATTATAATTTTTCTAGTTTCTCAATCACAAGATCAGAAGAAAAAAATAAAGAAAGCCAGCCGATCGATAATAAAAATAAAGAAGAGAATGAAGACCCCAAAATTAGAGAACCTAATTTAAAAAATAAGAAGAGATACTTTATTTAATTACTTGCCAAAGAAAAATAAAAAAAAATTAATAAACTTTTCATTTTATAATTTAAGTACTTATTTACACCTAGTAAAAAAAATTGGAACCGAAAAAAACCGTATGGACCGAAAAGATTGGTCCGGACCGGACAGAAATATTTTTTTTGGAACCGTAACTGAACCTGAACCGAAATTTGTCGTTTCTCTCGGAACCGGAACCGGACCGGAACCGTTATTTCATTTGGGTCCGGGTCCCTGGTTATATTATTAAATATTTAATACTTAATTAATTAGTATTCCTAGTATACCTATTTGACATAAATGTAGTGAATAATTATTTGAAATTTATTTAATTTATTTATTAAAACTTAATAAAAGTACGGAAATATATTTCGTTTAGTTATTTTGCTTATAACCGGCAACACGGAAGATTCTCAAATTCAGCGCGTGCGTACTACTATAAAATACAATAATAAACAAAAGGGACTTTTTTAAGTAATTTTTTATTGTATTGCAGACTTTCATAGTCATATTATTAACAGAAATAATATCTAGGTAAAGTGAACATTTCAAAATTAAAAATTTCGTAGCTCTTGGCAAAAAATCAATTTACCGTAAAGTTGTTTTTTTGACATATGCTAGTTCTCAATTAAACCATCGCAAAATCCCACATGTATACATACAAGTATATATACAAGATATCCATATAAGTTATCCAGTGGATATACATTAGATATACACCCAGATAGCACAAGTACGTTCGTAGGACGTTCGTAGGACTTCCACCCAGGACAACCCGAACGTCCTCAGGATGTCCGGGGTCTGCAAAAGTACGTTCGTAGTACGTCCACAGACTTCCGAAATAGACTGTTTCAGATGTCCTCAGGACGTCCGTATTTGACCGTCCACAGACTTCCGAATGCCTGTAGATGTATATACAGTATAGTAGTTTAAGCAACAAAATTTAAAAAGTTATTTATTCTTAGGCACTTTAAAATGGTAATTTGTACACTAAAAATTTATATGAATACTTGAAAACATTGACAAGTGATGTATTTTTATTCTATGGTTGTAAGGACTCCTTACTAAGGAGTGATTTTGACATGTAAGTTTAAAAATATTTTTTATAATAAAATTAAGTTTTTTTTTGTAGAATTCCAATTACCTATTCAAAGTTGAAAGTAGAAACAGTTGGTCAATTTAGGATAGATTTGTAGCATGACCATTAAATTTTCCCCAGGGCAACACTAATACATGTCAGCATCGCCAACCAGTCCTTTAAACATTTTAAATTTTGAAATAATAGAATTAATATCTTAGATGACCTTTTTATGTATAATTTGATGAGTATTCACTTAATATCTATTTTAAATGTGTGTTTTACTAAATATTGTATGTTTTCAGTACCTCCCCAGATAACATTTATGAATCATTAAAAAATCACTCAGTGATAATCATCGCGTGAGCTCACAGTGAACTCACTATGACATCAAATGCATTTCTGTGAATTCACCTGGACCTCACCTGGAGCTCATTAGCTGAATCATTGCTGAGCTCATCCTGAGTTCTTGATGTGATCATTTGTGAAATTAATTTTAAAGTTTAACGGTTCGGCAATATTCGGAATAAATCCTCGATATATCGGGCATATATGGGCAAGTTGGTAAAATATCATTGTGGTGCCCTACTTTATAGAGATATTACATATCACAAGAGGTAGTGCCCTTTTTTATCTCTGGTAGTGCTGTCATAATGTCGTATGTAACGGTTTTTTTAAATAAATTTGAGATTTTTCTGCAATACAGAATGTGCATTAGTATTATTTTAAGTGTTTTGGTTTTTGTTACACTGGGGTAAGTAGGATTTTAAATATTATTTTGTATTTGACTACCTACTCGATTATGTTTTTGTTACCTACGCTTAAAAAGTTAGGGATTCAATCTTATTTTTTTTGCAGTCATAAATGCATGTTACTTTAATTTAATTTCGTGCTTGCAGTTAAATAAATAATTAAGGCTATTTATTAAATAAAATATATAATAAATTACTTGCATGAATAGGTATACCTATAGGTATATATAGGTAATAAAGGTTATGTAAAAGAATAGTTAATCCATTTTAATATTATTTTTTTCTGTTTAAAATCGAAATAATTGGTTATTTGGAAAAAAAATATTCAAAACATAAATAAATACGTGTATTAAATAAATATAAAAATGCAGTTTTTTTAAATATCCCTAAGTGACCTAAACCTGATATTTTGTTATGTTTAACTTTTAACAACTTTTTTTGCTAGATACTGAAACCTAAATTACATTTTAAGAGTTTTTGGAAAAAGTACTTTGTACTTGTACTCGTGAATACTTTTGGATTTTTTTGTACTTTGTACTTTTACTCGAATACTTTTTTCTTGTACAGCTCTGCATAGTATATACCATAAGTGTTGCCAAGTTTTGGGAATGGATTTATCTTACCAAGGCTTAAAAATTATCGTATTTTTAAATATATTTTTATAATTAATTTATAAATTATACTTATAGCACGTGCTAGGTACATATATACATGTATAAAAATTAATAATCAGATGCAAGTTACTTTTTTAAATTTTATTAAAAACATGTTTTAAATATTTTTTATTTTATTTAAGAAAATGAATATTTATTTTAATTAATTTTAGCATTTTTAATCCCTTAAGTAAAATCATTAATGACATCCCTTTGATTTCATAATGAATTCATCGTGTGACCCATTAACGATCTCACGTTGCTCATCAAAAGTGCAACACTTATGCGTGCCACAGTGACATCACTGAATGAATCAGCAATGATTTCACGTTGATGTCACAACGAATTCATCGTGTGACTCATTAAGGATATCATGTTGCTCATCAAAAGGGGAACACATATGCGTACCTCAGTGACATCACTGAATGAATCAGCAATGATTTCACGTTGATGTCTTAAATGATGTCATAATTGTTATCTGGGTCCTGAGGATGCCGAAAGGTGAAAGTAGTCAAGATAATTAAAAAATAAAAATATCCATGATGCGAAATTGTCACCGACACTGAGTTAGAGAAAGGAGAGAAACATACAAGATCTTTTATGTATCCTTTGAAGGATACTATGTGACAAGGGGTGAAACAGAATTGGCAAAACTGAAAACATGACTACTAATCGATGAGTTGCCAGTTGGTACAAAATTATGCAACCAACCACACATACACGTATGCTTTGTTGCTTGATTCTTCCAAAACTCGGCCATGGTGAAAAAAAGTCGGACATCATGTTTTGTGTGCCATTGGGTCCTGTTTGCTTATAAGAACTTCTTAAGAAGGCTTATTTAACTGTGTACAGTTTAAAACGTAAGTATTTTGTTTAATTGTCAGCTTTTTAGCAAACCTTGGTTTTCTATTACTGAAGTCCAGTTGGTTCATAAAAAAGAATAATTCGGTTATTAACTTGTGGCAATACAAATAAAGCAATATTATAAACTTCTCAGTGTTCTAAAATATATTAGTAAAAAATATAATCAATACTTTACAAACAAAATTATTTGGAAAGAAAAAATATTAGAAGCAGTTTAAATTGTTAATAACAACAATTTGTTATGTTTTATTTCAAATGTTAAATCTTATAGGTTTGTTACCTTATTTTTTAACCAAAGTTTACTAATTATTATTATAAGTCACTGCAATAATATTGTAACATAATTATTAATAGCCACATAAAATTTTTTGAATAATGTGTACATTTAAATACATCCATTTAGATACATAAATGAGAAAAATGCATCCATAAAGAATTTAACAGTGGAACATTTTAAAAAATTTTAAAAAAGGTAGAATTTTTTAAATTTAAATTTCATCAGTGTTAATGTCTGTTATATTATTGTTTTACTAAAAATTGCCCAATATATTTTTGCTTTAAATTTTATGTTAATTAAATTTTTAATTTTTAAAAGGAGTTGGAATATGGAAGCCATGGGACACCAACCTGAGAATATAAACTGAATGCAATTAAAGTTGGAATATGAAATGTATAGGTATAACACTACCCTAAGAACATAAACCTTAATTATATAAATGCAACACAACCCCCAAGTTTGAATAAGGAATCTATTGTACACCAACTGGCAGACATACTTAAACCCTACTTAAGTAGGCTACATATATTATAATATGTATCCATATTATGGATATATTATGTATATTATTATGGATATTATGTGCCACTATCCTAAGAACATAAACCAAAATATGTCAAAAATTTTGTACTGCATTTTTTAATATCTTCAAGTTAAAGGATAACATAAAAGTTAAATGATATGCATATTCTTATTTTTGTAAGGAAATAATAAATCATTACCTATATTAAATTTTTTTTTTTTAAATACTAGTATTAGTTAAACAATTAGGTACCTATATTTTATTATTAATTTATTTTTGTAAAAGTAACTTTTTATTATTAAATTTGCTTTTACTACTCTTTTTTTGTAAGTTATAGAGTTTTTTAAGACTGATGGACTTTTTTGTAGGTAATGCAGTTATTATATCTCTAGATGAAAGTCCAAAATTTTAAATATAATCAATCAAAACTTAAACAAGTTTTCAATATTTAATTCCTTTTTTTGAATCCTATAATATTGTACAAGTATAAATTAAAAACTTTATTTTAAGAGAATTATATAATATTTTTAAACTAATTTATATATAAATTAGTTTTAAAATATGAATTATTAATATATTAAAAACTGGTTTAAATTTTGATTGGTCATATTTAAAATTTTGGACTTAACGTACTTTGGCTCTGAGTTATAGAATCTATACTATAGATAGATATGTAGATAGAGTTAATTTTTTATTTAGTTAGACTCAAGTGATTTTATTAAGTTTTTAGTTTAGGCCAGTTTGTAATTAATTTACTCCAATACACTTTAAAGTGTAAGTAACAATTGTTAAATAAATAAATATTCATAGAAAATTAATGTAATTTCGTATTTTATTAAGCACTATGAAATTGTGTACACCTTTCCTTGTAGAATCAGGTAATGAAGTGATAAGGATAGCAATAGTATTACTATAATCAATGATATAATATTGTTATTATTACTTATGCTTGGTTTTAATAATTTTCAAATTACTGTTTTTACCTCGGTTTTTTACTATTATTTAGTCGTTATGTGACTAAATAATTTTTATTTTTCATTTATGTTCTATACCACTTTTATTGGAAGTATCAACATTTTTATTTTTGTAAATATATGTAAATATTTTTTTAAATTTGTGTTTTTTTTTAGAAAATTAAAAAATAATGAAATACCTAAATAGAAATTTAAAAGCCGGGCCTGCTATGTCCATCAACCAGCAGGAGTTTCTCTAGGGGCCATCATTCATCCCCCCTTGGACCAAGTGGGGATGAGGGCCTTGGTAAGATTTATCTCGACCCTCTCCCTAATCTCAAGTGAGATTTTTCAAATTGCGAATTTTTAGAATAAATACGTTAATCTGGGCTTGATTGATGTTTTTTACACTGTTTATCCTCTGTGGTGTTTCTCGAGGGAAAAAAATTACGTGATATTTGCCGAGCCCTCCCTCTACCCCACGTGTGATTGGATGAGAATTGGCTCTTCCCCCCTAAAGGCCTCACTTAAGTCGCTGATCGCATAGAAAAAGGATATATATATATATATATATATATATATATATATATATATATATATATCTATCCGGTCCACGTTTTCAGTCCCGGTACACTATACACCGAGAAAAATAATTTAAGACCATCTTTAAGATTCTTAATAACCTTATTTAAGATATCGCAGTAAAATAGGGGACATTAAGACCGTTTAAATACCATTAATAGATTCAATTTAATAACTATACTTTGTGACCATCAATAGGCGAACTTAATACAATTATCATAAGACCATCAAAAGTTTTTATATCGGCCATTAATATATATCTTATAAGGGTTAATATATTATTTTAGGATCATCTTAATATCACTTAAATATCTTCTTATGACATCTTAATATGATCCCAAATTGGTACATATATGGCAAATAAATAATCTTATAATGGTAAATATATTATTTTATGATCATCTTAATTCCATCCTAATATCCTCTTATGCTATCTTAATATGATCCTAAATATATTTATTTGCCATAATAATATGCTATAGTTATCATATTAAGATGGCCTATTTACGGCAATAGTTTAATTTTATTATAAATGGAGCTGCACCATGGTATAAATAAACGAAAATAAATCTTAAAAGCATTATTTCTATTAAAAGTAAAGTCTTGAAAATAAAATAAAGCCCCAACGCGAAAAAATGCATTAAAAGGTTGGATTTTCATTTTAGTCTTCGAGTACTTGAACATAATTTTGGCATTCATTTTTATTTTATTTAAAAAAATCATTAACACCATTATTTTCATCAATTGGAGCACTCTAACCTAAATGTTTATAAAAAAAACAGAAAAACATAGGTATCGCAATTAGCATAAATTAATGCTTTCCTTATTTTTTTAGGAAATAAAATTTATACCGAAATTATTTTTACTAGACGACCTTATTAGTGCATTTTCTGCGTTGGGACTTTATTTTCATTTTCAAGACTTTACCCAGGTAGCACACTGACGTTTATATGACGTTGAAATGACTTTGGTAACGTCATTTTAACGTCAGCATACGTCAGTGTGCTACCTGGGTACTTTTAGTAGAAATATTAATTAATAATACTTTTAAGGATTATTTCCATTTACCCTAAAAAGAAAGATAAAAATTGAGCTTTAAAAAAATTAAACTATTTCAGCAGATAGGCCATCTTAAAATTATAACTTTATACATGTAGGTATAATTAAATATTAAATTAAGGAATCAAAGCCAATATTCTGACCTATTAAAAATCTTGGTAATCTTTCTCAAGCTGTTTTATTTATAAATATGGTACCTAATAATAATAAATTGTAAACATTTTACCAAAAATATATTTCAGATTTTACCAATATCCTATAAAATAAACTTCAAAGCATACATTTATAAAAGTATCATCAACATATTAAATACAGGGTGAACTTTTTAAATGTTTAATGCAGGGACCCCGGAAACTATATAGAAAGAAATTGAACCTACCTTCAAATCCTTTAACAAAATCACTGAGCCCCCATTCAAGCAGAGTAACTTTGAAAGCCATTACTGTTTTCTGTAAAATTACCGCAAAACAATTGTGAAGAAACGCCCTTTTTCTTCTATAAACGATTCAATATTATCCTCAATTTCCCGTTAACAAGTGAGAAATAATAAATGACGCTTCCACAGAGGACGCTGTTCTGTGCTATGGACGCTAGTTAAACGATTGGTCGATTCGAGTATAGTCGGAAAGCCGAATCTGTTAGTTAGGTAGATGAGTTTGTTAAGGCCATTATACAACTTCTTAAGGTCTTTAGATAATTTAAGGTGGTTCACAATCTTATGTTATGTGTTCACAATTGACTAGTAATGGTTAACCATTACTAATAATTATTAAGACAAGTTTTAATAAGGTCGTCTATTAACCATATTTAGTTATTTATCACTGACATTAAAATAATTTTAAGAACAGCGACATATTAATCCGAGTTTATGGTGGTATTTAGATATTTTATGATTGTTAAAATATAAATATAGATGATCTATATTTTTTGTTTTAACACTTTATTAAAACGTATCTATTAGTCACCTTAATTCGTCTTCATGTCACAGATAGATAATTTGTACTGGTTATTAGATATATTTTGAACACTATGTAGATAATTTCATTAAGATAATTTAAGATTGGAATTTTCTCAGTGTACAGGCTACCTAAGACCCACTTGATCCAGGTAATTTAGGCGAGTATATAAACCGTAAATAAGCTTTTAAAGAATATAACTCAATAAGCATGCTTCAAGGGGAAACATTTTCTTTTTACAAAAAAAGTTGCAAACTGAATAACACTTTTTAAACCCGCATCATTTTACCGACTTTTCGCGCCCGTTTATACTGCATAACCATATTCAACCAACGTCCCGAGACCCAGCGATGTTGCCAAATGGTAGGGACTCGTGGCGTAGGTCGAAAGTACGTAAAAATAACATACTAATCCGGGTTTCTCCTCAATGCCTGTAAATCGGGAAGATAGCAGAATTGGCGAAATTGTTTGTGTGGTGTGAAAATATCGGCAGGAAGCAAATTAAATGCTCAAATGGCAATACTAGGGAAAAATCAAAATACAGGTAAGGAGGCATGTTTGGTTAGGTTAGTTTTTTTATTTACTATTATTTCTTTAAAGCAAAGTTAATTTTTTGGTATACCCAATGGGGATTCCCCATCCAAAGAAACGCAGAAAATCCTGTAGACGAATATAGTTTCGACAGCAAAGAAAATTTAAGTATTTCCTTTAAAAAATTTAACTTTATTTATTTTGCGTACTTCATCAAATTATTTTTTCTTCTTCCCTTAAAATTTTGGTGTTTTAGTTTTTAAAATCGGTTGGTTTGCACAAATTATTACTTTAATTAAGTGTGGTTTAAAAGTACGTGATTTTATAAAATGATTCTTGTGAATATATAATGGTGTATAATTAATAAATAAAAAAAATAAGTTTTTCCCAAATAACGTACCAACCCATTTTAAAACTAATACGGGTATCGTATAATTTTAAGGGCATTTTAAATCCCTTTATTTTGACGTAATAGTTTTTAATCGGTTTGTTTGTTTTCAAGATATTACAGAAAATTTTTCTTTTTTAATTTATTTTTGTCTTAAATATCTCAGGAACAAACTAACCGATTTTAAAAACTAATACGCCAAAATGTAGAGATTTAAAATGCCTTTAAAATAACGTCTCACTCATTTTTCATTTAAAGTGAAGAATAAAACCGGGGTGGAAAAATATCAAAAACATTTCATTTTCACTAATCAGCATTCAAATTGGAGTATTTTAGTATTTTTATTTAGTAGTTCTGAGATACAGGGTATTAAAATTATACTGTAACCGTACAATATTAAAAAAATATAAATTTTAAAATACAAGTTTAAAATTTGGTATGCTGTAGGTAATATCTAAAGCAAATAATTTTTTTATTTAATTTTAATTATTATACCGGGTGATTTTCTTTATACGCTGCTGCTTAAATTTAATAATAAAATAAGATAAGATAAGAAGGTAGGTTCTAAAAACACATGTAAATATTCAATTAATCAAATTTGGAAATATGTATTGATTATAATACAACAATAAGAAAGCTAATGATAATAATAATAATAATAATAACGATAATAATGCTAATAATGATAATAATCATAATAAATAAATAAACGGAAATGAAAATTGATATTAAAAATACTTAACATTAAAATTATTAACTACATGTTCCACAGACAGTGTAAGGTTCTTTATAATCTTGAGATATTTCGCAAATCTTTTTATTAACTTAATATTTATATTTTGTATAATACAATAAATATTACTATACGTAAATCACATCCATACAACCATATTAAAAATTACGATGTACTAATATTTTTACAGTAATATTTACCAAAAATGTATACTAAAAAAATAATATATTGTGTTAAATATTTAACATTTCAATTTTACTGACGAATATTTAAAAGTATAACCCTCAAAATTTGATAAAGTAGATTTTACTTTTTTTTACCATCTGAAGCTTACTTATCTCCGTTCAGGAGGGAAGTGTAATTTTGGACCAAATGGTAAAGAGCATATCGGGACTGTATCAGAGCTGTAAAATACATATACATTATTTATATGCCAAACGGCGTTGCCAAATTTAGGGTTTGAAGACGTAGTTTAACTATGCCAAATATATACAGCTAGCTGAGCCCGACCGAGGCGCCCTCGAACTGGCTGAACCGTGAACTAAATGTGTATATTTCATCATGTTTCACCGCCTTTTCAAGCCCACCTAAAAATTTACCCCCTGCACCCACCAACCCCCCTGATTTCCATACTATGATTAACTTTTTCAGTCCCGAAGCCGGGTCTGAAAACGTCAATTTTGATCTGTATAGGCGGCGAATTATGACGATTTGGGTCTGTATGTGCGGTCAAACAAATCTATATATATATATATAATGGGCCGTCCATTAATTAATTAATTAATGGACGGCCCATTATATATATATATATATATATATATATATATATATATATATATATATATATATATATATATCCTTTTTCTATGCGATCAGCGACTGTCTGCCCCTTGTCTCTGCTGTCTGCATTCCACTCTGTGCTGCACTTTAAAGAATGTTTCCAGTTTTTGATCTAGCCAGAAGGTAAGAAAGCGTTTGACATATTTATAAGCTGCAGCTTGTTGTTTTCGAGTTTTTTAACCGATTTGAATTTTTTTTGTATTTAATATAAGGTGACTCTCCTGAAAGATAAACCAGAATGTTTACATGTATTTCTATTAACATAATATTATTACAAATTAAAATTTTTTAAAACTATATTTTTTTGGGAGTAAATTTGTTTTATTAGTACTTAATTTTTTAAGCATGTTTGATCGAAATTAGTTTTAATAATTAATAATGATTTTGGTGTTTAAATATGCAATTATTGTGATTTGTCTTGCAAAAGTTGTTTATATTGGAAAAAACTTTCTCATAAAGGACTATTTGTTCAAGATAAACACAACAATATGCTTAATTCTTTTGCATTTCTTCATTAAAGATGAGTTGGAAATATAAAAAACAATAGATATTACAATATTTAACCACAATAGGAATATGCGCAATACTAAAATAGTTCCGAACTATTAGTTCGTTTGGGGAGAGCCATGCGATGTATTTAGTGGGAGTAGGGCGAACAGGGTTACACGATTGGGCGAAAAATCTGGCAAAGTGGAAAGAAAATATAAATTTATGTTTATGGCTTAATTAGTATTGTAGGTATATGTAGGTATGAAAACAGAAGAAAACAGAAAAGCTTTTGAAAAACAGAACTTTTACTTTACTTAATTTACAACCAGAACATGGTTCTCAAAAACAGTATAGTTCTGGTTAAATCAGAACGGTTGGTCACCTTAATTTAATAATATATTCAATTAATGACGATGCCGTAAAACTTTTATTTCCTTTATTTTTTCATTAAGATCCAATAAGAAAATATGAATATGGCTTGCATTATTGCTTTGTTTGATGTAGGTAAGTGATATGCAGGTATTTAATGTTTAAATATTTTCAGATCCATGGGTTTCTCAGAGTGTATCATGGAGTGGAGTAAGGATCCCATCAGTATGAATTGGATGATCAAAGTTCGCTTGACGCAGGAGGACTACCAAGAAGGCGATATAGAGATAAGGATTCGAAATAATACCTTAGTGGTAAGTCTAATTTACCTTGGTTGTTTTATTTCGATTGACGTGAACAAGGCCGACCCAGAGCCGGCCAGAGGGGGTGCAAGCGGTGCAACCGCACTAGGCCTCTGAGAATAGTAATGTAAAAAAAATGTACACTGTACAGTCAAATGTACATTGTACAGTCAAAAATATATTTATGATCGCAGTTATAGGTATATGATTTTTTACAATACCTACATGATAGATGCAAAAATAAATTTTACTAAAAGTATTTTTAACAAACGTATGTTGTAATATATATATTCTTTTTACAGGTTATCGCTAAGAAGGTGGTTGAAGGTGGTAGCAGTGGTGGATCGACGCAAAGCTCTTCAAGGGCGGTCCATTCAAATAAAAAGGTGGTTTCACTTCCAGAGGGATTACGACCTATTAAAAAAATTGAAAGGACTCTGGACAACGGTACCCTGTTGGTAACTTTAATGGAAAATGAATGAATGTACCTATTTAATTATTTATTTAATTAATTATATATATATACCTACATACTTATTGAAAATAAATATTTTTGTTTTATTTTGATTTTTCCCACACAGAACACGCTATCCAATGGATATCCAATGGCTATCCCAATGTCCATATAACATCCATGCCTTTTACGATATCCATTGGATATCCAATGGATATCCATACTAGATGTTCAAAAAAAAACAAAAACATTAAAAATATTTTTTTCTTTTTTAAAATAGCCCCTTATAGGATAAATTTATGTAATGATTAATAAATATGATTTAAATCGTTATTAACCCAATTTCAACAAAGTATCTCTAAAATATATCCAATGGATAACTAATGTATGTCCAAAGTATATCCACTGTACATCTAATGTATATCCACTGGATATCCACTGGATATCCAATGGATATCCATACTGAATGTTAAAAAAAAACAAAAACATTAAAAATATTTTTTTCTTTTTTAAAATAGCCCCTTATAGGATAAATTTATGTAATGATTAATAAATATGATTTAAATCGTTATTAACCCAATTTCAACAAAGTATCTCTAATATAATCCAATGGATAACTAATGTATGTCCAAAGTATATCCACTGTACATCTAATGTATATCCACTGGATATCCAATGGATATCCATACTGGATGTTCAAAAAAAACAAAAACATTAAAAATATTTTTTTCTTTTTTAAAATAGCCCCTTATAGGATAAATTTATGTAATGATTAATAAATATGATTTAAATCGTTATTAACCCAATTTCAACAAAGTATCTCTAATATATATCCAATGGATAACTAATGTATGTCCAAAGTATATCCACTGTACATCTAATGTATATCCACTGGATATCCACTGGATATCCACTGGATATCCAATGGATATCCATACTGGATGTTGTAAATTTATGTAATGATTAATAAATATGATTTAAATCGTTATTAACCCAATTTCAACAAAATATCTCTAATATATATCCAATGGATAACTAATGTATGTCCAAAGTATATCCACTGTACATCTAATGTATATCCACTGGATATCCGGTGGATAACTGATATGGATATCTTGTATATATACTTGTATGTATACATGTGGGATTTTGTGATGGTTTAAACTAGCATATGTAAAAAAAACAACTTTACGGTAAATTGATTTTTTGCCAAGAGCTACGAAATTTTTAATTTTGAAATGTTCACTTTACCCAGATAATAATATTTATATATTAATAATATTATTTCTGTTAATAATATGACTACGACAGTCTGCAATACAATAAAAAATTACTTAAAAAAGTCCCTTTTGTTTATTATTGTATTTCATAGTACTACGCACGCGCTGAATTTGAGAATCTTCAGTGTTGCCGGTTATAAGCAAAATAACTAAACGAAATATATTTCCGTACTTTATTAAGTTTTAATAAATAAATTAAATAAATTTAAAATAATTATTCACCACATTTATGTCAAATAGGTATACTAGGTATACTAATTAATTAAGTATTAAAGATTTAATAATATAACCGCCATTTTGATGAGCTTTCTGAAATTATTTAAACGTCTGACAACACTGCTCAGCAGTGACTGCTGCCGAACACAGAAGATAAAGAAGCGTCCTTTTTCTATGGTAGCGTCCGTTAAATATGATGCCATGATTAGGTACATCCAAAGGGTTTTCATGTTTATTTGCTTCATTCCACAGATTGTAAAGGTTCATTCGCCATCATTGCTATTTGTTATATGTTTGTCATAAAGTTTATTGCCAAGTTATTGTGTTTTGTGGTTATTTGTTTGAGGTCTCTAGTGGTAAGTGAATATTTTATTAATTTTCTAATCATAGTTATCATTTTAAATTGTATTGGTCTAAAACTAATACAATTTTAAATTAAATAGGTATATTTAAGTGCAATTTATAAACTTTCGGTTAGCATTGAAGGTAAAACATTAAAGGTGAATACATGCATGCATTTATATACCGTACCTTTATTTGCAAGCTATACATAGGCTCGAGGGTAACAAATGGGCTGATGGATTGGCCAAATTTTGGGGATCATAAGGAGACAGGTGAAATAGGCCCTAAATGATTAGGCTGATAAAAAGGCAAATGACAGCTGGAGGAGTGATGGCAAGCCAGAGACTTCACTTCTTTAGTTATATGTAGTTTTCTGTTCTATTTTATGTTTTCATAAAAATAAATATTTAAATTAAAGAATAAGACTTTTATTTTAAAACCCAATGTTATTTATTGAAAAGTAAATATCCATTGATTCACCATATCCAATACAGATGACAACCATATTGCATACAATACTATATCCACTGGGTATCCATTGGATATCCACACTATGTCCAGGAGGGTCGGACATTTATATATCCAATGGTTATCCATTGGATATCCATACAATCTCCATATTGAATACAGATTACAACCATATTGCATACAATACTATATCCACTGGGTATCCATTGGATATCCACACTATGTCCAGGAGGGTCGGACATTTATATATCCAATGGTTATCCATTGGATATCCATACAATCTCCATATTGAATACAGATTACAACCATATTGCATACAATACTATATCCACTGGGTATCCATTGGATATCCACACTATGTCCAGGAGGGTCGGACATTTATATATCCAATGGTTATCCATTGGATATCCCGGATATCCTATGTATATCCTGGATATCCATAAAAGAAATCCATTGGATATCCATTGGATGTAATTGTTCCGTGTGGGTTATTTATGAAAACACAAGCATATACAGTGTATACACCCACAGGCAAAATAATCGATCCACCCAAATTTTCGATGAATTTCAATCGCAAACAACTTTTTTATTTGATGTCTGATTTAAACAAATTTTGAAAAATATTGTTGATAAATTAATGAAGAATCGCTAACATTTAAAAATTTTACGAAAAAATAGACTTACGTTTATAACATACAGGTATAAACAAAAATAGGTTTTTTACCATAAGTTTAAGACACTCTGTAGAGTGGCGAAACAGTAACTTTTTTTTAAATTAATTCTTAAATAACAAGTCTTATCATGTTCTTATCATTTTTGTTTTTGGTTCACCTCGATATCTTTATTTTTGTGGAAAATAGGTATACCTAGATTTAAAAAAAAACATTGCAATTTAAATTGATAAGACATGATAAGACTTGTTATTCTTGTTATTTTTGTTTTTGGTTCACCTCGATATCTTTATTTTTGTGGAAAATAGGTATACCTAGATTTAAAAAAAAACATTGCAATTTAAATTGCAATGTTTTTTTTAAATCTAGGTATACCTATTTTCCACAAAAATAAAGATATCGAGGTGAACCAAAAACAAAAATGATAAGAACATGATAAGACTTGTTATTCCTGTACAAAGAACCTAACCGACGATATATGACTAATATAAGTGAATTTTTTGTTTCAGAGTCTACATCCTCCACTACCAAAAGCACGTATGAATAAATAAATAATAAATAATATTACGTACAGGGTGGTCCACGTAAGGTGACCCATATACCTACTTATCTCAGAAACTACTGGAGTCACAAAAAATTTGTAAGAAACAAATATTCACGAAGTAAAAAATATTTTTAAAATATTATATTTTCATTTATACAGGGTGTTCGGTTTTCCTTGGGACGATACCAACTTTCTTATTTTCAATTGAACACCCTGTATTTTTTTGCATTTTTGGATTCTACCCACTCTTTTAGGTATACTTTAAATTTGTAAATATATTAATTAAGAAAATGTTAATACTTTTTGAGTAAAATGAGGATTTATTAAAATTTCTCTAAATGTAGACATTCGCTAAAAGTTAAAAATAACCAACTAAAAGTTATTATTTTTTATATTATGTAGCATTCGTCTCTTTAATAATAAGTAAGCTATAAGTTAATTATTATATTTTTTGGAAAATATTATACAGGGTGTTGAATAATGAAAATTTAACTAAGGTAATTGGAAAAAAGCCACTAATTGTGAAAAATGCGAATATTTTTTTTCTGTTAGGTTTAGGTATAGGTAGGACATGTATATATAAAATGAAAGGTAATTACTTATTCTATCCAATTATGCAAAAATATATAGGGTGTTCCATTGAATAAAAACAAGATTTTAAACTTTTAAAATCGCTATTTTCAACGGGACATAGAAAACACCCTGTATGATATTTTCCAAAAAATATAATAATTAACTTATAGCTTACTTATTATTAAAGAGATGGATACTACATAATATAAAAAATAATAACTTTTAGTTGATTATTTTTAACTTTTAGCGAGTGTCTACATTTAGAGAAATTTTAATAAATCTTAATTTTACTCAAAAAGTATTAACATTTTCTTATTTAATATATTTACAAAGTATACCTAAAAGAGTGGGAAGAATCCAAAAATGCAAAAAAATACACGGTATTTTATTGAAAATAAGAAAGTTGGTATCGTCCCAAGGAAAACCGAACACCCTGTATAAATGAAAATATAATATTTTAAAAATATTTTTTACTTCGTGAATATTTGTTCCTTACAAATTTTTTGTGACTCCAGTAGTTTCTGAGATAAGTATATGGGTCACCTTACGTGGACCACCCTGTACATAATATGTACATATGTAACAATAAATTTTATTAAAAAATATTTCTTTCTTTTTAACCCTAAAAAAAATGAAATTAAATTATAAAATGTTTGAATATATGGTAAGAACAAGTAAAATAGACCAATATATTGGTTAAAAAAAATTCAAATAATTAAAATTCCCATTAAATTTTCACAACCCTTCAAATATAAAAAAATACATATTTTTAATATTTTAAAACGTACAGTCTATAAAATAAAAATGTTTAATTATTGAGTCTGTAAATGGTTTGGGTAATTCTATTAGTAAGTAACAACAACAATTCTAAGGTAGGTACTTTAGATTTAATTAGGTTTTAAAAGTGTTTTAATATGTTCAATAAAACGATATTGGTTTTAAATTTATCTTAAGATAAACGAAATGTTCTTAAAGACCACTTAAAAGAATTAATTCTTGTGAAAAGAACTTAATTTACCTATGTAGGTACTCTTTAAATTAAAATAACAAGACTTTTTACTCTCAATTCTCTATTGATCTAAAACTTGTTTTAAAAACTCTTAACATTTGCTATTTTAAAACCAAATTGCCTTTTTAAAGGATTACCTGACCCCTAATGTAGGTACTATTTTATCTTAAGCCTATACCGGGTGTCCCGAAACAGGGCCGGCCCGACCTTTTTTGGTGCCCCGGGCGAAGATATTTTTGCCGCCCCCTTTTTATTCAGCAGGAATAGGAAAAAAAGTAGTTTAACGTAATTATTTTTTTAAATTTATTAAATTTTTATAAGAATTTTTTATGCTCTATAATTATTAGGTAGGGAAATATACTGTTAAATATATAATATATTTACAGTATACTACTATATATATAATAATATATATATATCCTATAGGATATAATCATTGGCAAGTGATGCAATTATGTATATTATACACCGAGAAAAATAATTTAAGACCATCTTTAAGATTCTTAATAACCTTATTTAAGATATCGCAGTAAAATAGGGGACATTAAGACCGTTTAAATACCATTAATAGATTCAATTTAATAACTATACTTTGTGACCATTAATAGGCAAACTTAATACAATTATCATAAGACCATCAAAAGTTTTTATATCGGACATTAATATATATCTTATAAGGGTTAATATATTATTTTAGGATCATCTTAATATCACTTAAATATCTTCTTATGACATCTTAATATGATCCTAAATTGGTACATATATGGCAAATAAATAATCTTATAATGGTAAATATATTATTTTATGATCATCTTAATTCCATCCTAATATCCTCTTATGCTATCTTAATATGATCCTAAATATATTTATTTGCCATAATAATATGCTATAGCTATCATATTAAGATGGCCTATTTAGGGCAATAGTTTAATTTTATTATAAATAGAGCTGCACCATGGTATAAAAAATAAATCTTAAAAGCATTATTTCTACTAAAAGTAAAGTCTTGAAAATAAAATAAAGCCCCAACGCGAAAAAATGCATTAAAAGGTTGGATTTTCATTTTAGTCTTCGAGTACTTGAACATAATTTTGGCATTCATTTTTATTTTATTTAAAAAAATCATTAACACCATTATTTTCATCAATTGGAGCACTCTAACCTAAATGTTTTTAAAAAAATCAGAAAAACATATCGCAATTAGCATAAATTAATGCTTTCCTTATTTTTTTAGGAAATAAAATAGAGATAAATACCGAAATTATTTTTACTAGACGACCTTATTAGTGCATTTTCTGCGTTGGGACTTTATTTTCATTTTCAAGAATTTACCCAGGTAGCACACTGACGTTTATATGACGTTGAAATGACTTTGCTAACGTCATTTTAACGTCAGAAGACGTCATATAAACGTCAGCATACGTCAGTGTGCTACCTGGGTACTTTTAGTAGAAATATTAATTAATAATACTTTTAAGGATTATTTCCATTTAATAACTCCATAATTTTCTGAACATTTTTAGCCAGTCTACCCTAAAAAGAAAGATAACAATTGAGCTTTAAAAAAATTAAACTATTTCAGCAGATAGGCCATCTTAAAATTATAGCTTTATACATGTATAATTAAATAATAAATTAAGGAATCAAAGCCAATATTCTGACCTATTAAAAATCTTGGTAAATTTTCTCAAGCTGTATTTAGTTATATGGTACAAGTTGTATTTATAAATACGATGTGGCTCCCGTCCCGAGGCGGGACTTAAGTTCAGTCCCGATTGACGTCACACACTGTAAATCGGTTTTTATTCCCCAAGATTTTATAATTTGTGTCAAGCTCGATGGCTTAGATGGTAGGGCGGTCGCTTGGCATGCGAGAGGTACCGGGTTCGATCCCACTAGAAGTTGTCAAACTTTTTTTATTTTTTTTATTTTATAAATTTGTTGTTTCTTTGTTAAAAAGTGTTTTATTTTTATCGTAACATAAATTTGCCCATTTTAGTTGGGTTTTTTGCTCAATGGGGCGGGGGGGGCCCAATGGGGCGGGGTCGGTTGGGTTGTGTTGTTGAGTTTGGGTTGGTTTGGTTTTATGACGTAACTAAAGTGCCCTTAACATGTATACAGGTACAATTTATTATTATTATTTTATTATAACATAACAAATCTTAAAATTATGACGTCAATCGGGACTGAACTTAAGTCCCGCCTCGGGACGGGAGCCACAGCGTTATAAATATGGTACCTAATAATAATAATAAATTGTTAACATTTTACCAAAAATATATTTCAGATTTTACCAATATCCTATAAAATAAACATTTATAAAAGTATCATCAACATATTAAATACAGGATGAATTTTTTAAATGTTTAATGCAGGGACCCCGGAAACAATATAGAAAGAAATTGAACCTACCTTCAAATCCTTTAACAAAATCACTGAGCCCCCATTCAAGCAGAGTAACTTTGAAAGCCATTACTATGTTCTGTAAAATTACCGCAAAACAATTGTGAAGAAACGCCCTTTTTCTTCTATAAACGATTCAATATTATCCTCAATTTCCCGTAAACAAGTGAGAAATAATTAATGACGCTACCACAGAGGACGCTGTTCTGTGCTGTGGACGCTAGTTAAACGATTGGTCGATTCGAGTATAGTCGGAAATAGTGAAGGGACTATTCGAATACAAATAATCGAAGTATTCGATTCTGGCGTGCATTCGAATGCATTCGATTCTCAACAAAGTATTCGAATAGTTCGAACTATTCGAATCGAATCGAAAGCGCTTGCGTGTCATCGAGCGGAAGGTGGGAGACGAGAGATTTCTCTGCATTCGAATTCACGCCAAAGTTGATTTTTTGTATCGCATGGAGAATCGGCTTGCATCGAGCTGGACCAGCACTGCTTGTGTTAATTTTAATATGTACTAAAATCTAGTAAATATAACAAAAAAATAATTATCTAACAATTATTATTAAAACTTTTTAAATGTCAAAAAATAAAACATATAACCGACGTTCCAACCAAATTAAAAATAAAGAATGTTGAATTTTGGTGACTATTTCCTTAAGGATTTTAATTTTTAATCAAAAGGTATTATTTTATTAAAAATAAAGAGCATACATTTTTACTTTATTAAAATAGGCCATAAATTTTCACCTATTTACAAAACCTGACAAATAATATGGTTTATGTTTTATGACAAAAATAAAGAAAGCATGTCATAAATCAATTAGTAGGTATATTAGCCGGTTTAGAATTTATATTGCACCCAGTGCGACGCCAACCCGCTTAGCCCATAACGAATTGTAAACAAGAAATAAAATGACCATTCGAATACAGAGAATCGAATAGTTTGTTCCGAAAACATTCATTCAATAAATGTGTTCGGCTATTATCGGTTCCGATTCGGAACAAACTATTCGATTCTCTGCATTCGAATGATCATTCGATTCTTTAGACTATTCGAATGCAAAGTATTCGATTCTTAAAATCATTCGATTCTCCCTTCACTAGTCGGAAAGCCGAATCTGTTAGTTAGGTAGATGAGTTTGTTAAGGCCATTATATAACTTCTTAAGGTCTTTAGATAATTTAAGGTGGTTCACAATCTTATGTTATGTGTTCACAATTGACTAGTAATGGTTATTAAGACAAGTTTTAATAAGGTCGTCTATTAACCATATTTAGTTATTTATCACTAAAATAATTTAAAGAACAGCGACATATTAATCTGAGTTTATGGTGGTATTTAGATATTTTATGATTGTTAAAATATAAATATAGATGATCTATATTTTTTGTTTGGACACTTTATTAAAACGTATCTATTAGTCACCTTAATTCGTCTTCATGTCACAGATAGATAATTTGTACTGGTTATTAGATATATTTTGAACACTATGTAGATAATTTCATTAAGATAATTTAAGATTGGAATTTTCTCAGTGTACATAATTGCATCACTTGCCAATGATTATATCCTATAGGATATATATATATTATTATATATATAGTAGTATACTGTAAATAGTGTCACTATTTGGTTTTTGTTAAAATTTACTTTCGTAATATTCCGCAATAGCTCAGATTATTACATACATAATTGCTGTTAAAATATCGTATTTTTAATGTAAAAGTATACAGACCGAGTGCACCCGAACATTTTAAGTAACTTACTTCAGGTGAATCATCTTTAAAAGTAAATTAACTCAATAATTACGTAATGAAACATTTCATTTTCTTAGTTTCTTTAAGAAACTTTCTTGATCCATTACTGGTAATACTCATAGGTTCATTTTTTTTTATTCGTAATGAGTTTAGCGGACTTTGGCAAAACCGAATGCTGCTGTGATGCACGTCAGATCATTGATTTTAGACCTCTAAAACAATGTTTAGATGTACACAACAAAAATAAAACCTTATTTTCACATATGCAATATTGTTTAATTATAGTATAATTATTATACCTGCCTACGATGGTTCTTAAGAAAAAATTTTTTCAAGAATTTGGAAAAGGTTGCTGCTAGTACTCGATTTTCCGCTGCACGCGACCTTCTTTTGTTTTTATAACAAGTTCCTGAATCTTTTTTGCGTTTTTCAGACATTTTATACTTCTAATTATAATTGATAATTATCAATCTACCTTAGCAATGCACTGATTTTACAAGACCAATCGTGATATAATATTTGTCAATTATTAATTGTCAATTGTCAAATAAAAGTATAGAAAACTACAGGATGTGATTGAAGAAACGAATGAAAGAAAGCGCCTCTTTCAAATCTTTGCATATACTTAAGTATATGAATCTTTGTAACAAAGATATTAAATTATCTAAACTGCATTTCTCGAGCGTAATTCTTAATTCTTGATTATTATTATTCTTGAGTATCATTTACAAATTGTAAAAATGCCGCCCCCCAATTATGCCGCTCTGGGCCGTTGCCCGGTTCGCCCGTACCTCGGGCCGGCCCTGTCCCGAAATTAGGGGGGCAAACTTAAACATTGCATTCTTCATAAAAA
Source organism: Brassicogethes aeneus (assembly GCA_921294245.1). NCBI lineage: Eukaryota > Metazoa > Arthropoda > Insecta > Coleoptera > Nitidulidae > Brassicogethes > Brassicogethes aeneus. The sequence continues at coordinate 60,206,704 of OV121132.1, forward strand.
AATAACATTTTTTTGTATAATAAATATGTATTTAAAAATGCCCCCTAACGGAGCTACGGCCCCCAGAATAGGAGCCTAAGAGGATAATTGTTTTCAACCATAATAGCTAATAGGTAATATATTATATTCGTAGAGGTTTAAACAGGGAGATATAATGTTCTAGAACTTTGGTAATTTTGACATGCTAAATCTAGATCTAAGATCAAAACTGGTTTAATCATGGGCGTAACATTTGGGGGGGCAAAGTTACAAAAATAGCCCAAACTTTTTTAAAAGACTTTTTTAAAAGAAGACTTTTGACCCCCCTGTCCCCATGTAAGATCACATAAGATTTTTCGGACTCCCCCTCCCCCTTCTTACGTAAGATTTTATCTGGTTTTAGAAAATGATAAGAATGGCTTTTAGCCCCCCTCTCCCTTAAGGGTATGGAGAGATTTTGAGAACCCCCCCTCCCACATCGGGACCCTTACGTAATTAATGAATTGCCCCTTACACGTAACTCACAATATGAGTAAGTATATTAATATTTATTTATAAAACCATGCATATGAGTATATTAATATTTATTTATAAAACCATGCATTTTCCATGATTTATTTGCAAGGAATGTACCTATGGTTATTCCCCTTATACATTGACAACACTTTCCAAAATTTATTCCAATAATTATTATTTTATATATGAATTTTCCGATATTAAAAAAAAATCTGAGAAGGGGATTTTATATTTATCTGTACTTTTGTTTGATAAATATCATTGCATACCTTTCTGCCAGATTCTGGTTCAGATGTATACTACCAAAGTTCTTTGTATACTACTTTTCTTTGACCGAAATCTTGTTTGAACGAAAGTAGGTAGATCTCATTTAAGAAAATACGTTTTTTGTAGAAAACATGTGAACAAAGCCTTAAGCCTTTGACGTTTCAAAAGAGACGTTGCCACACATTTTCGATCTGGTGAGCTTCGAAGGTCATGTAAATTTTCGATCTGGCGAGATTCGATCTATTGAGTTTCGATGCATCGAGGCGTACCCATTTGGTCTACAGATCTAGTAAACGTATAAATATTTCTTTCATTGACTATACTTTGACATATACATAACCTGAAATGTCTTCAATCTCAAATTTTCAAAGTCACGTGATGGGACTTTGAGGTTTGGAGCATAGTAAATTTAACATTAGATTCTTGATGCAATTTATGGAAAAACTCATGGCCAAAAATGGGATTTGTACCCTTTCATCTTTTTTGTCGTTAGTTTGTCTTTTTCTAACAAGCTGACAAATCTTATCCTTTAATTTAAATTTTGGACTTAATATAGTCTGGCTCTGGGGTACAGATATATATTTAGCTAAGACCCCCCTTGACCAATTTCTGGATCCGCCCCTGGCTCAAACATTGTTGCTTTTCCCCTAGAACACAAAGAATGTCAAAAGTATTCAGTGACTATAATATCAGATGTTTAACAATGTTCCAAAAACATTTAGAATAATATACAGGGTGTTCCTTAATGACATGTTAATATAACAAAAGAAGTTTGATAGCTTGATTAGAATCACTGAATAAAAAATATATTATTTTTGTTTTTGTATCATATTAATCATTCTATAAAAGCTATTCCTTTAAAGGCAATGCTTTAATTTTTTTAAATTGAACAACTGCAAAATTAATGTTTTTTTTAACCCTACAAGTAGGAAAATCACTTTTCATGTTTTTTGTCAGATTTCTAATACATTGGTTCAATCAGAAAATTTTAATGAAGTATTTAATGAAATTACTGAAAATGTAAAAAGCAATAATGATCTTAAATACGAAGTTAAAAAACTAAGAGAAAATGATGTAAAACAAAAAAATATATAATTGAACTCAAAGAGGAGATAGAAATTTTAAAAAGAAATAATGAAAAATATTTATTAAAATTAGAACAAGTTCAAAATCTTAACATTAGCTGCAAGAAAATATTTTTTCTAAGTGGGATGGTAAGATCAATTTACTACGATTTTAGCTGATAACACTAGGCAACAAAAAATTGTATCCTGAACATTTAACAGTGAATTCCTATATAAAATGTTTTGCTGATTCCGACCATATTTTAATAAATGGAGGGTAGATACGGCATTATTTCTTCAGTTAGCGTTATAAATTGACATATTTGCATTTATTTAGAATACAGAAGTTAAAATAAGCTTAAATTACGACTAAGATTTTTTAAAATAAACAATATTAATTTTTATTAAATATTGATTTTTTTATTTTTACAAAATTGCTTGCAAGTCCTAATTTTTTAACAAGTTTAATTTTAAATGATCTTATTTTATTTCTAAATAATCAGGCTTTAGCATCCAATAAAAAGGTCTTATAAATATACAGGGTGAATTTTTTGAAAAAAATGGAGATAGGACTATACCTCAAAAACTGTTTTAATTTTTTAACTTCTGAAAGCATTTTCGGATTTAGCGAAGAATTTTACATAGGAATTGACTGTTAAATGTTAAGGATACAAATTGCTGTTAGCTAGTGTAATCAAAAATTACATTTATTTGATAACAAACATTCTTATTTTACGTAATTCTTTCAGATTTGTTTATCAAAAATGCAACAATTAACTCAACCCCCAATGAAATTTTACCACCTGTTGAGTACAGGTCCAATGGACAGGTAATGTATCTATGACGTTTTATCTATTTATTAAGGGAGTCTAAAAGGGAGGGATGGGGTCTAACAAAATTTTACCAACTCTTATTCAAGAAGAGGAGGTCAAAGAAAATATTGAATTAAAGTCAAATATAAAATAAATTTATCAATTTAAAATTATATGTTAAATCCCTTGGTGGAAGGGGGCTCCAATTATAGTTAACTGAATGCCATTAATTGCATTAATTACATGTATTCATATTAAATATTTTGTTTTAACTTGTCCACTCTTGTTATGGTTACTTAAAGAGCGTTTTATTTCATTAAAGGTCCAAGATCTTGGTCGAGGCATTTGGTTGCCAGAACAACAGTATGACTCAATAGATTTGAAGGGAAAAAATCCTTCCAAATTTGTAAGGGAAATCACCGTAAATTTATTTGGTTCAAAAGTTTTATCTACTTCCTCAGTAACAGGAATTAAATCAAATAGAACTAAACCCAGCTAACATTGCTTGAGTTCAAACAAAACTCAAACCTTGATTTATCAAGTTTTGATGTTGTCTTGAGCTCACATTGATTTAAATTTTTGAGGTTAAATCAATGGTTGAGCTCACATTGATTTTAATTTTTGAGGTTAAATCAATGCTTGAGCTTACATTGATTTTACCTCAAGAGTTGAAATCAATGTGAGCTCAAGTTTTGAGTTAACCTCAAAAAGTCGGTCCAAGGTTTGTAGTCATAAATTTATATACATATATGTATAGGATGGATAAAAAAAACCTTATTCTGTTAGTATTGTAAATCCATATCAAATAATGGCAGGCTTTTGCAATGGTTTAAAATATAATTTTAATAATAATAATTATTAAAAATATAATAATTGAACCAATAAGGATTCAATTTTTAAATAATATAATATTTATTAAAAATATAATTTTAATAATAATAAATATTATTATTAATATTATATTTTTAAACAATTACAAAGCCCGCCATTAATTGCAATTGCAAGCTTTTTGCGAATCGCGGGCAACCTTCTTTATATCTGATCAAACCTTGATTTTCGATTAAATTCGAATCGGATGCGCGCATGCGCAGCCTACTTTTGGCGGATTAATTCAAATATTTGAAAAAATCAAGTTATGGGTTTTGAAAGGAAAAAATACTGTTTATTTGATGCAAACATATCTAAATAATTACCAACTTAAATGCTAGCATTTAAATTGATAATTTTTTTAAATTTGGATATTTTTGCATCAAATAAACAGTCCTTTTCCCTTTCAAAACCCATAATTATATATAGTTATTTAGGTTTTAAAAGAATTCTTGCATAAAATAAAATAGGCAATTAAAACACAACCAAAATTTATAAACAAAATATTAAAATATACAAAAAAACAATTTTTAAATTTGCTCCTTTTCAAGAGTATCCTTATTGACTCTGTATACAAAACTATAGTTTTGAGGATTATCATTTGTTGCTTCACTTTCTGGTGTTTTCTGGTGTTTTTTTAATTTGTTTGCCTCACGTTGTCTGTCCCAAATAGCATTTTAATTAGAGCTTCGCGACTCCCGACCAAATTTGTACCAGAACCAACGTCGGTCATTGTGCAAATCAAAGTTGTTTTCGAACTTCTAACATAAAGTTGCAAAAAGTCGTCCAGACGACGACTGCACAACGTCTGCGACTATAACACCTATATAGTATTATAATCTGTCCACTGATGACGTCTGCGCAACGTTTAAATATATGTAGGAAATATTACTGGAGTACGGCAACGATGGTCCGACGTTGGCTTCTTTCCCTCGAAGGCAACGTTGCGAAGTAGTGCAAATGGGACGTCGGACTGTAGGTCAAAAATGTGTTGTTTTGTTTATTTTTCTATGGTTGAAAGTGAGGTTATAGTTGCGTTGCGTTTTTCTATCTTGCGTTTGTTGCAGAGACAAGTTGTCTATATATGGGTCTATGGGCCAATATAAAACCCCATTTTCCTCCCATTGATGGGGTACCGGCTCGACTTCCCCTAGATCTTTTATTTGAACAACTTTAAAATGATGTTCGCCCATTTTTTGTGCAAAACAGACACAGACCAACAAAGAATTAATCAACAAACAAGTCACCATCCAAAATAAGTAAGGTTAGAGATAAAGAAGGTTACTATTTTTAGTCATGTGATACTATCACAGTGATAGTTGTGTCTACAGACCCGGAACGACGTTGGGGCAAATAGTCAGAAACTTCTAGTCGGTGACCCAACATCGATTCCGACTTCTCACGAGCTGGCACGAACCGCCTTATAACGTGACGTCATAATAATAATCCGGTTTTGTTCCCCGAACATACAAAATTTGTTGTCAAGCTACATAGCTTAGATGGTAGGGCGTTTGCTTTGCATGCGAGAGGTCCCGGGTTCGATACTCAGAAGTTGTCGAATTTTTTTTACTTTTTTATTTCATAAATTTGTTGTTCCTTTGTTAAAAAGTGTTTTATTTTTATCGTAACATAAATTTGCCCATTTTAGTTGGGTTTTTTGCTCAATGGGGCGGGGGGGGGGCCAATGGGGCGGGGTCGGTTGGGTTGTGTTGTTGAGTTTGGGTTGGTTTGGTTTTATTACGTAACTAACGTGCCCTTAACATGTATACAGGTACAATTTATTATTATATTATTGTTGTGCCGTCAATTTTAAATGATAATGATGCATTGTATAGTCACGGCCAAATCTATATGGGTGCACGTCATCAATGAGATATAATGACGTCAGCATTACCAACTTTGAATTGTACAGTTACTGCCGTTAAATTTGCTTTTTTAAGGCGTAATTCTGATGTGTTATTAAAAAGAAATCATTCATTTGCGTATTGTTTTCCAAGAACTGTAATAATTTTCTTGTTTTAAAACGTTTTTTCACAAAATTATCAAAATAAAACCATTCACTTAGTAATTTTTGTGTGTGCCAGTTGGTAATAGCTTAAGGCTGGCGCGCACCGTTCAATATTATTGATGGGTCGCTGTAATTTTATATTTGACGTATTTTTGTAATTGTGACATTTCGTCCGTAAGCATCGTTTGTTGCAAATTATTATAAATAATATTATACATTATGTTTATAAGATTCAATCCCTGGATTATGCAAACAATGATATAAGGCCTTTTGGCAACTAGCCGTTATTAGATTTCGAAGACATTGCGCCCTTAATAATAAATTTGGGGAAATAATCAGACTTCAATTCTGACCTGGTTTGCTCTGATGACAAGGACGACTGGTAATTTAGTATTTTTTTGTTATGTGCATATGTAATAAAAATGTAATAAACTCCGTTTGTTTTCTCTTTAAACACATTTAATAAAAATTTGCCTGTAACAAACTCCTAATTAGTTAGTGCAGAAGATTATACAAGGACGTTATAATTCCATCTTAATAACAGCCCCCACCGCTATAAACAGTCAACAATACACGAGCGTTAGATTGTGTCTGGGCACGTATGAATAGACCTTAACGCTGACGTCATATGCCGTTGATGACGTGCACCCATACAGATTTGGCCGCGACTATATAATATATAATAAATTCTTTGTCCAGTCGGGATCGATGTTGGGACACCGGCTAGAAGTTAGTCAAATAGTCGGACCGACGTAGTAATGTAATACGAAGGGTGCACCGCGGTCGGAAATGGTGCGCGCTTTAAGACTTGGTTGTCCTCTTGGTCCAAATAAGTAATGAAACAGTAAAAATTTATAGACACTTCGTCGGAGTACGGTTAAATATCTGGAGTTTCCCAACTACGCCATTTTTATATCATCCATATTTGCAACTCGAGTAATGATAATCACGAATATTCACTTTTACCCATTGAATGTTTAATAATAAAGTTAAAAATTATGTCTCGTAGTTTTTAGTTAATTCTTAAAGATGTTTTGGTGCATTTTCACATTGATATCTGCACAAAAAAAAATATGTTTATTTTTTTTTCTTCCGAAAAATATTGTTAATTTAAATATTTCTTAGGGCGCATTAATTTTTTTCGATCCACCTCGGTCACATTCATCAGTAAAGTGACCTGTGTTTGTATTTTTCAAGAATCTCTCAGCGATACAATTCCATTCTTAACGAAAATAATATCTATAAATTAGTTAGTGTAAGCGACATGATTGTTTCGTTTGTATGGATGATTGTGTTTGATGCCACGATGCCATCTGTTGGTTAAAATATATTCGTACTCTATGATTACACAATGTTAATCAAGAGGGCGCTAATCACTAGCGGCCAGTGTTAGAAAGGTCGTCCCGAGTATATTGTTTTGGAACAAGACGACGTCGGGAGAGTCGTCCAAACCGACGTTGAATTTAGTAAGGAATTCTTTCTTAATCCGACGTCGCGTCCGACGTCGTACCGACCAGGATTTTTATTCCCCATTTTGGTGCAGATTCAAGTAAATACGTAGTCGTGCAGACGTTGTGTACCGACGTCGGGTTGTTATAAGCGACGTTGGCCGGACGTCCAAATGCTATTTGGGGTTGATTCTTAATGCTTCTTGAATGTCTGGCAAGAACTCTTTATTTGATGTGGGGCCTTCAAAACAAGACCCTGTACAGCAACTGTAACAGAAGAAATTGCCAATGAAAACTAAAACTTAATGAAAAAAGGATGAAAACATTGACTTACACAATAGATTACGTGAAATAATTTTGTATCCTTTTATTATTATTTCCCAGAAAGTTGAACTCCATTGTCAAAATATCAGTTATTGCTTCTTTAAGAGCTGTAATTTGTATCAATGAAGGCCCTTTTATTATTATTTCCTAGAAAGGTGAACTCCATTGTCAAAATATCAGTTATCGTTTCTTTAAGAGCCATATTTGCACCAAGATTTTTAGGTAAATGAACTGCAATAAAATTTTATCTTTAATATAAACACTGGCACACATTCAACATATCGTCACCCTAATATAACAAGGTTGTATGTTAAAAAACCGAAAAATTTGAGTTTATGCTTCTACAAGGTTTTATGTAATCCACCCTTGACATACAACTTAAGTGGTATGTGAAGCATAGGCCAAGTATAATCCTGTAGACACATAGACTTAAATTTTTCGTTTTTTTTAACATACAACCTTGTTATATTAGGTTGACGATATTTCAACCCACCAGACTTTTTCTTTCATTAAGTGTTTCACTGGACTTGAACTGGTTAAATTCTGCCCAATTTTTCAATGGAAATCCCTTCAACTGTTGGATGCTGGAAATGTTTGCGTCAAAACTGGTCCCCTCATACAAAGCATCAATTCTGTTTGACAAAGCTTTGAAGAATTTCCCTAAGAGAAATAATTCAGGTTAAGTTTTAGAATACCTGCATTTTCAACAGTATTTAAGCTCTTGAAGTATTCTGATTTCCTCTACAGTTTAAGCAGATGACCTAAAAACAAATAAAGGAAATTAAAAATAATAGTAAGAGATAATGCAGCCTATTACCCACGAGTTAATAATGCGCATTATCTCGAGTGTAATACTATGCTTTATCTACTCCAATTATGTAAATTTCATTAATAACAAACTTTATTATAACCTCACTTTCTCCTGATTTTGTTGTATTTATTTACAATGTTTTCCTTAAGAAAACAGTAACTAACGGATTTTAAGTTTACTTACCAATTTATTTTTAATATTAACTTTCACGACACAAGAATAATTTGCGTATTGATGCACGAAAAAATCTCTGAATAAAGCCGGTAAAGTAGCCCGCGATCAGAGATAAAGAAGGTTTGATATCACATTGAGCCCAAATGAGGAACCAACTTGATATGTTTTTGACCTCAAAGCTTGATGTATAAAATCAAGTCTTGAGCTCGCATTGATATCAACTTGAACACCACTTTGTTAGCTGGGAAGGAAATCCAAAACCGCCTCTGGATGCACAAAAAATTATGGCCATAAAAGGTAATATGAATTAGTTTTTAATAATATTAGCTTATACACAGTCTATAAGTTAGTAAATATTTGTAAAAATTGCTACAGATATACAGGGTGTCCCGAAATTAGTGCACCATACTTTAACAGCAGATTCTACGTGCAAAAATAAGAAAAAAGTCCCTATAAATAGAGGTCGAGAAATGCCTCCTAAGGGAGCTACAGCCCCCGAAAAGGAAGCCCCAGAAGATGGTTTTTATCTAATATAAATAAAAAAGTAGAAACACCCTGTCACTTACTACATGAAACTGTCACCTAGGTGACAGTTTCATGTTTAGGAAAAAATAGAATAATTCAAGACAGCTGTCTTGAATTATTCTATTTTTTCCTAAACATGGCAGCCGTATTCCAAGGACCACGCGAGTCCATTTCTATGGTTGTGATTTAATTGTGAATTTTTATGCCATGTAAAATAATTTTCAAATCGATTTTATGCGAAAACGGTGTATGTTATCGAAGTTCAACAAGATGACCTTTTTTATGTGCAAAACTCTAAAATTTCATAATCTGACACCAAATTCTGGTACAAGATACGTACAAAAAAGTTAAGGTGGTTTTAACCCTACTTCCTATCAATCTGACCCAAACCTCACAAAAATTTTTAAATTGTTATTGTTACGTCTTGTTGGTCATAAAAAGTTTAATTAATTCCCCAAATTTCATTTTTATATTTTTAACGGTTTTGGAGATATTAAATAAAAACCTTTCCTTTTGGGGGCTGTAGCTCCCTTAAGAGGCATTTCTTAACCTATGTTTATAGGGACTTTTTTTCTTATTTTTGCACGTACAATCTGCTGTTAAAGTATGGTGCACTAATTTCAGGACACCCTGTATTGATGCACAGATTATCGAAAATCGGAGAAGACCAACAAAAAATTAGAGAAGTATGTGACATGGTCCCAACCATAATATCCCAAAAAATTTTAGATATATGTAGGCCACCGCGGCAAAAGAAAAAAGGTAAGCAGATTAGTTCATAGACGAAAATACATATGTTTTTAATTCAGTTACACCTGATCCTGAGTATAATAATATTCAAGAGGATGTTGAAATGCAAGTTGTAGGAGATCAAAGGCTGCAATACGAAATTCAACAGGCGAAAGTGGCACTGTCCATGTAACACATTTAAATTTAATATTAAATTTAATTTATTTTTTTTTTGCTTTAATAATTATTAAAGACCTTAAGGAAAAAGGAATAAGCCAAATAAACTAAACTATACTCATTATAGTTCTCTAATATACCATAGCCTCGACTTTAACAAATATTATAACCTAAATTTTAATAGTTGTTTTATTAACTTTTATAAGAACTGTAATGAGTATACTTTAGTTTTGGCTTATACCTTTTTCCCCCCTTTTTAAAATAATGTTTGAACTGTCCTGCATAATACTGTATAAAAGATATATATACATAAAGATATAAATAAAACAAGTATAAAAAGAAACATTATTTAATTTAATAAATAAAATAGTTATTGCACTTTAAATCGGTTAGGAAATGTGCATAAATATTCTTTTTGGTCCAATTTAATAAAAATCCCTTTACATCTTACATTATGAACTGGTATTAAATCAAAGTTACCATTTGTATCAGAAACAACAAACATATGATACATTTCAATACTTCCGCATCTCAACCTTTCAATAAACATTTTTTTGCCAAATAATAAACAGTCATTATTATTCTGTATTATCTTAAATATTTTATAAAACACGCCTGTATCTAGTTGCACTATACAATTATAAGTTTTACTTGCTCTTGTATATTCGACGCAATGGAGTACCATATCTCTATAAAGGCATCTTTTATATGAAAAACTATTACCGGGATTGTAATTTTTATTCAAGGAGGTATAGTTTTGTTGTTCATCGGAAGATATTAACATTTTCTGGCCTAAAAATTTAATATCTTCCTGTTCTCTATTAGTTAAAGGCAAAGACAAATATAAGTTGCTGCAGAATGATATAACGTTGTCATTAAAATTGTTATCAGTGTTATTAAGACAGTTAAAAAGTGTGTTTGATTGGTACATTTTCTTGCATATTTGCTTAATAACTCCAACGGGCCCTGTAACATGTTGCTTAATGCGGTAAATCCCTGACTCAAAAGGAAATGTACTTGTTGCCCAAAGGGGACCTGTTTTGCGGACAGACTCACATAAATGGAGTAAGGAATGCATGTTGTAAGTCATAGCATTTTGACCGTATAATATTTCCGTATTAATTACAAACTCTTTCAGGTTTTTTTCAGCACGTTTTAGATGTGAAGAAGAAATTTCTTCCTGCAACAGTAAATAAATACTATCCACCAGCAAGGAGAAATGTTGAAGATACTTGGAAAGTAATATACCATCTAAACATGGGATAGAGTAGAACAATAGCCAGGATTTCCATTCACTGGCTTTCCACTTTGCACGCTCGCTAAATGGCCTCGGAACTCTATGAATTTCTCTGGGTGGTTTTAAAGAAAGTAATCTGTCATTAATTTTTTTTATGGATGCTGGTTGTCCAATATAGTAAGAAAATTTATTTTTTACATCATATGTGGTCCAAAGGTCCCATATTTGTTTTACCACACCAAGAATTACCCCATGCATATAATCAGGGGGTAATGCCCAAACTATATCAAACATAGGTAGATTAAGCAATATTGATGGACCTTTTATCCCATTAATTTTTTTTTGATATCCATTGGCAGCCACCATATTTAAATCTTGAAGATGAGATTGCAGGGTTCTTCCCTTCATACCTTCATTTCTTCAGGGTATTTTACTTGCTTATTTACAATTACACCTGGATGATAACACCAACTGCAACCATAGTAACCATTAAACTGATTTCTATTTTGAATAATTGGTCTGGCTACTGAATCAACGCAGCAAAAAAGAGGTAATAGTTTAAATGTTTTGGGTTGGCCACTATGTGGATTTATAATGCTGACCCCTGAAAATAACAATTTTCTAGCCTGATCTACAAAAGGCTTAAAAAAAGTATTCATAAACGAAGACTTTGGTTCTCCCTTTCCGACCCATATTCCAGCAAAAACCAAACGCTTAAATCGGTATTGTGGTGGTATTTCATTTATTACCAATTGCACTGGCCACATGGACAGCCTAGAAGAGTTAAATATAGCAGCCCCATCTGTGCTAAAATTGTAGCTAAGATCAAATTCCAAATCTTCCTTTAATTTGCGATATATTTCCCCATTGTATACGTCACTAATTACATTCACATTACCTTTCCAAGGTGACAATTTAAGATTGTCATAAATCTTTTGTTCACCCAGAATAGACTGTAATTGTTGAGTTATGTTGATATCAATTGTGATAAAATAATTATTATCAATCAAAGACAGTTTATGCTCCTTATTACAGTTAGAATTGTTACATTTAACCTTTTGTGATTGAAATTCATTTTTAGTTATAGGTCCCGCAATTTTTTTGTGGCAGTGTTCACAAAAAAATACGTAGCCTAGGACGTCATCCGTAGGATCAAAGTATTTGGAAATCATGTAATTAGTTGTGCTAAAAGAATTGCCTGTATTTATATTTGCACATAACTTAAGTAAGTTTAAAACGTCTGATCGAGCCTCGTTAGAGAAATTATGACGCAATGCTAAACAGAAAACCATGGTAAGTACATCTTTTTTTGTTAACTTCGCATCTAGTTCGTCTTCCTCTTGCGGCAAATTATTAGAAAATTCACTTGGTAAATCGTCATTAACGATAATGGGATCCGCACTGCTGCTACTTAAACTACTGTTGAGGTCCATAAAACTACTATTATTTAAAGCACTTTTTTGCTGGGGTCGGGACTACTTGTACTACTAGTACTACTACTACATTCCTTTATGCAGTTATTAATACAAATTTCAGCACAATTTGTGATACTATCGAAATCATTACTTTTAACATTTTCCACTACCTCCGAATTTAATGCAACATTTTCTAAAATAAAAATTAATAGTTTTATTTACATCTATTTATGTATATCTGTCTTTAAATTATCCACTTTTACTAGGTTTATAAGATCAAATTTTGTTAAAGAGTTATAAAAATAATGCTGTGGATTGATTCTAAAAGGGCACATGTTTACTTTTTGTTGTTTTTTAAAAATATCTTTGCTCTTTTTGAAATCTACAAACAGGCTAAATGCTAAAAGTACAATTTAAATATTCCTTATAAAAATTTTGAAATTGGCCCTTTTAAAATCAAGCCACAGAATATTTATGGTAAAATAAGTAGGTCTATTACCTAATAATTATTAATTAAATAAGAAACCATATTGCTTAAGTTTTAGTCTATTTAGTCTATTTTAGTCCATCATTTTTTGACAGTGTATTAACTACCTATAGGTTTTTTAATAGTATACTATTAAAAACCTAACTGACGACCACTTTGAAAGTGGTTATAGGTAGAAATTGCACAAGTGTATCAAAATATTCGATCATTTAGCTTTAAAGCTAGGATATTGTCTAAAAACTTCATACATTTATTTTCAAATTTTTGAGGTAATTTTTGGCAAAACAAAAGAAATATGTTGACTATTTTTAGTAGTAAAATGTATTGTGAGCAGTTAATGTTTTTTAATTATCAAAATCATAAATAAAACTTAATAAATACTGCTTAAATGGTGCTGTTATTTTCTTTTATTGTTTTTACCTAAAATCTTATTACTCTTCCTTTTATTCCAACGCCATAAGGTTTGCCTACTAAATTGGTGACTAGAGCCTGGCTTTGGAGTCGGCTCTAAATACTGCTTGTACCGTTTACGCTTATTTTCCATAATTATAACACCACTAAATAATTTAAAACTATTTTAGTTTTTAAAAAACCTGGCGGACGAAAGCAGAACTAAAAGGCTAATAAAGCTTCTATATGGTTCAATAGTTTTCTATATGGCAATCCATATAGAAATCACTTTTCTATATGGTTTTCCCTGTATGGAATTCTATCTGGTTCAATAGTGCAATGCCTGTTTCAAATTCCTATATTGAACCAGATAGAACCATATAGATTTTTATTTTGTGTTTCTATATGGCATTTTTTATATTGTATACAATATAAAAAATGCTTCTGCTTCAAAATTGCTTTAATTAAATAAAAAAAAATACAAAATACAAATATTCTAATAAAAAAATTTAAATATTCAACACAAATAAATAATTATTAATATTAATAGCGGGGGGTGTAGTGGGAATAATATGATAAGATGGACTATCTTATTTATTTTAATCGGTTTTAATGTAAAACTATATGATAAATTTTATTAAGGTCTTTTAGAATATTGACAAATCCCAAACAAGAAATATAGTAGTAGTCATTAAAACAGTCAATGTAAATCAGAGACAAGGGTCTCTGATGTAAATGTAGCTACTATAATATTATATTATAGTAGCTATATATATTATTAATATATTTTATGTATTGACACTATTATTGGATCTTAAGTGAGTGCTTTTGATATTATAAATCGATCATCTACCTGTTGTAATTATTCCTCTACTGTGATAAGTTTATAAGATTTATATAAAAACGTTTTTATTAACTTTGATGACAATGAATTCATTTAAATCATTTATGGAATGTTATATCGTTATATGGTAGCTACTTTTACATCGACTATTTTAATGAGCACTTCTTTATTTTTTTGCAGGGAATCTGTGAATATTTTAAAAGATATTTAAAGATACTTTTATTTCCTACTCAGCCCCAGCTATTGAAATCATTTGGATACAACAACCCAAGGAGCAGACTACTTTTTAGTTAAAATACCATGTATTTCACGTCCCATCAAGTCATTTATGTCCGCCCTAAATAACATCACAATATGACATCCTAAAATAACGTGATTCGGATATTAAAATAACGTTATTTTATGATATCCTAAAAATAACGCAACTTTCACAACAAAATAACGTTATTTTAGGATGTCATATTTGTGATGTTATTTAGGATATATATGGGACGTGAAATGCATGTTATTTAACTAAAAACTAGTTTTTGCTTCCTGGGAATCGATTTCTAATTAACATTAATTGGTAAATAAATACTTATACCTAGTAATAATAATTCAATTATTGAATCACTGATTTTAGAATCACCCTGTCCACTTTTGAAAAATTTTGATTTACTCTTTGTGACGTCACAACCTGCTAAAACTCCCTCCGGCTATCACATTTCCGACGACCCCCTCCCCCCAAGGGTGTGACATCATTTATGGACGGCCCCTTACTTAATTTTTGGATAATAAGTTTTTTATTGTAAAGACGTGAAAATCTGGTAATTTAATGTCAAGTACCATAAAAAAATAAAAATTAATGACATTGTATAAAATAATTTTTAAAAAATTTTCTTGTCTCCTGAACATTTTCCGAATATGGAGATACCCGGTTCTTGCACCGAGCCCCTCAATTGTCCAAACATGTTTATGCATAACCCAGGCCCGTAGCCAGCCATAGGGCCCGACGGGCCCGGCCCCCCCCGAAATTCCGTGAACCCTCAAATTTTCCTAAATATTTGAATCATGTTTTAAAAATATGTCTATCGATTACAAGCCATATTTTTTTATGACAACTTCACGCTTTACTGGTATTTATCCATCAACCATTTCCGCCCCCCCTACCACCCAAAAAATTATTACTACGTTTTGGCCCCCCCCCCCAAACCAAATTTCTGGCTACGGGCCTGGCATAACCATATTACAAAAATGACAAATTTAACAATACAAAATGTCATCACTGACAGTAGCCTAAACTAGAGACTTGAGGGTCTCTAGCCTAAACATAATGGTAAGAAGAAAAATGACAAATTTAATATGGCAAAATATTATCATTGATAGTAATCCAAATATAACCATAAAATAAATGTCAGTGATAAACATTTTACATTGTTAAATTTGTCATTTTTGTTTTTATGGTTATGTTTGGACAAGTTTGGATAGGACCGGCCCCAAAATTTAATTTAACTTTTAAGGTCTGTTTCTCTCTTATTTTTTAGTTTTGATAAAAAGTTACCCGCAATATTTGTTTGTCTATTTGATTTCTACACTCTGTTGAAAATAACCCCTCAACTTAAAACTCACCCTGTATGTAAATTTTAAATTTGTGACTTAGGTTGTTTCTGAAATCAGCGATTCAATTAATTATCATCGCGATTAATTATTACACAAAACAAATAAACTATTCATTTTTAGATTCAGCCCTTTTTAGCCTTTGGTTAGCGTGTCTAAACCATTCTGAGGAGATCGTCTCAAATGGGGTAGTTAATTTTTTTCTGACCTATACTTTTTATGGTTTTATTCAATGCGTTTTGTAATTTTAAACATTTCTGTGAAATCAGAATTTCAATTGAGTTTACCGTTTTCGAGATATTTACAAAAAATATAAATTTTTATGACGTCACAAACCTCGCCATGTGACCAACATTCTAAGATTTCTATTGGTTGAAAATTACCCTGTTGTCAAGTTGTCTTGTTAATGATTTCATTCGGTTATGTCAGAAAATACCCGAAGAGGTTATGTTATGTCACTGTCAGTTGAGTGAAAGAAGAAGAAGAGGAGGTCAAAGAAAATTCTGAAATTTTAAAAGTTTTATTGATAGGTTTACACATTGAAACACCTTGTGAAACCTAATAAAATGTAATAAATAGGTACCTAATAACTGTCTAAAGCAGAGTTTAATATATTTCATAGAAAAAAGTGGCAAAATAAAGCTGAAAATGAATGAAATAAATTTACAAAAAATAACAGTAAATGTAAGTATTTATGATATTTGTGTATAGTTTTTATAAAACTTGCATCCCTGATGATGAGCATCAAAACCTTTTGTAAGATTAAAAAAATGTATGACAAACTTTTGGACTGTTCGAAGATACTATGCTCTAGAGTACATTTTTGTACTTTTCGACAATTCTGGTTTAAAAAATATTGCTGCAATAACGTACATAGTAGGTAAAAATAGTGCAGGGTCTACAAATAGACATTTTGATTAAAATTATTCAAACAGATGGTCACCAAATTCATTAAGTACCTACCTACATATCTTCCTTATTACGAGGTATCATATTACTGTTTGATATTTTATTTAGAGTCCAAGATATATCTAAAAGAATATAAAGAACTAGGCATTATACTAATGAAATGCATTTACGAAAAAATATGATTATAATTATAGGTACTTACTTTATTTGTTTAAAAGCTCCAATGTTCAATGTAACCAACCATTCCACAAGATTCCTCTGCTTTGAAGTCCGTTATTAGTAAATCACTTATATAATATCAATTACAAATAACATAACTTCTTCTTCTTCTTCTTTAACAATTTATTTTCTCCACAGAGTAGGTATATGGAGAAAATTGGTCTTGAGTCTTCTTGACTCTTACTGACCAGCCACGAGTGTTCTATTGTGTCTGTTGTGCTTTGTTTCTTTTGGTAATGATGTATCTTCTTTGTAAGTCGATAAGGTAAAACAAAACAAACAAAGGATGGTCGCCCCAGGAGGATCCCAGGATGCTAATCATATCATATCTTTAAGTTAGATTTTTTAATAAATTTAAATATATAGCTATAGGATTCTACAAGCGGACATGCAAGTATAGATTTAATATTAAAAGGCATATGGTGTCCTATGGATAGCAAGCAGTTAATTAGCAAATTAATATTAGCTCTGTTATTATTACATTCAAAGAAGAGATGATCTAGATCGCCAAATTTTCCACATGAACATAGTGGGTCGTCTTTTACTCCTATTCTACAGAGGTGTGCAGGATAGGAACAATGACCCATTCTGTAAAACCATGGAATTTTCCAGGATTTATTTTCCAGGAAAGCATAGTTCTTCCCCTTATACACTGACGATTCTTTCCAATGTTTATGCCAGCTATTATACAATAATTTTTTTGAGGCTTTGAAAAATTCTGAGGAAGGGATTTCATATTTTTCTGTGTTTTTGTTTGCTGCTTCTTTGGCTATAGCATCTGCCGTTTCATTTCCCGTAATCCCTGAGTGACCAGGGATCCAACATAGAGCCCCTTTTCCCCCATAATCTTTAATATCATTGTATAGCTGGTTAATACTTAAAGAAATGTTGTTAGATTTTCCGTTCCATGGATTATTTTTTATCTGTCTAAGTACGCTCAGAGAGTCTGAGAAAATAATAAATTTTTTTAGTTTATCTTTTAAACAAATTTTTAACGCAAAAAAAAATGCCATCTGTTCTGCAAGAAAGATAGAGGCAAAGTGGGTTTTAAATGATTTTTCAATTTTTAAGGAAGGAATATATATGCCAAAAGAAGTGCTATTTAAATTTTTTTGGAAATAACCGTCAGTGTATATATGAACGCAATCTGCCCAATTTGAAGCCAATTTAATATTGAATAATTTATTTATTATTAATGGGTCTGTACTTTTATCAGCGCCCCAATCCAAGATTACGGGGATTTTGGATATTTGAGTGAAGTAATCAAAGCAAAATATGGGTATTCTAATAGTTGTGGAAAGCATGTCAATCTTATCCTCATATATCTCCAATGATTTAAATAAACAATGTTTTTTAAAATATTTTGATTTGATATTTTTAAGGACTTTGTCTCTAATTTTAAGAAGCCCCGTGATAACAGGATCATTTTCCCTACTTAGCCTTTTTAGTAAAAATTTATCCGATAGAAATTGTCTTCTTAGATTTAGAGGAGGGTCTCCAGCTTCAATTTGGAGGGAATTGGTGGGAGAGGACTTCATCAATCCCAGACATGTTCTCAGAGCCAAATATTGAATCCTATCTAATTTTGTTAAAAGATCTTTTCTGCATGAGTTGAACAGGAAACACCCATATTCCATTCTGAATCTTATGAGTCCCCTGTACATTGTCAGTAATGTTTTCGGGTCTCCACCCCAAGATACCCTAGTCAAACTTTTAATTGTATTTAGAACTCTGGTGCAGGTGTCACTTAATTTATTTATGTGTGTTGACCAACTAAGATCATTCTCAAGATACATCCCCAGGAACTTGTATGCTTTTACGAACTCTATCTGGCATTCATTTATTCTGATAGTTGGAGAAGGAATTTTTGATTTTGAAAAGAGGATTGCCTTAGATTTTTCCGGACTCAATGATAGACCCAATTCCATTAGCCATATATTTAGAGCTTCCAATGAATAGTTAATGTAGAATTTAGAGAGAGAAGTATCATTATTACTAGTATATATTACAATGTCATCACCATATTGGAGAATTTTGCACTTTATATTAATGGGGGAGTCTATTCTACCAGCTGGTATAGATGTTAAATAAGGTGGGGCTAAGGACCGACCCTTGAGGGAGGCCCTTATATTAAACCCTCTTTATTCTAGTGCCATCATTGTTAGTTACAAATATAGTTTTTTTAAAAGTAAGAGTCCATATAAGTTTTACAAAAATTGGGGGAAGATCCAGATCATTTAGTGTTTCAACCAACTTATCAGGGAGGACGTTGTCATAGGCTGATGATATATCTAAGAATATTGCCAAGGTATGGGATTTCTTATCAAGAAAGCTCGACAGAATATCTGTTGTAAGGATGGAGATGTTGTCCATGGTACTGAGTGATTTCCTAAATCCGAATTGAAAAACCGGAATAAGTCCGCGGCTCTCCACCCACCATTCCAATCTATCCCTGATCACATGTTCAAATAATTTTCGAACACATGATGATAGGGCGATCGGGCGATAGCTAGAGAACTCTCCGGGATCCTTACCCTGCTTTAAAATTGGGATAATGTTAAATTCACTCCAGTCCTCTGGAACTTGACAAGAGCCGTTCAGGATATTATTAAAAAAATTTAGTAATTACATTTTCGCAGATAATGGCAAGTGATTCAGCATGCTGAAGGAAATTTGATCAGGACCCGGGGATGTATCCCTCACCCTAAGTAAAGTTCATCCAAGTTTATTGGTTAAAGGATATAATCATTTGAAGAATTATCACTGAAATTCGGGATATTGTGACAGTATGGGGGAGCCAACATGTCAACAAATTTTTCTTTCCATGAATCGTCATTGTTGACAAACGAGTTTTGCCTATTCATTGCTTTGTTATAAATCTTAATGGTCCTCCATACTTTAGCTATATCAGTTTTTCTGTTTAAACTGGAAGCAAACGTGACAAAAGAATCTGTTTTTTTCTTTTTTAGGGATCTTTTTACTTTAGCTGAGATCTTTTTGAATTCCAGAAAGTGAGATAGCAAGCCTGATGAAGAGAAAGCTTTAAGAGCTTCTCTTCTTTTTTTGATCAAAAGTGAGCATTCTTGATCCCACCAGGGGCACATATTTTCATTTTCAAAATAGGATTTTACCGGGATGTGTTTATCAGATGAGTCCTGCAATAACTTTTTAAAATTGTCGTAGTTCATGGAATTGAGAGCATTTTCTACGAGTATAACTGAATTCTCAAAATCGGTCCAATTGGCTTTTTTGAAATTTTTTTTATTAGTTCTAATAGGGATTCTTTTTTTAGTTTTAGTTTTGTCATTAGTACTATAGGAGACACACAGAGGAAAGTGGTCGCTACCATAGTTATCCATTAAGGTAAGTTCGGAACAATTTATTAGTAAATCGTCAGAGCATATGGAAAGGTCTATTACACTTTTATTTGATGGATTTACCATTGTTGGTTTAGAATCATTGAGTACACTGATGTCATTTTGCTCTAGGTATCTCCTAAGGGCATTACCATTGGCATTACATTTATAACTTCCCCATAATGTATGGTGACAGTTTAAATCTCCTAAAAGTATAAAAGGGCTGTCTATATTTTTAAAAACCTTGTTCCAAAACTCATAATTGGATGAGAAATTCGGGGGAATGTATAAGGAACCTATGTTTATATTTTTGATTTTGACTATGACCAATTGAACCGATCCTGGAATGGGAAATTTAAGATTTATTTGATTAAAATGAATATGTCTCTTTACGAGGAGAGCTGCCCCCCCTTACCATCTTCCCGTTTTAATGTGACAGAATTATATTTTTTTAAATTGATTCTTTGTTCCTTTTTTAACCATATTTCTGAGAGGGATATTATATCCGGATCTTGGTCTCTGATAAGAAGTTGTAGATTGTGTTTGTTATTAAAATAGCTATGTATATTCCAATGGAATATATTTAAATTGTACATAATTCCGTGTTGATTTAACTTTTGTTAATAGTCTGAGTGACCTGTGGAAAGTGACGATTAACAAGATCTAAAATGGTTTCTGGATTATTTTTTACAAAATATATAAATAGCTCAGAGAATTTTACATTGTCTGGTATTGACTCTGAAGGGGAGGATGGGTTGGAACGAGTTGCTCATCAGTGCATGGCCTTTTGGCCGGTGTTACTTGAACCCTACCACTTTGGTTTAAATATAATTCATCAGCGTACTGTGATGGACGATTGGGAAGAAGCCGAGGACTCTTATGAAGAAATTTAGTGAATTTTTGGTTTTTGTGGGGGGATAGGTTAACTTCCACTGAATTTTTTGATAATTGAGGGAAGTCATTGGCAAAGGTATTAGGATTCTGACTATTTAAAGTAGGAGTTTTAGGCTGGAGTTCTTTATAGCTTTGGGAGGCTTCATAGAAAGATAGGTTATAAAGTGACATTGTTTCCTTAATTTTCTTTTGCCTGAGAAACTCTGGACATATACGATTTTTAAAAAGAGTGCCCTTTTCGGTTGACGAATGAAGGTTTTTACAAAACAGACATTTAATTTGACAGGACGAATGATCAGTATCATCATTTTTTTCTATCCCACATCTGTCACATCTTGCCTTGCCCTTGCATTGAGAAAGGGTGTGCCCGAATCTCAGACAAGAAAAGCATTGTATGACTGGATCGATGTATATTTCGGTTGATAATGCGCAATAAAAGAGTTCCACCTTTTGTGGGATATGTTTACCTTGACATGTTAAAACAATTAATGGAGTGTTTAACAACTCCTCTTTGTTTTCTTTGGATTTTTTTTTAATTCTTCTTACCTCTATTATTCTCGATGTCCTACCTAATGTTTTAATGTTATTAAGAATATCCTTGTCTGAGAAATCAGGGTCCACCCCTCTCACAAGAGCTTTGGATGTGACCAGGTGTTTAGGAATATAGGCTTTGAGTTTGTAATTTTCTAAAAATTCTTTATTTTGAATAAATTCATTGGCTCTATTAAATTTTTTAAATTGAATGGCTACTCTATTTTTACCTCGTCTAAAAACTTGATTTACTTCAAATGAACTTTTTTGGGATAGTATTTTACCAATTTTCTGATAATTAAGGTAAGCTTCATTTAACGATTCAATATTTACAATATATGGCCCTGCGTCGTAAATTGTATACATGATTTCAAGGTTATTCTTTATAAGTCGTTTTTTCGCGTAAATACTATGTAATACTACGGTTAAATAAGTCATGACGTCACAGTTAATTCATATAACCATGGTTAGGTTTCTAACATTTGACATTTGTTTACTTGTTCTTAACCTATAATTTTTGAAATTTGTTTTTACCTATTTATATTTTATTTCTATGCTTTTACCGGTGTAAATAAATTTCTTTGCCTCTTCTTATACCTAGAATATTCTTTTTCTATAGGTACTAGTTTTTTTAATACACGTTATCCAATTCTCCTACATGTTTAATACAAAATAAGGAAGAATATAAAACAAACCTGCATATAATTCCTCCACTTGTGGAGATTCCACAATATGGAGCACCTTATAATTTATTTTTACTGACAACACCCCGTTTACCATTTTAATACAAAGTTTAAATTCGGTTTAAGAGCAATTGTACCTACTTAAAATATTTTAAATTTCAAATGTAAACAACTTTTTGACAGATCGAAACAGAGAAAAATATATATTAAAAAGAGAAAGACTATTAACCACGTTGAATAACTAGCTCAGCGATATAGTTTTATGGTCTGGTATTTGTGACGTCATAGTTAGGATTTTTGAACGCACTCTAAACGCAAAAATGCCTTAACTATTAACCAAGGTTAAGTTTAATAACCATAGTATTTCATGGTATTTACGCGAAAAAACGACTATAGTGTTTTTTGTGACATTTTTTATCTGAGATTCTGTTTCCATTATTTCAGGATTATTAAGTTTTATGTTGGAATGAACCTGAATTTCATTGCTAAGATTTACTTTTGTCCCATTGTCCGCAATCCAAAATCCCCTATTTACTAGGGAGTTAACCTCATTTTTTATGTCTTCATTACAGTCTAATTGTGAAAGAAAGTCTCTATCCATTAAGGATGGAATCGAGTTCATTTGTGATAGTTCAACTAAGCATTTTACAGCATCTTGTGTGCTGGGCGATTTGGAGAGTAGATCACCTAATCCTTTAATATTATAAACTCTACCACCCCCCGCGTCAGGAGGTGGCGTGCCTTGACCACTCATGGTCGAGGCCAAAAAAATTATTTATGTAAATAATCTTTATTAGATATATGATGATAGCAGACAGGAAAGCAAAGCATAAAAGGGAAAATGAGTTACTTTTATTTTCTTTTCTCTATACTGCAGGAGCAGAAACACACAACCTTACACACTCGTGGTCAAAAACCGAATCCCAAACATAACCCGAAAAAAAGAAACGTAAAAAAATCAATTCTTCTTCTTCTCAACTAAAATTATAGATCAAGTGGTTTTAAAACTAAAATATTATAACGTGGCGCCATCTATCGTAAGAATCTTAAACTAAACACACTGGCAATCATAGAAAAAGCTGGCAACGTTGTCAATAGCCTAGTGACGTAATTAGGAGATCTTTTTTTGTAAATATCTCGAAAACGGTAAACTCAATTGAAATTCCGATTTCACAGAAATGTTTAAAATTACAAAACGCCTTGAATAAAACCATAAAAAGTATAGGTCAGAAAAAATTTAACTACCCCATTCTTTTTCCCTTAATTGGAAAGTAGAGCAAACCACATCTGCAACAAAAACGTAAAATGTAAAGATCTAAGGTTTTTGTATTCTAGCACAAAACCTTTAGCTCTACAGGCTGAATAAAATGATTTACAAACTGATTTTCAAGGAAATGTTTATTTAGTAAATATCTATCATTTATATCAATGATGAATAATTTTGCTTGTTTATTTTGAATAATTGAATAATTAATTTTGCTTGTTTATTTTCCTTAACTGCATATTATCGGACGCCATAAAGCTTGAGCGCTAAATACAATAATATTTTCTACATTTAAAAGTATTTAAAAAAATCTTAAGAATTCTTACCATTGAGCAGCTTTACACACTTCAGAGAACAAAGTTTACAATTGTTTCGTTGTCCCATCCATGAGCACTTGGCTGCAATTTCATCTAAAATTATCCATTTGTAAGCCCTATGAATGTAGTCCTTATAAGGACCTATAGGTCCACTTCCTCCAATCGATTTCAGGTAATTTTTCTGAAAATTGATTTCGGTAAGTTTATAACATAATTGCTGTAAGAAATTACTTACAAATTTTCTTCATCTAAAAATGTTTACAAAATTTGGATCTCATCAATGCTTTTTATTGGTAAAAGCTTTTTAACTTCTGCATATAAACCCTTTTATTTTTAATTTTTCTGATGTCTTTTCGTATTTCCAGTATAACTTTCATAAGTCTATCTATAAGTCGCATCACTTAGGTAGGTATATTAATATATTCAAAAATTGATTTTCTCATAATCCTAATTCTTCGCCTTTTTTTGGTACGAAAGGTATTAAATTCCTTTGCCATTGTAAAAAGTCGTGGTTCTAAAAATAATTTTAAGATTTACCAAACATAAAGCCTATAGGCTTATATTCTATAGAATATCACTACTATATTTTTTATTTATTTAATATTAAAATTTATGAGCTAATGCACTAAGCGTTATCATTGATATCAAAAGGTTTGACAAAAAGCTAACCTTACATGCGTTTACGTATGTATTAAATACAATGTAATAATTACATTAGCATTTTATAAAGATCACTTCATTTATGTACCAATTTTTTGTTTTTCCCATGCATGATTTAATTGAAAGGTGAATAATGGGCAAATGCTTAACTGATTAATATACCCTGATTATTTATGTTAAAAACTTACTTATAAGGAAAAAAAAGCAAATTGTAAAGGGGTACTTACGTTTTAAAATTCAGAATAGATTCAGTTTTAAAACCACACTGTGGTTACCACAGCTTAAAATCTTCTGCACCACAAGAACCAGTGTTGCCAATTGCTTTTGGCAAAATTACACCCAAACTCTCCAGAATTACACCACATTACACCCCAACAAAAATTAATTAATTAAATCAGTGATTTATAACATGGAAAATGTCGTATGCTCGAAACCCATATTTTTTTGCAAAAATATTAGGTTATCATGATTCAGGGGTGTCCAAGCTATTATTTATTATTATTATTATTGTTAATTTTCAATGCCCACCGTTTTTCAAATTAAAAAAACGCTTGTTTTCATAGATTGCATTTCTTCTGCGTGAAAACATAAACAATACGCAAGCATTTACAAATTGACAGCGTTAATCTATAAATGGAAATACGGCATTTCTAAAAATAATTTTAGATTTAAACTTTAAATTTTAAAGGTACAATTGTATATTGAGAATGAGATAGCTGTACTATCCTTTTTTTATGGCTGTACTAAATAACAATTACCTTTAAAAGCCGGCGATCCATTTTTAAATAACAAAACCAAAATTGACATTCTACAACATTCACAACTTTAATTAAAATATCATTAAGTGTAATATATGTATGTATTAGGGCGCATGCCCGGATATCGAGTAACGGGGACATGGACTTTGTCCATGTCAGTGTGGTACGAGATAGCAAAGGGCCAAGTTATATAGAGACGCAATATACGGAGTGTTAAGTAAAGACTGTGTTTCAATCCCCCGTTTCCCGATTGGCACCTCGAACATTACATGGCGACGAGGTTGTGAGTGAGAATCCGAGGGCAGAGTTAAAAGAAGTTCGCGAAGGCACAAATTAGTGAGGAAATTTTCGGCGTGCAGGGCAAAATGGCGACGAACATCCGGTTCCAGGAGTTCAACGTGGAAATAGATGACTGGGAGATTTATAGTGAAAGGCTCCAGCAACACTTCAAAGCTCAAGCAGTCAAGGAGGAAGTCCAGGTACCTATTTTGCTAAGTTTAATGGGGGCAACGACTTACAAATTATGTCGAGACTTATGCTTTCCCGCCAAACCCGCAGAACGCACGTTTGACGAGCTCAACAAGTTGTTGAAGGAACATTTTTGCCAAAAACTGTCGGTGTGGAAAGAAAGAAGGACTTTTATGGAAATAAACCAGCAAGAAGAAGAGAAAGTAGGAGACTTCTACGCGAGACTTTGCGGGGCAGCCAGCGAATGCAGTTTTGAAGGCAACCTGAAGGCGATTTTGAAATTAAAGTTGGTTACGGGAATGAAAAAAGGGAAAGTTTACGAACGGGTTATAGAAGAGAAAGATGATGCAACATTGGATAAAATTTTGGAAATTGCAAAGTGCAAGGAAAAGCAAGCAGAAGAGGGCATAGAAAAGGAGCATGCGCAAGTAAACCTAGTGCGCAAATACAACGTCGAAAACAGAACGAAGCAATTTCAAAAGGCGCGCGCAAATGAATATGACAGAACACGTAGTTCAAATGCACGAGATCGGGAAGGTCAAGACAAGATGGCGGATTATAAAGGTAAACATTATAAACAAGAAAGAACAAATCGAAGTAGATGCTGGACGTGCGGTTCCACGAATCATTTGGCACGGTATTGTAGAAGAAAGAGGTTTCATTTCATAGAAGGCAACAGTGACGATAGCAGAAGCGACGATTCGGCAGAAGCTGAGGAGAAGGTGTGGTTCTGTGAACAGGTGTTGAGTGTTAATACCAGTTACAACAAAAACGCAGTTATGAACAACAAATTTAAGGTAGTTGTTAAAGTAGGCAATTATTTAATGAAATTTCATGTAGACACTGGTGCAAGCATTTCCGCTATGCCGATAACATTGTATGAACGTAGGTTTAGTCATTTTAGATTAAGACATAGTAACATAACCCTGAAATCGTACAATAACACTAATTTTAAACCATTTGGTTATTTTAAAACAGAGGTGGAGTACCAAAACAAAAGTAAAGTAATAAAATTTTATGTTGTAGAGGAAGCGGCCTGTTGTATCCTGGGACAGGACTGGCTGGAGGAATTCGGTATTGGTTTAGGGGTAGTGAATTGGATTAAAAATGAACAGGAGGAAATAGTGACAAGATTCCCAAACCTTTTTAGTGAAAAACTAGGAAAATTCAAGCTAGCAAAGATAAGGTTACATCTTAAGAAAGAAACAGTGCCGGTTTTCGCTAAAGCAAGGAATGTACCGCTAGCATATAGACAAAAACTTGATGAAGAACTGGAGAAGCTGGAAAAAGAGGGAGTGATATCACCGACACAATCTACAGAATGGGCAACGCCACTTGTATGTGTGTTAAAGGAGAATGGTGAGTTAAGGACATGTGCGGATTATAAATCGACAGTCAACAAGCACCTGGTGGACATGCAGTACCCGCTACCAAGGCACGAAGAAATTCTTGCGAAGTTAGCAGGGGGACAGAGCTTCTCCAAGCTGGATATGAATCGAGCATATCTGCAATTTGAGGTAGATGAAGAGGCAAGCGAGATATTGACTTGGGCAACACATCGAGGCTTATACAGGGTGCATAGGTTACCTTTCGGTATTAAAATCGCATCATTCGCATTTCAAAAACACATTGAATCGTTGGTAGCAGACATAAAAAATGTGGCAGTATTTTTAGACGACATTATTGTCACGGGGAAGACCAAAGAAGATCATGAAAAAAATTTGGCAGTAACATTGGAAAGACTGGAAAAGGCAGGCTTGACACTAAAAAAAGCAAATGTAAATTTTTCCAGGAAAGTTTGGAATTTCTGGGTCATGTGATAACTAAAGAAGGAGTATATAAAAGCAAAAAGAAAGTTGAGGCAGTATTAAAGGCACCAAAACCAGAAAACGTGGCAGAAGTGAGGACGTTTTTGGGCATGGTCAATTATTATGCAAAATTTATACCAAACTCGGTGGGCATTTTAAAACCGATATATGATCTACTAAAAAAAGA
This sequence comes from Brassicogethes aeneus, assembly GCA_921294245.1. Taxonomy (NCBI): domain Eukaryota; kingdom Metazoa; phylum Arthropoda; class Insecta; order Coleoptera; family Nitidulidae; genus Brassicogethes; species Brassicogethes aeneus. The sequence continues at coordinate 60,234,428 of OV121132.1, forward strand.
CAAGGGGTTTGAGTGGACAGAGGAATGTGAGACCGCGTTCAGGAAGGTGAAGGAGGAGCTAACCTCAGACAGAGTGTTGGTCCATTTCAACCCGGATCTCCCACTAATCGTGACCACGGATGCTAGCGAAAAGGGCATTTCAGGATGCCTCAGCCACGAAATCGAAGGAATTCAGAGACCAATTGCATTCGTGTCAAGAACTCTATCAAAGAGTGAAGAAAACTACCCAATTGTACATTTGGAGGGTTTGGCAATTTATTACTCATTACAGAAGTTTTATCCATATCTACAGGGTATTAAATTTACTATAATGACCGACGCCAAGACTTTGGTGGGGCTGTTTAGACATGATAAGAAGATTCCAGCAATGTATGCCAGTAGGTTAGCCAGATGGGCGGTTTTCCTTTCAAACTTTGATTATGAGATCCGGCATATTAAGGGAGAAAGCAACCATGTGTCGGACTGTTTGTCAAGACTGCCAATAAAAAAAAAACATATAAAGGAAGATAAGGGGGGGTATTTACACTTCACACAAACTATAGAGGAATGGCCCCTGGATAACGATAAAATGCGGGAAGAGACAAGAAAAGAGGAGGAGCTAAGAAGGGTGGCAGAGTACATTAAACAAGATAAATGGCCAAAGGAAGTTCCAGAAGAGTTAAGACCTTATAGGAATAGAAGAGAGCAGTTGACAATAGAGGATGGAGTTATAATGCTAGGACAACGGGTAATCGTTCCGAAGGTATGGAGACAGCAGATACTGAAAGAGATACATTCTCATCACTTTGGAGTAGTCAAGTCAAAGGCGTTAGCCAGATCGTACGTTTATTGGCCATACATGGATGAGGAGATAGAAAAAGCGTGCAAGAGTTGTATATACTGCCTGCAAAACAGTAAACTGCCTCCTAAGAACACCTTAACGCCGTGGAGAATAGAAGTTGAGCCTTTTTCCAGAATAAATATGGACTATTTGGGTCCAATTAACAGACAGTACTTTTTAATTATGGTGGACGCCTACTCCAAGTGGATAGAGATATTTTTAGTAAAGAATTTAACATCGCTAGAACTTGAGGAAAAGTTAAAAGAGCTGGCAGCAAGATGGGGCTTACCTAGAACGGTAGTCACCGACCAGGGTAGACAATTCATGTCTCAGAATATTCAGTTTTTTTTTAAACGGAACGGAATCAGGCATATTACATCACCGGTTAGAAACCAGGAAAGTAATGGAGCGGCAGAAAACGCGGTGGGCACGTTCAAAAGAAATTTTAAAAGTAGACTACTGGATCCAGCAAACAGAAACAAGTCGACAAACATGATAGTATCTGAATTCCTCTTCTCTTATAGGATAACACCTCACTGTGGCACAAAAGAGCCACCAGCAAAGCTTATGTTGGGGAGACAATTAAGATCTCGACTGGACATAATAAAAGAAAGGCAAGAAAAACAACAAGTCACAGAAGAAGTTCCAGAGAAACATTTTAAAGAACAAAAAAGACAGATAAGGACGCACGGAGGGGTGAAAAGAGAATTGCAGGTGGGTGAAGAGGTGATGGTTACAGATTATCGAGAAACGAATAAGATGAAGTGGGTTAAAGCAAGGATAATAGAAAAACTAGGAAGGTCCGTTTACGTTTGCGAACTGGAGGATGGTAAACAATGGAAACGAAGCATAAACCAAATTATAAGAAGAGAAGCGCCTGGGAAAACATCAAGAGGGAAGTTACAAAACACAGCCAAATACTCTTACATCACGGCAGCGACGCGAGAAGTAGGGAGTTCACCACAAAGAGGTACAGAAAAACGAGAACATAAACCACAAAATACAGTTACATCACAAATCCATACTACCCCTATCCAATCCGAGCCAAAACCAGCACCTCAGGTTACAGGTCGGTCTCTCAGAGAAAAGAAAGCACCAAAACATTTGACAGATTTTATTGTAAACGTAGAATAATTAATGTAGATATTATATACTAGTCAACAAACTGAAAAGTGATGTCTTAACGTTTAATTTTAAGAAATATGTATTACATAATACTGTTTTTATATTGTAGGATAGAGTACCCACTTACCTTCATAAATAAGTATTATTGTAACAAGTGATAAATAATGTGATAATTTGAGCGAATAAGTATTTACAAAATTAGGATAGGGGTGTAATATATGTATGTATTAGGGCGCATGCCCGGATATCGAGTAACGGGGACATGGACTTTGTCCATGTCAGTGTGGTACGAGATAGCAAAGGGCCAAGTTATATAGAGACGCAATATACGGAGTGTTAAGTAAAGACTGTGTTTCAATCCCCCGTTTCCCGATTGGCACCTCGAACATTACATTAAGGTATAACCAAAAAATAATTTTAGAGTAAAATTATTTGTCTTAAGAAAGAGATAAAATTTCTTGTGAACGCAAGGAAACATTTACGCGCATGTGTCACAAACAGCTGTTGTTAGCGAAAGCCAATAAGAACGGCGAAGCTGCTATATCGTCGATGATACTTGCGCAAAACCGCTTTAAAAACACTAGTTAGAACGAAAAGGAAGATTCCGAGGGGCGTGGCCACTTCTTTACCCATAATACCTAATACTACATACATATTATGATATTAAATCCAGGGATTCCCCTTTTTACAAAATGAATTACCTATATTTTAATCACATTTAAAACTTCCCTTAAATAAAAATAGGTACGTTTTAAATGATCCGTTCAAATTACACCCAAATTACACCGCATTCAAAAATGTTAGAAAATTACACCACAGTCAGTAAATTACACCCAAATGGTGTAATTACACCGCAATTGGCAACACTGACAAGAACCTTCCACTTCAACGGTCACCGGAAAAAGAACGATGGCGTCGGGCGTGTTCAATATTCATATATTATATAATATTAAGTACCATGTTACGTACTATGCATTTTGTTATGGAAATATTTAAACTGGTACATCACATGGAGGAAATGTGGAAGTACCAGGTTATATAACATGTTTAGTATACTGTTACCGTTTATGTTTAAGCGTATACCATTGCGGTAATTTTTTTATGTTCTCTTTACTTCGTACTAATACGTTAAATACATGTACCAAATTTAAATTGACACTGAAATACTAAAACGTTTACTACATAATTGGTACATAATATGTCCCTCACCAAATAAAGTAACATTGACATCAAATATGTTGATGCAATAATCGTACCAAGTAAAGCACATCACATGTTTCTAGAATATGACATATATGTGATGTTAAAGAACGAAACAAAGCTTTGTTACACGTTTTACTTCTTGGGTACGTTATCGTCACCCAATGTTTACTGGGGACCAAATGCACAAAAATTTTACTTATTTGGCACTATACACTTTAGAATTTCATTAAATGCAGTATTTATACTCCTAAACTCTTAAACCAACCATTGTTACTGTGATACTATAAAGATTTATAAACTTTTAACGCTTAAACATAAACGGTAACAGTATAAATATTATTTCTTTCATTGACTATACTTTGACAGATACATAACCTGAAAAGCCTTAAATGACAAATTTTCAAAAGACTGCGTTCCGTACCTGGTCACGTGGTGGGACTTTGAAGTGTGGAGCATAGTAAATAATGAAGCGAAAATATTACATCCCAGTAAACATTCGTGAATTCACAATGGATTCACATGAAGGCATTTTCAATTCATTTCACTTCATCGTGGATTCAGGATGCCCTCAGATGACGACAAAATATGAAGTCACTGTGAATTCATATGGATTCATTTTACGTTCATATGAATTCACGAGTGGATTTCGGATGAACCTATATGAATTCACCGTGACTTCATAAATTAAGGGTATCTGAAGGTACTGTGAACCTAGTATATATAGTATATACTATATAGATTTATACAAAAGTGTATAATTATTACTATTTTTAGTAAATATTAATATAGAGTAATAATAATTATTATAATAATAGTAATAATTATATACTCCTGCATTATTAATAATGCAAAAGTATAAAAAAACATATATTTTGATAAAAAAATAAACATAAATTCTTAATAAGAAATAAAAAAGTATAAAAAAATAAAAATATTACATAAATATGTTATGTATAAATAAAAATTAATATGTTATACATAAATAAAAATTAATTGTTAAAAAAACAATTATGATTACAAAGATACAGATACGGATATATCTGTATCCGTATCTGTATAGGACGACTCTTCAAATGACTCCACGCTTTTTTCGACATCGGTCCGTTGTTTGACATCGGCCTGTTGTTGTTCCGTTCCATTTATCTGTATGAACGAAATTTTTAAATATTAGACAACTAAATACTAAATTTACAATCACAAAATTGTACAATACAAAGAACGTTTTTTTCTAAATGTAACATTACTCCTGCACATGGGCGCCGCTACATAGGGGCAGGGGGGGGCCCGGGCCCTCCCCTGGAAATTCATACCAAGAAATTCCGGTACTCCATAATTTGTATAATATTATAAATAACCATAATACCTAATAGGCGTGATGCAAAACAAAAAATAAGACGTGTTACACACAAAAATTGCTTATAATCATCCTGTTATTAGTACTCTATGTCATGCTATAGCATATATGCTATATGTTATAACATCGATATGTATTACCTAAAAAAGTCGCTACAGTGCAACCACATTTTTTTAAGTTTTTGTTATTGTTATAACTTATTTTTAAAATATTACTCATGTTTGTATTTAATTTTTTTGTTATATTTTAATTTATCATAATTTGTATAGCGTATACATAAGACGGCTGTACTACTAGAGGCAGGGCTTCCACGGCTAAATTACAAATTTTATTTAGGAATTTAGGAGGTTTTTTGAAGAATTTTAGGAAAAATAAAGTATTCAAATGAATTTATGTAATTAAATAAAAACAACTCTAAACTATACTTAAAAAATAAATAATTATTTAAAAAAAGTATAAATAAACACTATTTGTACAAATAGGTTACATTGAATAGTTTTTTTTAGCCAAATCGCTCGACGAGTTTTTTTAAAATAAAATTAAAAGTGGGGTAAAATTACTAATTTTGTACATACGAGTATCTGAGGTATATCCACAAGTAGAAATTTCTGATGTGACAAAAACTAGGCCAAAGTCAAATGATGTTATATTTATATTTTGAGAAAAAAAATGTTAACCGTTTAGTTTATAACTAACAATAATTGAAGGGGTTAGAATAGAAAGGGTATAAGTGCAATTTCTTTAATTTAGAAGATAAGTTCGTTTTGTGAAAGATAAGGTTCCGACGTATCGAAATAAAAAGGATTTAAGTAATTTTCATACTTCTAGCGAATTCTATTATCCAGTAGAAAAACATTACTAAACAAAATTCTTCACTTTTTTATGGTAACATAACTTTAACTTCAAATATCTCCAAACAATGAAAATGTTACTTATACCCTTTTTATTCTAACCCCTTCAATTGTAATGTGGATCTTGTTACTCAAAAATCTCATAATAGGAAATATATAAAGTTTGCTTAATACAAGAAAACATTATTTAGATTGTTTACTATTTTAGTTATCATTTAAAAGAAAATCCTTTTGTTTGATATATAACACGGTATATTTTTGTCGAAAACAAACAGAAATATGGTTAAACCATTGAGTAAAGAAGTTTACTCAATGGTTAAACATGACAATTTTGTAGAAGTCTGAAGCTACTACATGGATTTTGTTTTTTAGGTATATTTAGTTGTTTTTTAAGAACAGTTTATGTTGTGATAAATCATTTTAAAAATAATTTAATAAACTAGAACCTAAAAATATATATTTTTTAAATTACTTCTTAAAAAAGAAATTTTTTGGCACAACTACCTTAATTAAACGCATTCAGGTTGGCCTATTTATATTTAATTTTAGGAGTTTTAGGAGATTGATGGTAATTTTAGGAGAATTTTAGGGGTTTTTAAGATTTAAGCCAAATTTTAGGAATTTTATGAATTTTTTGTGTGGGAGCCCTGTAGAGGAGATTCCTCGGCGATACAATTTTTTTTATATTTATATATTTACCAAAAAACTGTGATGTATTGTTTGCAATATGTACCAATATAAATAAATAGGTAAATATACATATAAAGATGATATTTTATTTGACTTAAGTTTTATGTGAACTTCTACAGTACAACTTGATTATAAGTAACATCTATCAAAATTGTAAAAAACTTTAAGGCCGCCCCCTAGACGAATTCCTTCCGGCGCCCATGCTCCTGCATATTAATATGACAACTTTATATATGTTGGCTGTTTTAGTTCTTTAGCTGGATTTATACCTACACTTACCTTTGATTATCAAACACAAACACAAATAATTACTTCCTCATGAAATTTTCCTGGTTTGTTCTATGATTTCCTTCTCGTCGCAAACTACGTAGTATATATAAATTTTAGGGTTAGAAGCAGACTGTTAGAAGACTATTGCGCATGTGTAGTACACACAACTTGTGTACGAGGGTATGTCGAATGATACCTACAGGTGTTAATAAAAAAGCTTTGTTAAATCTGAAATATGTAATTTCCGTGGTAACCAAACTTTCATAATATGATATTCAGCCGTATTCACTAAGCAAATTAATTTGCTTTTCGTCTTAGGTGCTGTATGGGTACATTTTTTTGAATTTAAGTATCTTAATTACAAAATGACATAATTAACAATTATTAATAATTATAATTATAATTAATTATTATTGTTAATTGGGTCATTTTGTAATTAAGATAAATTCAAAGATGTAATTAAGGTAAATGCAAATAAATGTATACATCGCTATACGGCCATTTCAAGCGCGCAAAACGCACGAATTACAAAACTGTTTTTATAAAAAAAATTGTAGATTATTTATTATATAATATTTTGGCATCAAAATTGTCAAAAATATTCTTCTTTTATTAAGTTATAGGTACATTAAATAAAAAAAACTCAAGAAATACTTTATGAAAGTAGATATAATTTTAATAATTGAAAGGTGTGGACGGGACAAAAAAAAGATTTATCTTGTCCCGTCCATCCCTGTCAATTATTGAAATTATCTCCACTTTTATAAAATATTTCTTGCGATTTTTTTTATTTAATGTATACCCTAATAATAGAAGAATATATTTGACAATTTTGATTCAAAAATAATATATAATAAATTAGCTACAATTTTTTTTATAAAAACAGTTTTGTGATTTGTCCCGTCCATCCGCTTGAAATGGCCGTATAGCGACTTAAGTCGCTATATACAAACATTTTTGTATACATGTATGATGCATCGCTATAGCGACTTTTTTTGACAGAATCTGGTAACACCTGCTGCAGCAGTACTGCGGTGGGATCCATGCTCACTTCACATAAATTCACATCAGCGTAATTTTGTAAATTCCACGGCCGTGAACAAAATGCGGATCCACGTAAACTTCACCAAGATTCACATTAACTTAATGGGTTAATAAATTCCACGGTCGTGAACTGGAAGTGAATCAATCGTGGATCCAGGCGAAGTTCACATGACTTCACATCAGCGTCATTTCATAAATTCCACGGCCGTGAACTGGATGTGAATAAAAAGTGGATCCACGCAAAGTTCATGTCAACTTCATTTAGTAAATTCCACGGCCATGAACTGGAAGTGAATCAATCGTGGATCCAGGCGAAGTTCACATAACTTCACATCAGCGTCATTTCATAAATTCCACGGCCGTGAACTGGATGTGAATAAAAAGTGGATCCACGCAAACTTCACGTCAACTTCATTTAGTAAATTCCACGGCCGTGAACTGGAAGTGAATCAATCGTGGATCCAGGCGAAGTTCACATAACTTCACATCAGCGTCATTTAATAAATTCCACGGCCCTGAACTGAATGTGAATCAATTGTGAATTCACGCGAAGTTCACATTAACTTCATTTCGTAAATTTCACGACCTGAACTGAATGTGAATAAATCGTGGATCCATGCGCGCTTCAGTTGGGTTCACATTCGCGTCATTTAGTTAAATCCACGGCTGTGAACTCCATATGAACCCCTTCTGAATTCACGCGGACTTCACATATGTCCATTGGACATTTGCATCATTTGGTAAAATTCACGGCTGTGAACCGAATGTGAATCAGTTGTGGATTCACGAATGTTGACTGGGATGGTTCTATAAAATTTGATAAATAAATAACAATATATAAATGATTCAAGGAATGAGTTAATCTCAGATTCTTTTAAATAAGACCCTTGATCATAATAAAGAAAATTTAATAATATAATGTGCTGGCCAAATACCTAACTTTTAAATTAAGCTAAAGGTCATTCCTCTGAACACAGAATTGTGTTCAGAATTAAGAAGAAGAAGAATGGTGTTATGCAACAGGGAATTCCCAACCCTCACTGTTGCGAAACTAAGATAATAGCGTCCGAAAAATTACGTGGTTCCTTTTATTACTGGTCTTAATTATAGATTCAACGTTTTAATTTTATTTCCAAATCGCTAATTTAGTACTAAATTTTTATTTCTTATAATATTTTTTTCATTATTTTCAATAAAATAGTTATTACCTATTGTTTTATTATAACATGGAAACCATCATTTGGAATAAGGTGATAAATAGATTTTAAATCTTTTAATTTTAGCTCTGAGATCCTCCTGATCTTCTCTTATGTTTTTTGGAAGTATTGATTTTGTCATATAAAACCATTAGTTTATTTTTTTCCAACATTATTTTTTCAACTTAAACCAGATACAAGTAACATGGATCCAGAGATAAACCATGGATCCATGTTGCAGTATAAATATATTGCGCTAAGTCAAAAGTAACGTTAACCAAGCCGCTTGGCGCTGTATATATAATATATAATAAATATATAAGGGAAAGTTGGCACAACCATGCAGTTTAAAGCTTAAGCTTAAACAAATTTGTTGAGTTTTAAAAACTTTGTAGAGTTCTATATTATTTTGAATATTTTAATTCAGTATACTGAATTAAAATATTCAAAATAATGTAGAACTCTAAGCAAGAAACGTTTAAATAACGTTGGTCAACGTTAGCAGAGAGTATAAAAATGAACGTTACTTTTTATTGTTAAACTGTCGTTCATACAATTCAGTAAATTAATGGTGTTTTCGAACACATTGCCAGTGGGTTGTGTCAACGTTGATAATATAACGTTTTTTCGAAGTCATCTATGTTGATCACTGTAACGGCAACACGCACTGAAAGATTTTAAACGATATAAAGAAGAGTTATTATAACTGGTATATATATTCATCGAATTAGTGAATACTAACATATCCTCTGTTTGCTAAACCTATCTTAAACCTGCCTTTTCATAAAATTGCCGGTAAGTCCAAAATTTTACAAAAAAATTTTTAAGCATGGCAACCGACGCTAATATAAAAAAAGTCACCTTGAAGTACAAACCCAATGACTTTGGCCCGTTCGAAGTATGCATGGAAGCAAAAAACGAATTGAACATAGGAAGATACAATCACCTGGCCTTGGCAAGGGACATATATAACCTTAAAATTGAAGTTAAAAAAATTAATGCTAAGGGCAAGAATAGAGTAAGTATAATGTTTAAAGACTATATATCTGCAAACAATTTTGCTGAAAATGATCTATTAAAACAAAACTACAATCTTTACATTCCCTACAACAGGGTACCCTGTAAAGGAGTAGCCTTACGTATTGATACAAATATTTCAATTGAGGAAATTGCAAATGCCACATCCTCTCCACATAAAATTTTAGACATTAAAAGACTGAAAAGAAAAGTCCTGGATAAAGATGAATCAGGCAAAAACATCATAAGGTACGTAGATTCTGAAACACTATTGATTATGTTTGAAGGCACCATACTGCCCAGGTTCATCAGCATCTTTAGCCTCCCAATAAAAATTAACCCCTACATTCCACCGGTGACACAGTGCTTTAATTGCCTCCTCTATGGACACACACAAAAAAACTGCAAAGGAAAATGTCCAAATTGTGCAACACAACATGAGGAAAATACCAACTGCGAAACAAAATGCTACTATTGCAAAAATGCTCACAAGTCCACTCACAAAAAATGTCCAGAATTCATAAGACAAAGGGAAATAAAAAAGAAAATGGCAATTGAAAATATATCTTTTTTTGATGCTTCAGAAAAAATAAAAAAACATACCTACCTAATCCAGAATTTAGACCGCACCCATTGGACTTTCCCCCCTTGAGGCAAAGAGAGTCGCAGCCTGAAAACCCCAACATCGTGCAAAGATTAACACCACCTCCAAATAAAAAGAAAAAAAGATACAATTCAGACAACTCCTTCCAATCATGCTTAATTTAATAAATAGCCCAAATTGTAGAAACCCAGCAATATCACCTATCATATCTATCCTAACAAACCCATCCCCCCCAAGATCAATGCACCCAAATACCCCCAGCTCAATACAGGCATCCTCCCCGGAGTCTGAACTATCTCAATCACAACCTATTAAAAACTTTTACGAATTTGAATCTTTATATAATCAAAATACTCTCACAAAACCATTAAGTAATAACATTTTAAACTCATCCAACAGTAGCTCTCAAGTCTAAATATGGGCCTAAAAGTACTACAATATACGCAGTATAAATTCAAATAAACATAACTTAATAAGTCTTGTGAGGGAACTTAATCTGGATGTAGTTATCTTAAATGAGACTTGGCTCAAAGTCAACTATAATTTTAATTTTTTAGGCTATGAAATAATAAGGGTAGATAGAATGGATGGTTATGGTGGAGTTGCTGTCATGATCAAAAATAACATAAAATACCAGGTAATCAACCAAATTAATAACACAAATCACAACTTCCAAAGCATCACAATCACAATCAAAATCAACAATTTAAATATTATGGGATCTTTTTGTCCTCCAAATACTAAGGTAAAGAAAAATGACCTAAATAATACAATTAACAATTTAACAGGATCCTTACTTATTATGGGAGATTTTAACGCTCATCATAACCTTTGGGGCGGCTCTGGGACAAATTATAACGGCAAAATAATTGCAGAACTAACAGAGGAACATAATTGGTGTGTTTTGAATGATGGGAGTGACACTAGATTTCGGAACTCAAGTACACAGGCTAACCCAGTGGATATCTCTCTTAGTTCGGCTGATATAGCACTTAAATCCAAATGGGAAATCATAACTGATGTTGGATTCAGCGACCACTTTCCAACCCTAGTTAGTATCCTTGATAACATCACACCCATTATATCCAACCCCATGTCAAATAAAAGAAATTTTAAAAAAGTTAACTGGACAAATTTTACCAAAACTCTGGAAATAGAGCTCGCGTCGATACCGGAGGCAGGTAATGATTTTAATGCATTCTATAATAAAATTAACAAAGTATCAGAAAAAACAATCCCTAGGTTCACAAAACCAAAACCAACTAGAGCTCATTGGTGGGATCAAACCTGTCAGCTGGCATTAGAAAGTAGGAAAAAATTCTTGGTGAAGTTTAGGGATGACCCTTCTCTCGAAAATTTTATAAAATCCAAAAAACAAATAGCTATAACTAGAAAAATATTAAAAAAGAAAAAAAAAGATAGCTTCAAAATTTTCTGTGAATCCAGTATGACACTCATCTGGAATAAAATAAAAAAATTCTCCAATAATAACTTAAGACCCTTTAAATCCTTACTACCAGACAAAACTACAGCCCCTTTAATTCTAGATAAACTAAGCATCACCAACATAGATCCTTATATAAATCTGATGCCAGCTGATGGAGAGTTTCAGCCAATAACCCCATCAGAAATCAAAATAAATATAAAAAACAAGAAGAACTCAGCCACCGGTATCGACGAGATTTCATATTTAATTATAAAAAACTTCCCTAAAAAGGCATTCGAGATCCTCTGCAATATTTTTAACAGGTGTTTAACTGAGCAGTCCATTCCTGACCAATGGCGGGAGTACCTGATAATTGCACTACTGAAACCTAACAAAGCTCCCAATATTATAAACCATTACAGACCCATTGTACTATCGTCAGTCTTCTTAAAGTCTCTAGAATTTATCATAAAAAATCGAGTAGAATGGCACATTGAAAACGCAAAGCTCCTACATAAACTACAAACAGGGTTTCGTAAAGGTATGGGAGTCAACGAGAACATTTTATTTTTAACTTCTAGTGTGCAACTTGCCTTCAGCAGAAAGGAGTCAGTCCTAGCAATATTTATAGACATTAAATCAGCATATGACCATGTAAATATATCCAAATTATACGCCTACATGACTGAATTAAACATCCCTATTAACTATTCCAACCTAATTTATAACATACTATCACATAGGATCATATATACAAAAGATAACAATGGAGAAACATATGGCCTGGCAGTGGTCAGGAATGGAATTGCTCAGGGATCACCACTAAGCCCACTTTTATTTAATATATACATACATACAATATTTAAAATAATCCCAGAGGACTCATACCTGCTTTCATACGCGGATGATCTCGTGCTTTTTACCAAGGGAAATAACATACACACTATGGTACATACAATAAACAATACGCTGAGGAAGTTGGAAATGTGGCTAAATGATCACCATCTATCCTGCTCGGCTGAGAAAACTGAATATATCTGGTTCAAAAAGAGAAAATCTAGAGTCACTCCACCACCAGTCAAGATGGGCGACAAAATAATATCAAGAAAATCCTCTGTAAAATATTTAGGAATCATTCTTGAAGAAAATCTTAACTGGAAACAACAAGTAAATAAAATAATCGCAAAAGCCAACCAAGGAATAAATGTCCTAAGAGCCGTCTCTAGAGTATGGTGGGGGGCGGACCCTAAGATCCTACATATACTATATACTGGAATTGTTAGATCACATCTAGATCATGGTAGCATACTATTTAGCCCCATTCAAAAATCCCTAAATAACAAATTGAACACCATCCAGTTTAAAGCTCTCAGAACAATAACAGGACTAATGAGATCAACTCCCACCAATGTAGTACTTGCGGAGTGTGCGGAACTTCCTTTAAATGAAAGACGAATTTGGCTAACCAGCAAATTGATATTAAAAATTCTAAGAGACAAATCACACCCTATAATTCAAGTAATTTCTTCTTTAAAAATCAATTGTTCTCGTCCAACTACATACTGGAGAAATAAATCCCTACCCTATATAATACAATCCCTCCCCCTCCTAAAGGAGTACATCAACATAGGCAGAAGACATTGCTTACTACCATGCTTCGAAATCGAATATTCCTACCAATTTGCAGAAATCGACCTTATAGATCTAGAACTTAGTAAAAACAATCCCAACAACAATATAAACATCATGCCAATTATCGAAACTTTCAAACAAAGAAAATTCAATATTATATACACAGATGCATCTAAGATAGACATAAAAACGGATATCGGAGTATACAGCCCCGACTTAAAAATTCATTTTGCGGCAAGATTACCAAATAACCTACAGATTTGCACCGCTGAAATAGCAGCAATATGTAAGGGGTCCGAGCTTGCGCTCTCCAAAAATAGTAAAAAAAATCTAATTCTATCCGATTCTCTCAGCGCATTGCAAATACTAACAAATACTAACTACAATGCAAAAGATAATTGTCTTAACTATTTAGCTCTGGCAACTAAGAAACTAATAACTACAGCAAATGAAAATGGATTTGAATTCAAACTGGGATGGATACCAGGCCACAATGATATCAAGGGAAATGAAAAAGCAGACCAGCTGGCCAAAATTGGAATCAACCTTAATGTCCCTCTGGAATGCCAACCCTACATGTATGAAATGATGCCCAACTTAAAGAAACAAATTATAAAGGAATGGAATGAAAAATGGAAAAAAATATCAACATACAAAGGAAAATGGTACAATCAAATTGAAGAAAACTTTCCAATAAAACCATGGTTTCACACAAATAAGGTCAAAAACAGAAGACATCTAACAACAATCATACGTTTAAGGTCTGGACATGGATTATTTAAAACTCATCTTCATAGAATAGGAATAGAGGATAACCCTATCTGTGAATGCAGAGAGGAAGAAAATTTATACCATATACTACTCGAATGTCCCATAAACAAAATACCTGGAACAGACATCTACTTTGAACTGGCAAAAAATGACATTATCCTCCCTGCCAGCATACCTACAATATTGAAAAATTCAAACAAAAAGAACTTAAAAATTATACTTAACTACTTTGACACAAACAAAATCAAAATTTAATCATATATTTTTTTTAGATCCACACATAACTCATATCCTGGGATCCCCTTCCGAGGTAGCATCTTTGGGGTTGTCCAAGTCGCTTGGCCGCTGCCCCCAAGCGTGAAAAGTTTTTAACCTCTGTTGTGTTTTGTCCTATACTAACTTTAATTTAAAACAAACAAAAATTCTCTACTCAAACAAAAAGTTTACCACACATAAGACATTTAGAAGAACAAGCGACAAACAAATCTATAAAAGTCCAAAAATCAAGGGATGAGAAATCTCAGACACTCTTAATTGGGTCTCTTGATTAAAATGTATATTAGGGATGCCGATTTTTAATCGATTATCAAAAAAATCGATTAATTTTTTTTAAAACATCGATTTTTTCATCGATTTTTTTGCACATCGATTTTTTCGTTTTAAAATAATCGAAGTTTGATGTTTAAATTTTTTTAATTTCACTTTATATTTATATAACTATCAATCCTCTAAGATTTATATTTTACTATACCACTTCTAAAAAATATAATCTACTACAAAAAAGTACCTATAACCTATAAGTTTTAGGTATATTCAAAATACAAACACAAAGTCATCACGCGTTCTTTCAATGCTACATATGTAATCGTAGGTTACCCTTAATACACATTATGTATTACAGTTGTGTTGTAAATAAAAATATAGTAATTTTTTTTTTAAATTAAACATCGATTATTTGAAACATCGATTATTTGGGCAGCGATTTATTTTGGAATCGATTTTTGGAGCTTCGATTTAAATCGATTCCAAAAATCGATCTTTTTGAAAAAAATGTATATATTCAAGGGGAACAGCTCGTTGCATCGAAACTCAATAGATCGAATCTCGCCAGATCGAAAATTTACATGACCTTCGAAGCTCACCAGATCGAAAATGTGTGGCATCGTCGCACTTTAAACATCAAATTGGTAAGGTTTGGTTCACATTTTTCATTAGGAAAAAGCGATTTTTCTTAAATGCAAACAAAGTTCGATCTGGGATGCCTGTAGATGTATATTATATACAGGGCTGCCAATTTGTGAGTAATTACTCACATTTGTGAGTATTTTTATGGTTTGTGAGTAATGTGCAATTGTGAGTAAAATGTGAGTAATTGAGGATCAACTTTTAATTTCTGTACCTCCGTCTGTATACAGAAATTTTTTTGAAACTTTAATGTTCCAAAACATTTTAATATACCTGAAAGACAAATTAAAAGATAAATTAAACAATTTAGAACAGTTAGGTATAATAAAGAAAGTAGAAACTCCAACAGAGTGGGTTAATAGTTTAGTAATTGTTGAGAAAAATGATGGATCACTGAGGTTGTGCCTAGATCCACAAGATTTAAATAAAAATTTACAAAGAAACTATTACTCCATTCCAACAGTTGAAGAAATAAGTGCAAAGTTATCGAAAAAAAAGTTTTTTACAGTATTAGATCTAAAAGATGGATATTATCAGATAGAGTTAGAAGAAAAGTCAAGTTTTTATTGCACTTTTGGTACGATTTTTGGATGTTACAGGTTTTTAAGAATGCCTTTTGGTATATGTACAGCACCTGAACATTTTCAAAGGGTTATAGAAAATAATTTTAAGGGTATACCAGATGTGAATGTTTATTTTGATGACATATTAATAGCAACAGAGACTGAAGATGAGCACAATAAAATTTTAAAACAAGTTATGGAAAGGGCTAAAAACTTAGGTATCAAGTTTAACAGGAATAAAATTCAATTTAAACTAAATAATGTTAAATATCTGGGTCATAATTTTAATGAAAAAGGCATACAACCAGATACAGATAGAGTCAAAGCTATTAACAAATTAGAAAGTCCAAATAACGTTAAAGAATTACAGAGAATATTATGTATGATAAATTATTTAAGAAAATTTATACACAATTTTGCTGAAATTACTAGCCCATTAAGAGATTTATTAAAAAAGGATAGTCATTTTATTTGGTTGCCTATACATGAAACTGTATTAAATAAAATTAAACAAATTTTGAGTACTGAACCTGTACTAGGTAATTTTGACCCCAACAAAGAATTAACAATTCAGTGTGATGCATCAAAAGGGGGAATTGGTTGTACATTAATGCAAGAAAGTAAACCAATTTACTATGCATCTAGAAGTTTGAATAATGCAGAAATAAACTATTCACAAATTGAAAAAGAGTTTTTGGCTATACAATTTTCTTGTCAAAAGTTTCATTATTATATCTATGGTAAAAAAGAGATCACTGTTGTTACTGATCACAAACCTTTGCTTAGTATAATGAAAAAGAATATTTCAGACATTGTTTCGCCTAGATTACAGAGAATTAAGTTAAGGTTAATAAAGTATAAATTAAAATTAATGCATTGTCCTGGCAAGGACATGTATACATTGCGGATTTGTTGTCTAGAAATTTTATTAAGGAGAGTATTGAGGAAGATCAAGAAATAAATGAAACTATACATAGTGTTGAAAGGTATTTATCAATAAGTGACGAAAAAAAGCTGGAATATCAAAAACAAGTTGATAATGACCAAAATTTACAACTGGTCATAAAATATTTAAATGAAGGCTGGCCAAAGAAATTTAAAGGTGTACCACTTGCAATTAAACCATATTGGTCAGTGCAGAATGAAATTACTTATGAAAATAAATTGTTGTTTGTTAATGACAGATTAGTTGTTCCAGACAAGTTGGTTAACTATATGTTAAATTTACTCCATGAAAGCCACATGGGCATGAGGAAAACTAAATCAAGGGCAAAACTAAATGTTTTCTGGCCCAATATGAATAGGGATATTGAGGTTTTCATTAATAAATGTAAAATTTGTGAAAAATTTAAAGTAAGAAATTGCAAAGAGCCATTAATACCGCATAATATTCCAGGTGGACCTTGGGAAAAGATAGTGACATTTTAGATTTTGGTGGAAAACCGTACCTTGTAGTTGTCGATTATTTTTCTAAATGGTTCGATATTCTTGAAATGAATGGGAAAACGGCGTTTTGTGTAATTAAACATTTGAAGAGTTTGTTTTCTATTCACGGAATTCCAAATTCATTAATTGCTGATAATATGCCTTATAATTCTTACGAGATGAGGAAATTTGCTAGTGAATATGGGTTTAAAATAATAACAAGCAGTCCGCATTATCCTAGATCAAATGGGCTGGCTGAAAAGTTTGTAGGCATTGCCAAAAACTTCTTAAAAAAATCAACGGACATTCATATAAGTTTACTTGAGTATAGGAACACGCCTATAATTGGTGTAAATCTAACACCTTCACAAATTCTAATGGGTAGATTATTAAAAACAAAAGTACCTATTCACTCCAATTTCTTAAAACCAATAGTTGTTGATAATGATAAAATTAAATCAAAAATTGAAAATAAAAGACAATTGGATAAACAATATTTTGACAAAACTGCAAGGGAAAAGAAAGAATTTGAAAAGGGAGATAATGTATTAGTAGAAAAAGATAAAACGTGGGAATCTGCTAAAGTTATGGAGAAATTGGTGCCAAAAATGACATGTGTCAAAAATGATAGGTGTAAAAAATGGCAGGTGTCAAAAATGACAGTTGTTAAAAGACCTTGACGTGACCTTGACGTGGCCTTGGCATGACCTTGTAAATGACCGGTGTCAAAAATGACAGGTGTCAAAGACCTTGACGTGACCTTGGCATGACCTTGAAAATGACAGGTGTCAAAAATGACAGGTGTCAAAAATGACAGGTGTAAAAAATGGCAAGTGTCAAAAAAATGACAGGTGTTAAAAAATGAAAGGGGTTAAAAATTCCTTATCTTTGGGGGCGCACAAAATTAACCTAAAAATTTTAATTGCAATTAATATATTCACAGTGGTGAGATCTAATTGCTGGGTTCGGAATCGTTCGAAATTAATAAAAAATGTTGGGTGTCCAAGACCTTGACGTGACCTTGGCATGACCTTGAAAATGGCAGGTGTCAAAAAATGACAGGTGTTAAAAATTCCTTATCTTTGGGGGCGCACAAAATTAACCTAAAAATTGTAATTGCAATTAATATATTCACAGTGGTAAGATGTAATTGCGGGGTTCGGAAACGTTCGGAATTAATCAAAAATGACAGGTGTCGAAGACCTTGACGTAACCTTGGCATGACCTTAAAAATGACAGGTGTCCAAGACCTTGACGTTACCTTGACGTGATTTTGGCATGACCTTGAAAATGACAGGTGTCAAAAATGACAAGTGTCAAAAATGACAGGTGTCAAAAATGACAGGCGTCCAAGACCTTGACTTGACCTTGACGTGACCTTTGCATGACCTTGAAAATGACAGGTGCTAAAAATGACAGGTGTCAAAAATGACAGGTGTCAAAAATGACAGGTGTCAAAAATGACAGGTGTCAAAAATCACAGGTGTCAAAAATGACAGGTGTTCAAGATTTTAACGTGACCTTGGCGTAACCTTAAAAATGACAGGTGTCAAAAATGACAAGTGTCAAAAATGACAGGTGTCAAAAATGACAGGTGTTAAAAAATGACAGGTGTTCAAGACCTTGACGTGACCTTGGCGTAACCTTGAAAATGACAGGTGTCAAAAATGACAGGTGTCAAAAATGACAGGTGTCAAAAATGACAGGTGTCAAAAATGACAGGTGTCAAAAATGACAGGTGTCAAAAATGACAGGTGTTCAAGACCTTGACGTGACCTTGGCGTAACCTTGAAAATGACAGGTGTCAAAAATGACAAGTGTCAAAAATGACAGGTGTCAAAAATAAAAGGTGTCAAAAATGACAGGTGTCCAAAATGACAGTTGTTAAAAATGACAGGTGTCAAAAATGACAGGTGTCAAAAATGACAAGTGTCAAAAATGACAGGTGTCAAAAATGACATTTGTCAAAAATGACAGGTGTCAAAAATGACATGTGTCAAAAATGACAGGTGTCAAAAATGACATGTGTCAAAAATAACAGGTGTCAAAAATGACAGGTGTCCAAGACCTTGACGTGACCTTGGCATGACCTTGAAAATGACAGGTGCTAAAAATGACAGGTGTCAAAAATGACAGGTGTCAAAAATGACAGGTGTCAAAAATTCCTTATCTTTGGGGGCGCACAAAATTAACCTAAAAATTGTAATTGCAATTAATATATTTACAGTGGTGAGATGTAATTGCTGGGTTCGGAATCGTTCGGAATTGATCAAAAATGACAGGCGTCCAAGACCTTGACTTGACCTTGACGTGACCTTTGCATGACCTTGAAAATGACAGGTGCTAAAAATGACAGGTGTCAAAAATGACAGGTGTCAAAAATGACAGGTGTTCAAGACCTTAACGTGACCTTGGCGTAACCTTAAAAATGACAGGTGTCAAAAATGACAAGTGTCAAAAATGACAGGTGTCAAAAATGACAGGTGTTAAAAAATGACAGGTGTCAAAAATGACATTTGTCAAAAATGACAGGTGTCAAAAATGACAGGTGTCAAAAATGACAGGTGTCAAAAATGACAGGTGTCAAAAATGACAGGTGTTCAAGACCTTGACGTGACCTTGGCGTAACCTTGAAAATGACAGGTGTCAAAAATGACAGGTGTTCAAGACCTTAACGTGACCTTGGCGTAACCTTAAAAATGACAGGTGTCAAAAATGACAAGTGTCAAAAATGACAGGTGTCAAAAATGACAGGTGTTCAAGACCTTGACGTGACCTTGGCGTAACCTTGAAAATAACAGGTGTCAAAAATGACAAGTGTCAAAAATGACAGGTGTCAAAAATAAAAGGTGTCAAAAATGACAGGTGTTCAAAATGACAGGTGTCAAAAATGACAGGTGTCAAAAATGACAGGTGTCAAAAATGACAAGTGTCAAAAATGACAGGTGTCAAAAATGACATTTGTCAAAAATGACAGGTGTCAAAAATGACAGGTGTCAAAAATGACATGTGTCAAAAATAACAGGTGTCAAAAATGACAGGTGTCAAAAATTCCTTATCTTTGGGGGCGCACAAAATTAACCTAAAAATTGTAATTGCAATTAATATATTTGCAGTGGTGAGATGTAATTGCTGGGTTCGGAATCGTTCGGAATTGATCAAAAATGACAGGCGTCCAAGACCTTGACGTGACCTTGACGTGACCTTTGCATGACCTTGAAAATGACAGGTGTCAAAAATGACAGGTGTTCAAGACCTTGACGTGACCTTGGCGTAACCTTGAAAATGACAGGTGTAAAAAATGACGGGTGTCAAACATGACAGGTGTCAAAAAGGACTGGTGTCAAAAATAACAGGTGTCAAAAATGACAGATGTTAAAAATTCCTTATCTTTTGGGGCACACAAAATTAACCCAAAAATTGTAATTGCAATTAATATATTCACAGTGGTAAGATGTAATTGCGGGGTTCGGAAACGTTCGAAATTAATCAAAAATGACAGGTGTCTAAGACCTTGACGTGACCTTTACGTGACCTTGGCATGACCTTAAAAATGACAGGTGTCCAAGACCTTGACGTGACTTTGGAGTGACCTTAGAAATGACAGGTGTCAAAAATGACAGGTGTCAAAAATGACAGGTGTCAAAAATGACAGGTGTGAAAAATGACAGGTGTAAAAAATGACATGTGTCAAAAATGACATGTGTCAAAAATGATAGGTGTCAAAAATGACAAGTGTCAAAAATGACAGGTGTCAAAAATGACAGGTGTCAAAAATGACAAGTGTCAAAAATGACAGGTGTCAAAAATGACAGGTGTCAAAAATGACAGGTGTTCAAGACCTTGACGTGACCTTGGCGTAACCTTGAAAATGACAGGTGTCAAAAATGACAAGTGTCAAAAATGACAGGTGTCAAAAATGACATTTGTCAAAAATGACAGGTGTCAAAAATGACAGGTGTCAAAAATGACATGTGACAAAAATAACAGGTGTCAAAAATGACAGGTGTCAAAAATTCCTTATCTTTGGGGGCGCACAAAATTAACCTAAAAATTGTAATTGCAATTAATATATTTACAGTGGTGAGATGTAATTGCTGGGTTCGGAATCGTTAGGAATTGATCAAAAATGACAGGCGTCCAAGACCTTGACGTGACCTTGACGTGACCTTTGCATGACCTTGAAAATGACAGGTGTCAAAAATGACAGGTGTTCAAGACCTTGACGTGACCTTGGCGTAACCTTGAAAATGACAGGTGTAAAAAATGACGGGTGTCAAACATGACAGGTGTCAAAAAGGACTGGTGTCAAAAATAACAGGTGTCAAAAATGACAGATGTTAAAAATTCCTTATCTTTTGGGGCACACAAAATTAACCCAAAAATTGTAATTGCAATTAATATATTCACAGTGGTAAGATGTAATTGCGGGGTTCGGAAACGTTCGAAATTAATCAAAAATGACAGGTGTCTAAGACCTTGACGTGACCTTTACGTGACCTTGGCATGACCTTAAAAATGACAGGTGTCCAAGACCTTGACGTGACTTTGGAGTGACCTTAAAAATGACAGGTGTCAAAAATGACAGGTGTCAAAAATGACAGGTGTGAAAAATGACAGGTGTAAAAAATGACATGTGTCAAAAATGACATGTGTCAAAAATGATAGGTGTAAAAAATGGCAGGTGTCAAAAATGACAGTTGTTAAAAGACCTTGACGTGACCTTGACGTGGCCTTGGCATGACCTTGTAAATGACCGGTCTCAAAAATGACAGGTGTCCAAGACCTTGACGTGACCTTGGCATGACCTTGAAAATGACAGGTGTCAAAAATGACAGGTGTCAAAAATGACAGGTGTAAAAAATGGCAAGTGTCAAAAAAATGACAGGTGTTAAAAAATGAAAGGGGTTAAAAATTCCTTATCTTTGGGGGCGCACAAAATTAACCTAAAAATTGTAATTGCAATTAATATATTCACAGTGGTGAGATCTAATTGCTGGGTTCGGAATCGTTCAAAATTAATCAAAAATGTTAGGTGTCCAAGACCTTGACGTGATCTTGGCATGACCTTGAAAATGACAGGTGCCAAAAATGGCAGGTGTCAAAAATGACAGTTGTTAAAAGACCTTGACGTGACCTTGACGTGGCCTTGGCATGACCTTGAAAATGACAGGTGTCAAAAATGACCGGTGTCAAAAATGAATGGTGTCAAAAATGACAGGTGTCCAAGACCTTGACGTGACCTTGGCATGACCTTGAAAATGACAGGTGTCAAAAATGACAGGTGTTAAAAGACCTTGACGTGACCTTCGCATGACCTTGAAAATGACAGGTGTCAAAAATGACAGGTGTCTAAAATGACAGGTGTCAAAAATGACAGGTGTAGAAATTACAGGTGTCAAAAACTGACAGGTGTAAAAAATGGCAGGTGTCAAAAATGACAGTTGTTAAAAGACCTTGACGTGACCTTGGCATGACCTTGAAAATGACAGGTGTCAAAAATGGCAGGTGTCAAAAATGACAGGTGTAAAAAATGGCAAGTGTCAAAAAAATGACAGGTGTTAAAAAATGAAAGGGGTTAAAAATTCCTTATCTTTGGGGGCGCACAAAATTAACCTAAAAATTGTAATTGCAATTAATATATTCACAGTGGTGAGATCTAATTGCTGGGTTCGGAATCGTTCGAAATTAATCAAAAATGTTAGGTGTCCAAGACCTTGACGTGGCCTTGACGTGACCTTGGCATGACCTTGAAAATGACAGGTGCCAAAAATGGCAGGTGTCAAAAATGACAGTTGTTAAAAGACCTTGACGTGGCCTTGGCATGACCTTGAAAATGACAGGTGTCAAAAATGACCGGTGTCAAAAATGAATGGTGTCAAAAATGACAGGTGTCCAAGACCTTGACGTGACCTTGGCATGACCTTGAAAATGACAGGTGTCAAAAATGACAGGTGTCCAAAATGACAGGTGTCCAAGACCTTGACGTGACCTTGGCATGACCTTGAAAATGACAGGTGTCAAAAATGACAGGTGTCCAAAATGACAGGTGTCCAAGACCTTGACGTGACCTTGGCATGACCTTGAAAATGACAGATGTCAAAAATGACAGGTGTTAAAAGACCTTAACGTGGCCTTGGCATGACCTTGAAAATGACCGCTGTCAAAAATGACAGGTGTCAAAAATGACAGGTGTCTAAGACCTTGACGTGACCTTGGCATGACCTTGAAAATGACAGGTGTCAAAAATGACAGGTGTCCAAAATGACAGGTGTCCAAGACCTTGACGTGACCTTGGCATGACCTTAAAAATGACAGGTGCCAAAAATGACAGGTGTCAAAAATGACAGGTGCCAAAAATGACAGGTGCCAAAAATGACATGTGTCAAAATTGATAGGTGTAAAAAATGGCAGGTGTCAAAAAATGACAGGTGTTAAAAATTCCTTATCTTTGGGGGCGCACAAAATTAACCTAAAAATTGTAATTGCAATTAATATATTCACAGTGGTAAGATGTAATTGCGGGGTTCGGAAACGTTCGGAATTAATCAAAAATGACAGGTGTCGAAGACCTTGACGTGACCTTGGCATGACCTTAAAAATGACAGGTGTCCAAGACCTTGACGTGATTTTGGCATGACCTTGAAAATGACAGGTGTCAAAAATGACAGGTGTTAAAAGACCTTGACGTGACCTTTGCATGACCTTGAAAATGACAGGTGCTAAAAATGACAGGTGTCAAAAATGACAGGTGTCAAAAATGACAGGTGTCAAAAATGACAGGTGTCAAAAATGACAGGTGTTCAAGATTTTAACGTGACCTTGGCGTAACCTTAAAAATGACAGGTGTCAAAAATGACAAGTGTCAAAAATGACAGGTGTCAAAAATGACAGGTGTTAAAAAATGACAGGTGTTCAAGACCTTGACGTGACCTTGGCGTAACCTTGAAAATGACAGGTGTCAAAAATGACAGGTGTTCAAGACCTTGACGTGACCTTGGCATGACCTTGAAAATGACAGGTGCTAAAAATGACAGGTGTCAAAAATGACAGGTGTCAAAAATGACAGGTGTCCAAGACCTTGACGTGACCTTGGCATGACCTTAAAAATGACAGGTGCCAAAAATGACAGGTGTCAAAAATGACAGGTGCCAAAAATGACAGGTGCCAAAAATGACATGTGTCAAAATTGATAGGTGTAAAAAATGGCAGGTGTCAAAAAATGACAGGTGTTAAAAATTCCTTATCTTGGGGGCGCACAAAATTAACCTAAAAATTGTAATTGCAATTAATATATTCACAGTGGTAAGATGTAATTGCGGGGTTCGGAAACGTTCGGAATTAATCAAAAATGACAGGTGTCGAAGACCTTGACGTGACCTTGGCATGACCTTAAAAATGACAGGTGTCCAAGACCTTGACGTGACCTTGACGTGATTTTGGCATGACCTTGAAAATGACAGGTGTCAAAAATGACAGGTGTTAAAAGACCTTGACGTGACCTTTGCATGACCTTGAAAATGACAGGTGCTAAAAATGACAGGTGTCAAAAATGACAGGTGTCAAAAATGACAGGTGTCAAAAATGACAGGTGTCAAAAATGACAGGTGTTCAAGATTTTAACGTGACCTTGGCGTAACCTTAAAAATGACAGGTGTCAAAAATGACAAGTGTCAAAAATGACAGGTGTCAAAAATGACAGGTGTTAAAAAATGACAGGTGTTCAAGACCTTGACGTGACCTTGGCGTAACCTTGAAAATGACAGGTGTCAAAAATGACAGGTGTCAAAAATGACAGGTGTCAAAAATGACAGGTGTCAAAAATGACAGGTGTTCAAGACCTTAACGTGACCTTGGCATGACCTTGAAAATGACAGGTGCTAAAAATGACAGGTGTCAAAAATGACAAGTGTCAAAAAAGACAGGTGTCAAAAATGACAGGTGTCAAAAATGACAGGTGCTAAAAATGACAGGTGTCAAAAATGACAGGTGTCAAAAATGACAGGTGTCCAAGACCTTGACGTGACCTTGGCATGACCTTGAAAATGACAGGTGCTAAAAATGACAGGTGTCAAAAATGACAAGTGTCAAAAATGACAGGTGTCAAAAATGACAGGTGTCAAAAATGACAGGTGTCAAAAATGACAGGTGTCAAAAATGACAGGTGTCAAAAATGACAGGTGTTCAAGACCTTGACGTGACCTTGGCGTAACCTTGAAAATGAGAGGTGTCAAAAATGACAGGTGTCAAAAATGACAGGTGTTCAAGACCTTAACGTGACCTTGGCGTAACCTTAAAAATGACAGGTGTCAAAAATGACAAGTGTCAAAAATGACAGGTGTCAAAAATGACAGGTGTCAAAAATGACAGGTGTCAAAAATGACAGGTGTCAAAAATGACAGGCGTCCAAGACCTTGACGTGACCTTGACGTGACCTTTGCATGACCTTGAAAATGACAGGTGTCAAAAATGACAGGTGTTCAAGACCTTGACGTGACCTTGGCGTAACCTTGAAAATGACAGGTGTAAAAAATGACGGGTGTCAAACATGACAGGTGTCAAAAAGGACTGGTGTCAAAAATAACAGGTGTCAAAAATGACAGATGTTAAAAATTCCTTATCTTTTGGGGCACACAAAATTAACCCAAAAATTGTAATTGCAATTAATATATTCACAGTGGTAAGATGTAATTGCCGGGTTCGGAAACGTTCGAAATTAATCAAAAATGACAGGTGTCTAAGACCTTGACGTGACCTTTACGTGACCTTGGCATGACCTTAAAAATGACAGGTGTCCAAGACCTTGACGTGACTTTGGAGTGACCTTAAAAATGACAGGTGTCAAAAATGACAGGTGTCAAAAATGACAGGTGTGAAAAATGACAGGTGTAAAAAATGACATGTGTCAAAAATGACATGTGTCAAAAATGATAGGTGTCAAAAATGACAAGTGTCAAAAATGACATCTGTCATAAATGACAGATGTCAAAATGACAGATGTCAAAATGCCAGTTGTCAAAATGACAGATGTCAAAATGACGGATGTCAACATGACGGACGTCAACATGACGGATGTAAAAATGACGGATGTCAAAATGACGGATGTCACAATGACGGATGTCAAAATGACGGATGTTAAAATGACGGATGTCAAAATGACGGATGTCAAAATGACGGATGTCAAAATGACGGATGTCAAAATGACAGATGTCAAAATGACGGATGTTAAAATGACGGATGTCAAAATGACGGATGTCAAAATGACGGATGTTAAAATGACGGATGTCAAAATGACGGATGTCAAAATGACGGATGTCAAAATGACAGATGTAAAAAATGACAAATGTCAAAAATGACAGATGTCAAAAATGACCCATGTCAAAAATGACATGTCCAAATTGACCCATGTCATAAATGACAGATGTCAAAATGACAGATGTCAAAATGCCAGTTGTCAAAATGACAGATGTCAAAATGACGGATGTCAACATGACGGACGTCAACATGACGGATGTAAAAATGACGGATGTCAAAATGACGGATGTCAAAATGACGGATGTCAAAATAACGGATGTCAAAATGACGGATGTCAAAATGACGGATGTAAAAAATGACGGATGTAAAAAATGACGGATGTCAAAATGACGGACGTCAAAATGACGGATGTCAAAATGACGGATGTCAAAATGACGGATGTCAAAATGACGGATGTCAAAATGACGGATGTCAAAATGACAGATGTCAAAATGACGGATGTCAAAATGACGGATGTCAACATGACGGACGTCAACATGACGGATGTAAAAATGACGGATGTCAAAATGACAGATGTCAAAAAGACAGATGTCAAAATGACAGATGTAAAAAATGACAAATGTCAAAAATGACAGATGTCAAAAATGACCCATGTCAAAAATGACATGTCCAAATTGACCCATGTCATAAATGACAGATGTCAAAATGCCAGTTGTCAAAATGACAGATGTCAAAATGACGGATGTCAACATGACGGACGTCAACATGACGGATGTCAAAATGACGGATGTCAAAATGACGGATGCCAAAATGACAGATGTCAAAATGACAGATGTCAAAATGACGGATGTCAACATGACGGACGTCAAAATGACAGATGTCAAAATAACAGATGTCAAAATGACGGATGTCAAAATGACGGATGTCAAAATGACGGATGTCAAAATGACGGATGTCAAAATGACGGATGTCAAAATGACGGATGTCAAAATGACGGACGTCAAAATGACGGATGTCAAAATGACGGACGTCAAAATGACGGATGTCAAAATGACGGATGTCAAAATGACGGATGTCAAAATGACGGATGTCAAAATGACGGATGTCAAAATGACATATGTCAAAATGACGGATGTCAAAATGACGGATGTCAAAATGACGGATGTCAAAATGACGGATGTCAAAATGACGGATGTCAAAATGACATATGTCAAAATGACGGATGTCAAAATGACGGATGTCAAAATGACGGATGTCAAAATGACAGATGTCAAAAAGACAGATGTCAAAATGACAGATGTAAAAAATGACAAATGTCAAAAATGACAGATGTCAAAAATGACCCATGTCAAAAATGACATGTCCAAATTGACCCATGTCATAAATGACAGATGTCAAAATGACAGATGTCAAAATGCCAGTTGTCAAAATGACAGATGTCAACATGACGGACGTCAACATGACGGATGTCAAAATGACGGATGTCAAAATGACGGATGTCAAAATGACGGATGTCAAAATGACGGATGTCAAAATGACTGATGTCAAAATGACGGATGTCAAAATGACGGATGTCAAAATGACGGATGTCAAAATGGCGGAAGTAAAAAATGACAGATGTCAAAATAACGGATGTCAAAATGACGGATGTCAAAATGACGGATGTCAAAATGACGGATGTAAAAAATGACGGATATAAAAAATGACGGATGTCAAAATGACGGACGTCAAAATGACATATGTCAAAATGACTGATGTCAAAATGACGGATGTCAAAATGACGGATGTCAAAATGACTGATGTCAAAATGACGGATGTCAAAATGACGGATGTCAAAATGACTGATGTCAAAATGGCGGAAGTAAAAAATGACAGATGTCAAAATGACAGATGTCAAAATGACATATGTCAAAATGACAGATGTCAAAATGACGGATGTCAAAATGGCAGATGTCAAAATGACGGAAGTCAAAATGACATATGTCAAAATGTCGGATGTCAAAATGACGGATGTCATAATGACGGATGTCAAAATGACATATGTCAAAATGACAGATGTAAAAAATGACAAATGTCAAAAATGACAGATGTCAAAAATGACCCATGTCAAAAATGACATGTCCAAATTGACCCATGTCATAAATGACATATGTCAAAATGACGGATGTCAAAATGACAGATGTCAAAATGACAGATGTCAAAATGACAGATGTCAAAATAACAGATGTCAAAATGACGGATGTCAAAATGACGGATGTCAAAATGACATATGTCAAAATGTCGGATGTCAAAATGACGGATGTCAAAATGACTGATGTCAAAATGACGGATGTCAAAATGACAGATGTCAAAATGACAGATGTCAAAATGACAGATGTCAAAATGACGGATGTCAAAATGACGGATGTCATAATGACGGATGTCAAAATGACGGATGTTAAAATGACGGATGTCAAAATGACGGATGTCAAAATGACGGATGTCAAAATGACAGATGTCAAAATGACGGATGTTAAAATGACGGATGTCAAAATGACGGATGTCAAAATGACGGATGTCAAAATGACGGATGTCAAAATGACGGATGTTAAAATGACGGATGTCAAAATGACGGATGTCAAAATGACGGATGTCACAATGACAGATGTAAAAAATGACAAATGTCAAAAATGACAGATGTCAAAAATGACCCATGTCAAAAATGACATGTCCAAATTGACCCATGTCATAAATGACAGATGTCAAAATGACAGATGTCAAAATGCCAGTTGTCAAAATGACAGATGTCAAAATGACGGATGTCAACATGACGGACGTCAACATGACGGATGTAAAAATGACGGATGTCAAAATGACGGATGTCAAAATGACGGATGTCAAAATGACGGATGTCAAAATGACGGATGTCAAAATAACGGATGTCAAAATGACGGATGTCAAAATGACGGATGTAAAAAATGACGGATGTAAAAAATGACGGATGTCAAAATGACGGACGTCAAAATGACGGATGTCAAAATGACGGATGTCAAAATGACGGATGTCAAAATGACGGATGTCAAAATGACGGATGTCAAAATGACAGATGTCAAAATGACGGATGTCAAAATGACGGATGTCAACATGACGGACGTCAACATGACGGATGTAAAAATGACGGATGTCAAAATGACGGATGTCAAAATGACGGATGTCAACATGACGGACGTCAACATGACGGATGTAAAAATGACGGATGTCAAAATGACGGATGTCACAATGACAGATGTCAAAAAGACAGATGTCAAAATGACAGATGTAAAAAATGACAAATGTCAAAAATGACAGATGTCAAAAATGACCCATGTCAAAAATGACATGTCCAAATTGACCCATGTCATAAATGACAGATGTCAAAATGCCAGTTGTCAAAATGACAGATGTCAAAATGACGGATGTCAACATGACGGACGTCAACATGACGGATGTCAAAATGACGGATGTCAAAATGACGGATGCCAAAATGACAGATGTCAAAATGACAGATGTCAAAATGACGGATGTCAAAATGACGGATGTCAAAATGACGGATGTCAAAATGACGGATGTCAAAATGACGGATGTCAAAATGACGGATGTCAAAATGACGGATGTCAAAATGACGGACGTCAACATGACGGATGTAAAAAATGACGGATGTAAAAAATGACGGATGTAAAAAATGACGGATGTCAAAATGACGGACGTCAAAATGACGGATGTCAAAATGACGGATGTCAAAATGACGGATGTCAAAATGACTGATGTCAAAATGACGGATGTCAAAATGACGGATGTCAAAATGACGGATGTCAAAATGACGGATGTCAAAATGACGGATGTCAAAATGACGGATGTCAAAATGACGGATGTCAAAATGACGGATGTCAAAATGACGGATGTCAAAATGACGGACGTCAACATGACGGATGTAAAAAATGACGGATGTAAAAAATGACGGATGTAAAAAATGACGGATGTCAAAATGACGGACGTCAAAATGACGGATGTCAAAATGACGGATGTCAAAATGACGGATGTCAAAATGACGGATGTCAAAATGACGGATGTCAAAATGACGGATGTCAAAATGACGGATGTCAAAATGACGGATGTCAAAATGACGGATGTCAATATGACGGATGTCAAAATGACGGATGTCAAAATGACGGATGTCAAAATGACGGATGTCAAAATGACGGATGTCAAAATGACGGATGTCAAAATGACGGATGTAAAAAATGACGGATGTAAAAAATGACGGATGTCAAAATGACGGACGTCAAAATGACGGACGTCAAAATGACGGATGTCAACATGACGGATGTAAAAATGACGGATGTCAAAATGACGGATGTCACAATGACAGATGTCAAAAAGACAGATGTCAAAATGACAGATGTAAAAAATGACAAATGTCAAAAATGACAGATGTCAAAAATGACCCATGTCAAAAATGACATGTCCAAATTGACCCATGTCATAAATGACAGATGTCAAAATGCCAGTTGTCAAAATGACAGATGTCAAAATGACGGATGTCAACATGACGGACGTCAACATGACGGATGTCAAAATGACGGATGTCAACATGACGGACGTCAACATGACGGATGTAAAAATGACGGATGTCAAAATGACGGATGTCACAATGACGGATGTCAAAATGACGGATGTCAAAATGACGGATGTCAAAATGACGGATGTCAAAATGACGGATGTCAAAATGACGGATGTCAAAATGACGGATGTCAAAATGACGGATGTCAAAATGACGGATGTCAAAATGACGGATGTCAAAATGACGGATGTAAAAAATGACGGATGTCAAAATGACGGACGTCAAAATGACATATGTCAAAATGACTGATGTCAAAATGACGGATGTCAAAATGACTGATGTCAAAATGACGGATGTCAAAATGACGGATGTCAAAATGACGGATGTCAAAATGACGGATGTCAAAATGACGGATGTCAAAATGACGGATGTCAAAATGACGGATGTCAAAATGACGGATGTCAAAATGACGGACGTCAACATGACGGATGTAAAAAATGACGGATGTAAAAAATGACGGATGTAAAAAATGACGGATGTCAAAATGACGGACGTCAAAATGACGGATGTCAAAATGACGGATGTCAAAATGACGGATGTTAAAATGACGGATGTCAAAATGACGGATGTCAAAATGACGGATGTCAAAATGACGGATGTCAAAATGACGGATGTCAAAATGACGGATGTCAAAATGACGGATGTCAAAATGACGGATGTCAAAATGACGGATGTCAAAATGACGGATGTCAAAATGACGGATGTTAAAATGACGGATGTCAAAATGACGGATGTCAAAATGACGGATGTCAAAATGACAGATGTAAAAAATGACAAATGTCAAAAATGACAGATGTCAAAAATGACCCATGTCAAAAATGACATGTCCAAATTGACCCATGTCATAAATGACAGATGTCAAAATGACAGATGTCAAAATGCCAGTTGTCAAAATGACAGATGTCAAAATGACGGATGTCAACATGACGGACGTCAACATGACGGATGTAAAAATGACGGATGTCAAAATGACGGATGTCAAAATGACGGATGTCAAAATGACGGATGTCAAAATAACGGATGTCAAAATGACGGATGTCAAAATGACGGATGTAAAAAATGACGGATGTAAAAAATGACGGATGTCAAAATGACGGACGTCAAAATGACGGATGTCAAAATGACGGATGTCAAAATGACGGATGTCAAAATGACGGATGTCAAAATGACGGATGTCAAAATGACAGATGTCAAAATGACGGATGTCAAAATGACGGATGTCAACATGACGGACGTCAACATGACGGATGTAAAAATGACGGATGTCAAAATGACAGATGTCAAAAAGACAGATGTCAAAATGACAGATGTAAAAAATGACAAATGTCAAAAATGACAGATGTCAAAAATGACCCATGTCAAAAATGACATGTCCAAATTGACCCATGTCATAAATGACAGATGTCAAAATGCCAGTTGTCAAAATGACACATGTCAAAATGACGGATGTCAACATGACGGACGTCAACATGACGGATGTCAAAATGACGGATGTCAAAATGACGGATGCCAAAATGACAAATGTCAAAATGACAGATGTCAAAATGACGGATGTCAACATGACGGACGTCAAAATGACAGATGTCAAAATAACAGATGTCAAAATGACGGATGTCAAAATGACGGATGTCAAAATGACGGATGTCAAAATGACGGATGTCAAAATGACGGATGTCAAAATGACGGATGTCAAAATGACGGATGTCAAAATGACGGACGTCAAAATGACGGATGTCAAAATGACGGACGTCAAAATGACGGATGTCAAAATGACGGATGTCAAAATGACGGATGTCAAAATGACGGATGTCAAAATGACGGATGTCAAAATGACATATGTCAAAATGACGGATGTCAAAATGACGGATGTCAAAATGACGGATGTCAAAATGACGGATGTCAAAATGACGGATGTCAAAATGACATATGTCAAAATGACGGATGTCAAAATGACGGATGTCAAAATGACGGATGTCAAAATGACAGATGTCAAAAAGACAGATGTCAAAATGACAGATGTAAAAAATGACAAATGTCAAAAATGACAGATGTCAAAAATGACCCATGTCAAAAATGACATGTCCAAATTGACCCATGTCATAAATGACAGATGTCAAAATGACAGATGTCAAAATGCCAGTTGTCAAAATGACAGATGTCAACATGACGGACGTCAACATGACGGATGTCAAAATGACGGATGTCAAAATGACGGATGTCAAAATGACGGATGTCAAAATGACGGATGTCAAAATGACTGATGTCAAAATGACGGATGTCAAAATGACGGATGTCAAAATGACGGATGTCAAAATGGCGGAAGTAAAAAATGACAGATGTCAAAATAACGGATGTCAAAATGACGGATGTCAAAATGACGGATGTCAAAATGACGGATGTAAAAAATGACGGATATAAAAAATGACGGATGTCAAAATGACGGACGTCAAAATGACATATGTCAAAATGACTGATGTCAAAATGACGGATGTCAAAATGACGGATGTCAAAATGACTGATGTCAAAATGACGGATGTCAAAATGACGGATGTCAAAATGACTGATGTCAAAATGGCGGAAGTAAAAAATGACAGATGTCAAAATGACAGATGTCAAAATGACATATGTCAAAATGACAGATGTCAAAATGACGGATGTCAAAATGGCAGATGTCAAAATGACGGATGTCAAAATGACATATGTCAAAATGTCGGATGTCAAAATGACGGATGTCATAATGACGGATGTCAAAATGACATATGTCAAAATGACAGATGTAAAAAATGACAAATGTCAAAAATGACAGATGTCAAAAATGACCCATGTCAAAAATGACATGTCCAAATTGACCCATGTCATAAATGACATATGTCAAAATGACGGATGTCAAAATGACAGATGTCAAAATGACAGATGTCAAAATGACAGATGTCAAAATAACAGATGTCAAAATGACGGATGTCAAAATGACGGATGTCAAAATGACATATGTCAAAATGTCGGATGTCAAAATGACGGATGTCAAAATGACTGATGTCAAAATGACGGATGTCAAAATGACAGATGTCAAAATGACAGATGTCAAAATGACAGATGTCAAAATGACGGATGTCAAAATGACGGATGTCATAATGACGGATGTCAAAATGACGGATGTTAAAATGACGGATGTCAAAATGACGGATGTCAAAATGACGGATGTCAAAATGACAGATGTCAAAATGACGGATGTTAAAATGACGGATGTCAAAATGACGGATGTCAAAATGACGGATGTCAAAATGACGGATGTTAAAATGACGGATGTCAAAATGACGGATGTCAAAATGACGGATGTCACAATGACAGATGTAAAAAATGACAAATGTCAAAAATGACAGATGTCAAAAATGACCCATGTCAAAAATGACATGTCCAAATTGACCCATGTCATAAATGACAGATGTCAAAATGACAGATGTCAAAATGCCAGTTGTCAAAATGACAGATGTCAAAATGACGGATGTCAACATGACGGACGTCAACATGACGGATGTAAAAATGACGGATGTCAAAATGACGGATGTCAAAATGACGGATGTCAAAATGACGGATGTCAAAATGACGGATGTCAAAATAACGGAT
The DNA here is from genome assembly GCA_921294245.1 of Brassicogethes aeneus. NCBI lineage: Eukaryota > Metazoa > Arthropoda > Insecta > Coleoptera > Nitidulidae > Brassicogethes > Brassicogethes aeneus. The sequence goes on from OV121132.1 coordinate 60,269,122, forward strand.
GTCAAAATGACGGATGTCAAAATGACGGATGTAAAAAATGACGGATGTAAAAAATGACGGATGTCAAAATGACGGACGTCAAAATGACGGATGTCAAAATGACGGATGTCAAAATGACGGATGTCAAAATGACGGATGTCAAAATGACGGATGTCAAAATGACGGATGTCAAAATGACAGATGTCAAAATGACGGATGTCAAAATGACGGATGTCAACATGACGGACGTCAACATGACGGATGTAAAAATGACGGATGTCAAAATGACGGATGTCAAAATGACGGATGTCAACATGACGGACGTCAACATGACGGATGTAAAAATGACGGATGTCAAAATGACGGATGTCACAATGACAGATGTCAAAAAGACAGATGTCAAAATGACAGATGTAAAAAATGACAAATGTCAAAAATGACAGATGTCAAAAATGACCCATGTCAAAAATGACATGTCCAAATTGACCCATGTCATAAATGACAGATGTCAAAATGCCAGTTGTCAAAATGACGGATGTCAAAATGACGGATGTCAAAATGACGGATGTCAAAATGACGGATGTAAAAAATGACGGATGTAAAAAATGACGGATGTCAAAATGACGGACGTCAAAATGACGGACGTCAAAATGACGGATGTCAACATGACGGATGTAAAAATGACGGATGTCAAAATGACGGATGTCACAATGACAGATGTCAAAAAGACAGATGTCAAAATGACAGATGTAAAAAATGACAAATGTCAAAAATGACAGATGTCAAAAATGACCCATGTCAAAAATGACATGTCCAAATTGACCCATGTCATAAATGACAGATGTCAAAATGCCAGTTGTCAAAATGACAGATGTCAAAATGACGGATGTCAACATGACGGACGTCAACATGACGGATGTCAAAATGACGGATGTCAACATGACGGACGTCAACATGACGGATGTAAAAATGACGGATGTCAAAATGACGGATGTCACAATGACGGATGTCAAAATGACGGATGTCAAAATGACGGATGTCAAAATGACGGATGTCAAAATGACGGATGTCAAAATGACGGATGTCAAAATGACGGATGTCAAAATGACGGATGTCAAAATGACGGATGTCAAAATGACGGATGTCAAAATGACGGATGTAAAAAATGACGGATGTAAAAAATGACGGATGTCAAAATGACGGACGTCAAAATGACATATGTCAAAATGACTGATGTCAAAATGACGGATGTCAAAATGACTGATGTCAAAATGACGGATGTCAAAATGACGGATGTCAAAATGACGGATGTCAAAATGACGGATGTCAAAATGACGGATGTCAAAATGACGGATGTCAAAATGACGGATGTCAAAATGACGGATGTCAAAATGACGGATGTCAAAATGACGGACGTCAACATGACGGATGTAAAAAATGACGGATGTAAAAAATGACGGATGTAAAAAATGACGGATGTCAAAATGACGGACGTCAAAATGACGGATGTCAAAATGACGGATGTCAAAATGACGGATGTTAAAATGACGGATGTCAAAATGACGGATGTCAAAATGACGGATGTCAAAATGACGGATGTCAAAATGACGGATGTCAAAATGACGGATGTCAAAATGACGGATGTCAAAATGACGGATGTCAAAATGACGGATGTTAAAATGACGGATGTCAAAATGACGGATGTCAAAATGACGGATGTCAAAATGACAGATGTAAAAAATGACAAATGTCAAAAATGACAGATGTCAAAAATGACCCATGTCAAAAATGACATGTCCAAATTGACCCATGTCATAAATGACAGATGTCAAAATGACAGATGTCAAAATGCCAGTTGTCAAAATGACAGATGTCAAAATGACGGATGTCAACATGACGGACGTCAACATGACGGATGTAAAAATGACGGATGTCAAAATGACGGATGTCAAAATGACGGATGTCAAAATGACGGATGTCAAAATAACGGATGTCAAAATGACGGATGTCAAAATGACGGATGTAAAAAATGACGGATGTAAAAAATGACGGATGTCAAAATGACGGACGTCAAAATGACGGATGTCAAAATGACGGATGTCAAAATGACGGATGTCAAAATGACGGATGTCAAAATGACGGATGTCAAAATGACAGATGTCAAAATGACGGATGTCAAAATGACGGATGTCAACATGACGGACGTCAACATGACGGATGTAAAAATGACGGATGTCAAAATGACAGATGTCAAAAAGACAGATGTCAAAATGACAGATGTAAAAAATGACAAATGTCAAAAATGACAGATGTCAAAAATGACCCATGTCAAAAATGACATGTCCAAATTGACCCATGTCATAAATGACAGATGTCAAAATGCCAGTTGTCAAAATGACACATGTCAAAATGACGGATGTCAACATGACGGACGTCAACATGACGGATGTCAAAATGACGGATGTCAAAATGACGGATGCCAAAATGACAAATGTCAAAATGACAGATGTCAAAATGACGGATGTCAACATGACGGACGTCAAAATGACAGATGTCAAAATAACAGATGTCAAAATGACGGATGTCAAAATGACGGATGTCAAAATGACGGATGTCAAAATGACGGATGTCAAAATGACGGATGTCAAAATGACGGATGTCAAAATGACGGACGTCAAAATGACGGATGTCAAAATGACGGACGTCAAAATGACGGATGTCAAAATGACGGATGTCAAAATGACGGATGTCAAAATGACGGATGTCAAAATGACGGATGTCAAAATGACATATGTCAAAATGACGGATGTCAAAATGACGGATGTCAAAATGACGGATGTCAAAATGACGGATGTCAAAATGACGGATGTCAAAATGACATATGTCAAAATGACGGATGTCAAAATGACGGATGTCAAAATGACGGATGTCAAAATGACAGATGTCAAAAAGACAGATGTCAAAATGACAGATGTAAAAAATGACAAATGTCAAAAATGACAGATGTCAAAAATGACCCATGTCAAAAATGACATGTCCAAATTGACCCATGTCATAAATGACAGATGTCAAAATGACAGATGTCAAAATGCCAGTTGTCAAAATGACAGATGTCAACATGACGGACGTCAACATGACGGATGTCAAAATGACGGATGTCAAAATGACGGATGTCAAAATGACGGATGTCAAAATGACGGATGTCAAAATGACTGATGTCAAAATGACGGATGTCAAAATGACGGATGTCAAAATGACGGATGTCAAAATGGCGGAAGTAAAAAATGACAGATGTCAAAATAACGGATGTCAAAATGACGGATGTCAAAATGACGGATGTCAAAATGACGGATGTAAAAAATGACGGATATAAAAAATGACGGATGTCAAAATGACGGACGTCAAAATGACATATGTCAAAATGACTGATGTCAAAATGACGGATGTCAAAATGACGGATGTCAAAATGACTGATGTCAAAATGACGGATGTCAAAATGACGGATGTCAAAATGACTGATGTCAAAATGGCGGAAGTAAAAAATGACAGATGTCAAAATGACAGATGTCAAAATGACATATGTCAAAATGACAGATGTCAAAATGACGGATGTCAAAATGGCAGATGTCAAAATGACGGATGTCAAAATGACATATGTCAAAATGTCGGATGTCAAAATGACGGATGTCATAATGACGGATGTCAAAATGACATATGTCAAAATGACAGATGTAAAAAATGACAAATGTCAAAAATGACAGATGTCAAAAATGACCCATGTCAAAAATGACATGTCCAAATTGACCCATGTCATAAATGACATATGTCAAAATGACGGATGTCAAAATGACAGATGTCAAAATGACAGATGTCAAAATGACAGATGTCAAAATAACAGATGTCAAAATGACGGATGTCAAAATGACGGATGTCAAAATGACATATGTCAAAATGTCGGATGTCAAAATGACGGATGTCAAAATGACTGATGTCAAAATGACGGATGTCAAAATGACAGATGTCAAAATGACAGATGTCAAAATGACAGATGTCAAAATGACGGATGTCAAAATGACGGATGTCATAATGACGGATGTCAAAATGACGGATGTTAAAATGACGGATGTCAAAATGACGGATGTCAAAATGACGGATGTCAAAATGACAGATGTCAAAATGACGGATGTTAAAATGACGGATGTCAAAATGACGGATGTCAAAATGACGGATGTCAAAATGACGGATGTCAAAATGACGGATGTTAAAATGACGGATGTCAAAATGACGGATGTCAAAATGACGGATGTCACAATGACAGATGTAAAAAATGACAAATGTCAAAAATGACAGATGTCAAAAATGACCCATGTCAAAAATGACATGTCCAAATTGACCCATGTCATAAATGACAGATGTCAAAATGACAGATGTCAAAATGCCAGTTGTCAAAATGACAGATGTCAAAATGGCAGATGTCAAAATGACGGATGTCAAAATGACATATGTCAAAATGTCGGATGTCAAAATGACGGATGTCATAATGACGGATGTCAAAATGACGGATGTCAAAATGACGGACGTCAACATGACGGATGTCAAAATGACGGATGTCAAAATGACGGATGTCAAAATGACGGATGTCAAAATGACGGATGTCAAAATGACGGATGTCAAAATGACGGATGTCAAAATGACGGACGTCAACATGACGGATGTCAAAATGACGGATGTAAAAAATGACGGATGTAAAAAATGACGGATGTCAAAATGACGGACGTCAAAATGACGGATGTCAAAATGACGGATGTCAAAATGACGGATGTCAAAATGACGGATGTCAAAATGACGGATGTCAAAATGACAGATGTCAAAATGACGGATGTCAAAATGACGGATGTCAACATGACGGACGTCAACATGACGGATGTAAAAATGACGGATGTCAAAATGACGGATGTCAAAATGACGGATGTCAACATGACGGACGTCAACATGACGGATGTAAAAATGACGGATGTCAAAATGACGGATGTCACAATGACAGATGTCAAAAAGACAGATGTCAAAATGACAGATGTAAAAAATGACAAATGTCAAAAATGACAGATGTCAAAAATGACCCATGTCAAAAATGACATGTCCAAATTGACCCATGTCATAAATGACAGATGTCAAAATGCCAGTTGTCAAAATGACAGATGTCAAAATGACGGATGTCAACATGACGGACGTCAACATGACGGATGTCAAAATGACGGATGTCAAAATGACGGATGCCAAAATGACAGATGTCAAAATGACAGATGTCAAAATGACGGATGTCAAAATGACGGATGTCAAAATGACGGATGTCAAAATGACGGATGTCAAAATGACGGATGTCAAAATGACGGATGTCAAAATGACGGATGTCAAAATGACGGACGTCAACATGACGGATGTAAAAAATGACGGATGTAAAAAATGACGGATGTAAAAAATGACGGATGTCAAAATGACGGACGTCAAAATGACGGATGTCAAAATGACGGATGTCAAAATGACGGATGTCAAAATGACGGATGTCAAAATGACGGATGTCAAAATGACGGATGTCAAAATGACGGATGTCAAAATGACGGATGTCAAAATGACGGATGTCAAAATGACGGACGTCAACATGACGGATGTAAAAAATGACGGATGTAAAAAATGACGGATGTAAAAAATGACGGATGTCAAAATGACGGACGTCAAAATGACGGATGTCAAAATGACGGATGTCAAAATGACGGATGTCAAAATGACGGATGTCAAAATGACGGATGTCAAAATGACGGATGTCAAAATGACGGATGTCAAAATGACGGATGTCAATATGACGGATGTCAAAATGACGGATGTCAAAATGACGGATGTCAAAATGACGGATGTCAAAATGACGGATGTCAAAATGACGGATGTCAAAATGACGGATGTAAAAAATGACGGATGTAAAAAATGACGGATGTCAAAATGACGGACGTCAAAATGACGGACGTCAAAATGACGGATGTCAACATGACGGATGTAAAAATGACGGATGTCAAAATGACGGATGTCACAATGACAGATGTCAAAAAGACAGATGTCAAAATGACAGATGTAAAAAATGACAAATGTCAAAAATGACAGATGTCAAAAATGACCCATGTCAAAAATGACATGTCCAAATTGACCCATGTCATAAATGACAGATGTCAAAATGCCAGTTGTCAAAATGACAGATGTCAAAATGACGGATGTCAACATGACGGACGTCAACATGACGGATGTCAAAATGACGGATGTCAACATGACGGACGTCAACATGACGGATGTAAAAATGACGGATGTCAAAATGACGGATGTCACAATGACGGATGTCAAAATGACGGATGTCAAAATGACGGATGTCAAAATGACGGATGTCAAAATGACGGATGTCAAAATGACGGATGTCAAAATGACGGATGTCAAAATGACGGATGTCAAAATGACGGATGTCAAAATGACGGATGTCAAAATGACGGATGTAAAAAATGACGGATGTAAAAAATGACGGATGTCAAAATGACGGACGTCAAAATGACATATGTCAAAATGACTGATGTCAAAATGACGGATGTCAAAATGACTGATGTCAAAATGACGGATGTCAAAATGACGGATGTCAAAATGACGGATGTCAAAATGACGGATGTCAAAATGACGGATGTCAAAATGACGGATGTCAAAATGACGGATGTCAAAATGACGGATGTCAAAATGACGGACGTCAACATGACGGATGTAAAAAATGACGGATGTAAAAAATGACGGATGTAAAAAATGACGGATGTCAAAATGACGGACGTCAAAATGACGGATGTCAAAATGACGGATGTCAAAATGACGGATGTCAAAATGACGGATGTCAAAATGACGGATGTCAAAATGACGGATGTCAAAATGACGGATGTCAAAATGACGGATGTCAATATGACGGATGTCAAAATGACGGATGTCAAAATGACGGATGTCAAAATGACGGATGTCAAAATGACGGATGTCAAAATGACGGATGTCAAAATGACGGATGTAAAAAATGACGGATGTAAAAAATGACGGATGTCAAAATGACGGACGTCAAAATGACATATGTCAAAATGACTGATGTCAAAATGACGGATGTCAAAATGACGGATGTCAAAATGACGGATGTCAAAATGACGGATGTTAAAATGACGGATGTCAAAATGACGGATGTCAAAATGACGGATGTCAAAATGACAGATGTAAAAAATGACAAATGTCAAAAATGACAGATGTCAAAAATGACCCATGTCAAAAATGACATGTCCAAATTGACCCATGTCATAAATGACAGATGTCAAAATGACAGATGTCAAAATGCCAGTTGTCAAAATGACAGATGTCAAAATGACGGATGTCAACATGACGGACGTCAACATGACGGATGTAAAAATGACGGATGTCAAAATGACGGATGTCAAAATGACGGATGTCAAAATGACGGATGTCAAAATAACGGATGTCAAAATGACGGATGTCAAAATGACGGATGTAAAAAATGACGGATGTAAAAAATGACGGATGTCAAAATGACGGACGTCAAAATGACGGATGTCAAAATGACGGATGTCAAAATGACGGATGTCAAAATGACGGATGTCAAAATGACGGATGTCAAAATGACAGATGTCAAAATGACGGATGTCAAAATGACGGATGTCAACATGACGGACGTCAACATGACGGATGTAAAAATGACGGATGTCAAAATGACAGATGTCAAAAAGACAGATGTCAAAATGACAGATGTAAAAAATGACAAATGTCAAAAATGACAGATGTCAAAAATGACCCATGTCAAAAATGACATGTCCAAATTGACCCATGTCATAAATGACAGATGTCAAAATGCCAGTTGTCAAAATGACACATGTCAAAATGACGGATGTCAACATGACGGACGTCAACATGACGGATGTCAAAATGACGGATGTCAAAATGACGGATGCCAAAATGACAAATGTCAAAATGACAGATGTCAAAATGACGGATGTCAACATGACGGACGTCAAAATGACAGATGTCAAAATAACAGATGTCAAAATGACGGATGTCAAAATGACGGATGTCAAAATGACGGATGTCAAAATGACGGATGTCAAAATGACGGATGTCAAAATGACGGATGTCAAAATGACGGATGTCAAAATGACGGATGTCAAAATGACATATGTCAAAATGACGGATGTCAAAATGACGGATGTCAAAATGACGGATGTCAAAATGACGGATGTCAAAATGACGGATGTCAAAATGACGGATGTCAAAATGACGGATGTCAAAATGACGGATGTCAAAATGACGGATGTCAAAATGACATATGTCAAAATGACGGATGTCAAAATGACGGATGTCAAAATGACGGATGTCAAAATGACGGATGTCAAAATGACGGATGTCAACATGACGGACGTCAAAATGACAGATGTCAAAATAACAGATGTCAAAATGACGGATGTCAAAATGACGGATGTCAAAATGACGGATGTCAAAATGACGGATGTCAAAATGACGGATGTCAAAATGACGGATGTCAAAATGACGGATGTCAAAATGACGGATGTCAAAATGACATATGTCAAAATGACGGACGTCAAAATGACGGATGTCAAAATGACGGATGTCAAAATGACGGATGTCAAAATGACGGATGTCAAAATGACGGATGTCAAAATGACATATGTCAAAATGACGGATGTCAAAATGACGGATGTCAAAATGACGGATGTCAAAATGACGGATGTCAAAATGACGGATGTCAAAATGACATATGTCAAAATGACGGATGTCAAAATGACGGATGTCAAAATGACGGATGTCAAAATGACAGATGTCAAAAAGACAGATGTCAAAATGACAGATGTAAAAAATGACAAATGTCAAAAATGACAGATGTCAAAAATGACCCATGTCAAAAATGACATGTCCAAATTGACCCATGTCATAAATGACAGATGTCAAAATGACAGATGTCAAAATGACGGACGTCAACATGACGGATGTCAAAATGACGGATGTCAAAATGACGGATGTCAAAATGACGGATGTCAAAATGACGGATGTCAAAATGACTGATGTCAAAATGACGGATGTCAAAATGACGGATGTCAAAATGACGGATGTCAAAATGACGGATGTCAAAATGACGGATGTCAAAATGACATATGTCAAAATGACGGATGTCAAAATGACGGATGTCAAAATGACGGATGTCAAAATGACAGATGTCAAAAAGACAGATGTCAAAATGACAGATGTAAAAAATGACAAATGTCAAAAATGACAGATGTCAAAAATGACCCATGTCAAAAATGACATGTCCAAATTGACCCATGTCATAAATGACAGATGTCAAAATGACAGATGTCAACATGACGGACGTCAACATGACGGATGTCAAAATGACGGATGTCAAAATGACGGATGTCAAAATGACGGATGTCAAAATGACGGATGTCAAAATGACTGATGTCAAAATGACGGATGTCAAAATGACGGATGTCAAAATGACGGATGTCAAAATGACGGATGTCAAAATGGCGGAAGTAAAAAATGACAGATGTCAAAATAACGGATGTCAAAATGACGGATGTCAAAATGACGGATGTCAAAATGACGGATGTAAAAAATGACGGATATAAAAAATGACGGATGTCAAAATGACGGACGTCAAAATGACATATGTCAAAATGACTGATGTCAAAATGACGGATGTCAAAATGACGGATGTCAAAATGACTGATGTCAAAATGACGGATGTCAAAATGACGGATGTCAAAATGACTGATGTCAAAATGGCGGAAGTAAAAAATGACAGATGTCAAAATGACAGATGTCAAAATGACATATGTCAAAATGACAGATGTCAAAATGACGGATGTCAAAATGGCAGATGTCAAAATGACGGATGTCAAAATGACATATGTCAAAATGTCGGATGTCAAAATGACGGATGTCATAATGACGGATGTCAAAATGACATATGTCAAAATGACAGATGTAAAAAATGACAAATGTCAAAAATGACAGATGTCAAAAATGACCCATGTCAAAAATGACATGTCCAAATTGACCCATGTCATAAATGACATATGTCAAAATGACGGATGTCAAAATGACAGATGTCAAAATGACAGATGTCAAAATGACAGATGTCAAAATAACAGATGTCAAAATGACGGATGTCAAAATGACAGATGTCAAAATGACAGATGTCAAAATGACAGATGTCAAAATGACGGATGTCAAAATGACGGATGTCATAATGACGGATGTCAAAATGACGGATGTTAAAATGACGGATGTCAAAATGACGGATGTCAAAATGACGGATGTCAAAATGACAGATGTCAAAATGACGGATGTTAAAATGACGGATGTCAAAATGACGGATGTCAAAATGACGGATGTCAAAATGACGGATGTCAAAATGACGGATGTTAAAATGACGGATGTCAAAATGACGGATGTCAAAATGACGGATGTCAAAATGACAGATGTAAAAAATGACAAATGTCAAAAATGACAGATGTCAAAAATGACCCATGTCAAAAATGACATGTCCAAATTGACCCATGTCATAAATGACAGATGTCAAAATGACAGATGTCAAAATGCCAGTTGTCAAAATGACAGATGTCAAAATGACGGATGTCAACATGACGGACGTCAACATGACGGATGTAAAAATGACGGATGTCAAAATGACGGATGTCAAAATGACGGATGTCAAAATGACGGATGTCAAAATGACGGATGTCAAAATAACGGATGTCAAAATGACGGATGTCAAAATGACGGATGTAAAAAATGACGGATGTAAAAAATGACGGATATCAAAATGACGGACGTCAAAATGACGGATGTCAAAATGACGGATGTCAAAATGACGGATGTCAAAATGACGGATGTCAAAATGACGGATGTCAAAATGACAGATGTCAAAATGACGGATGTCAAAATGACGGATGTCAACATGACGGACGTCAACATGACGGATGTAAAAATGACGGATGTCAAAATGACGGATGTCAAAATGACGGATGTCAACATGACGGACGTCAACATGACGGATGTAAAAATGACGGATGTCAAAATGACGGATGTCACAATGACAGATGTCAAAAAGACAGATGTCAAAATGACAGATGTAAAAAATGACAAATGTCAAAAATGACAGATGTCAAAAATGACCCATGTCAAAAATGACATGTCCAAATTGACCCATGTCATAAATGACAGATGTCAAAATGCCAGTTGTCAAAATGACAGATGTCAAAATGACGGATGTCAACATGACGGACGTCAACATGACGGATGTCAAAATGACGGATGTCAAAATGACGGATGCCAAAATGACAGATGTCAAAATGACAGATGTCAAAATGACGGATGTCAAAATGACGGATGTCAAAATGACGGATGTCAAAATGACGGATGTCAAAATGACGGATGTCAAAATGACGGATGTCAAAATGACGGATGTCAAAATGACGGATGTCAAAATGACGGACGTCAACATGACGGATGTAAAAAATGACGGATGTAAAAAATGACGGATGTAAAAAATGACGGATGTCAAAATGACGGACGTCAAAATGACGGATGTCAAAATGACGGATGTCAAAATGACGGATGTCAAAATGACTGATGTCAAAATGACGGATGTCAAAATGACGGATGTCAAAATGACGGATGTCAAAATGACGGATGTCAAAATGACGGATGTCAAAATGACGGATGTCAAAATGACGGATGTCAAAATGACGGACGTCAACATGACGGATGTAAAAAATGACGGATGTAAAAAATGACGGATGTAAAAAATGACGGATGTCAAAATGACGGACGTCAAAATGACGGATGTCAAAATGACGGATGTCAAAATGACGGATGTCAAAATGACGGATGTCAAAATGACGGATGTCAAAATGACGGATGTCAAAATGACGGATGTCAAAATGACGGATGTCAATATGACGGATGTCAAAATGACGGATGTCAAAATGACGGATGTCAAAATGACGGATGTCAAAATGACGGATGTCAAAATGACGGATGTCAAAATGACGGATGTAAAAAATGACGGATGTAAAAAATGACGGATGTCAAAATGACGGACGTCAAAATGACGGACGTCAAAATGACGGATGTCAACATGACGGATGTCAAAATGACGGATGTCACAATGACAGATGTCAAAAAGACAGATGTCAAAATGACAGATGTAAAAAATGACAAATGTCAAAAATGACAGATGTCAAAAATGACCCATGTCAAAAATGACATGTCCAAATTGACCCATGTCATAAATGACAGATGTCAAAATGCCAGTTGTCAAAATGACAGATGTCAAAATGACGGATGTCAACATGACGGACGTCAACATGACGGATGTCAAAATGACGGATGTCAACATGACGGACGTCAACATGACGGATGTAAAAATGACGGATGTCAAAATGACGGATGTCACAATGACGGATGTCAAAATGACGGATGTCAAAATGACGGATGTCAAAATGACGGATGTCAAAATGACGGATGTCAAAATGACGGATGTCAAAATGACGGATGTCAAAATGACGGATGTCAAAATGACGGATGTCAAAATGACGGATGTCAAAATGACGGATGTCAAAATGACGGATGTAAAAAATGACGGATGTAAAAAATGACGGATGTCAAAATGACGGACGTCAAAATGACATATGTCAAAATGACTGATGTCAAAATGACGGATGTCAAAATGACTGATGTCAAAATGACGGATGTCAAAATGACGGATGTCAAAATGACGGATGTCAAAATGACGGATGTCAAAATGACGGATGTCAAAATGACGGATGTCAAAATGACGGATGTCAAAATGACGGACGTCAACATGACGGATGTAAAAAATGACGGATGTAAAAAATGACGGATGTCAAAATGACGGACGTCAAAATGACGGATGTCAAAATGACGGATGTCAAAATGACGGATGTCAAAATGACGGATGTCAAAATGACGGATGTCAAAATGACGGATGTCAAAATGACGGATGTCAAAATGACGGATGTCAATATGACGGATGTCAAAATGACGGATGTCAAAATGACGGATGTCAAAATGACGGATGTCAAAATGACGGATGTCAAAATGACGGATGTCAAAATGACGGATGTAAAAAATGACGGATGTAAAAAATGACGGATGTCAAAATGACGGACGTCAAAATGACATATGTCAAAATGACTGATGTCAAAATGACGGATGTCAAAATGACGGATGTCAAAATGACTGATGTCAAAATGACGGATGTCAAAATGACGGATGTCAAAATGACGGATGTCAAAATGACGGATGTCAAAATGACGGATGTCAAAATGACGGATGTAAAAAATGACGGATATAAAAAATGACGGATGTCAACATGACGGATGTCAAAATGACGGATGTAAAAATGACGGATGTCAAAATGACGGATGTCAAAATGACGGATGTCAAAATGACGGATGTCAAAATGACGGATGTCAAAATGACGGATGTCAAAATGACTGATGTCAAAATGACGGATGTCAAAATGACAGATGTCAAAATGACAGATGTCAAAATGACAGATGTCAAAATGACAGATGTCAAAATGACGGATGTCAAAATGACGGATGTCAACATGACGGACGTCAACATGACGGATGTCAAAATGACGGATGTCAAAATGACGGATGTCAAAATGACGGATGTCAAAATGACGGATGTCAAAATGACGGATGTCAAAATGACGGATGTCAAAATGACGGATGTCAAAATGACGGATGTAAAAAATGACGGATGTCAAAATGACGGACGTCAAAATGACATATGTCAAAATGACTGATGTCAAAATGACGGATGTCAAAATGACGGATGTCAAAATGACGGATGTCAAAATGACTGATGTCAAAATGACGGATGTCAAAATGACGGATGTCAAAATGACGGATGTCAAAATGACTGATGTCAAAATGGCGGAAGTAAAAAATGACAGATGTCAAAATGACAGATGTCAAAATGACATATGTCAAAATGACAGATGTCAAAATGACTGATGTCAAAATGACGGATGTCAAAATGACAGATGTCAAAATGACAGATGTCAAAATGACAGATGTCAAAATGACGGATGTCAAAATGACGGATGTCAACATGACGGACGTCAACATGACGGATGTCAAAATGACGGATGTCAAAATGACGGATGTCAAAATGACGGATGTCAAAATGACGGATGTCAAAATGACGGATGTTAAAATGACGGATGTCAAAATGACAGATGTCAAAATGACGGATGTCAAAATGACGGATGTCAAAATGACGGATGTCAAAATGACGGATGTCATAATGACGGATGTCAAAATGACGGATGTTAAAATGACGGATGTCAAAATGACGGATGTCAAAATGACGGATGTCAAAATGACAGATGTCAAAATGACGGATGTTAAAATGACGGATGTCAAAATGACGGATGTCAAAATGACGGATGTCAAAATGACATATGTCAAAATGTCGGATGTCAAAATGACGGATGTCAAAATGACTGATGTCAAAATGACGGATGTCAAAATGACAGATGTCAAAATGACAGATGTCAAAATGACAGATGTCAAAATGACGGATGTCAAAATGACGGATGTCATAATGACGGATGTCAAAATGACGGATGTTAAAATGACGGATGTCAAAATGACGGATGTCAAAATGACGGATGTCAAAATGACAGATGTCAAAATGACGGATGTTAAAATGACGGATGTCAAAATGACAGATGTCAAAAATGACCCATGTCAAAAATGACATGTCCAAATTGACCCATGTCATAAATGACATATGACAAAATGACGGATGTCAAAATGACAGATGTCAAAATGACAGATGTCAAAATGACAGATGTCAAAATAACAGATGTCAAAATGACGGATGTCAAAATGACAGATGTCAAAATGACGGATGTCAAAATGACGGATGTCATAATGACGGATGTCAAAATGACGGATGTTAAAATGACGGATGTCAAAATGACGGATGTCAAAATGACGGATGTTAAAATGACGGATGTCAAAATGACAGATGTCAAAATGACAGATGTCAAAATGACAGATGTCAAAATGACAGATGTCAAAATGACAGATGTCAAAATGACGGATGTCAAAATGACGGATGTCATAATGACGGATGTCAAAATGACGGATGTTAAAATGACGGATGTCAAAATGACGGATGTCAAAATGACGGATGTCAAAATGACGGATGTTAAAATGACGGACGTCAACATGACGGATGTCAAAATGACAGATGTCAAAAATGACCCATGTCAAAAATGACATGTCCAAATTGACCCATGTCATAAATGACATATGTCAAAATGACGGATGTCAAAATGACAGATGTCAAAATGACAGATGTCAAAATGACAGATGTCAAAATAACAGATGTCAAAATGACGGATGTCAAAATGACGGATGTCAAAATGACATATGTCAAAATGTCGGATGTCAAAATGACGGATGTCAAAATGACTGATGTCAAAATGACGGATGTCAAAATGACAGATGTCAAAATGACAGATGTCAAAATGACAGATGTCAAAATGACGGATGTCAAAATGACGGATGTCATAATGACGGATGTCAAAATGACGGATGTTAAAATGACGGATGTCAAAATGACGGATGTCAAAATGACGGATGTCAAAATGACAGATGTCAAAATGACGGATGTTAAAATGACGGATGTCAAAATGACGGATGTCAAAATGACGGATGTCAAAATGACGGATGTCAAAATGACGGATGTTAAAATGACGGATGTCAAAATGACGGATGTCAAAATGACGGATGTCACAATGACAGATGTAAAAAATGACAAATGTCAAAAATGACAGATGTCAAAAATGACCCATGTCAAAAATGACATGTCCAAATTGACCCATGTCATAAATGACAGATGTCAAAATGACAGATGTCAAAATGCCAGTTGTCAAAATGACAGATGTCAAAATGACGGATGTCAACATGACGGACGTCAACATGACGGATGTAAAAATGACGGATGTCAAAATGACGGATGTCAAAATGACGGATGTCAAAATGACGGATGTCAAAATGACGGATGTCAAAATAACGGATGTCAAAATGACGGATGTCAAAATGACGGATGTAAAAAATGACGGATGTAAAAAATGACGGATGTCAAAATGACGGACGTCAAAATGACGGATGTCAAAATGACGGATGTCAAAATGACGGATGTCAAAATGACGGATGTCAAAATGACGGATGTCAAAATGACAGATGTCAAAATGACGGATGTCAAAATGACGGATGTCAACATGACGGACGTCAACATGACGGATGTAAAAATGACGGATGTCAAAATGACGGATGTCAAAATGACGGATGTCAACATGACGGACGTCAACATGACGGATGTAAAAATGACGGATGTCAAAATGACGGATGTCACAATGACAGATGTCAAAAAGACAGATGTCAAAATGACAGATGTAAAAAATGACAAATGTCAAAAATGACAGATGTCAAAAATGACCCATGTCAAAAATGACATGTCCAAATTGACCCATGTCATAAATGACAGATGTCAAAATGCCAGTTGTCAAAATGACGGATGTCAAAATGACGGATGTCAAAATGACGGATGTCAAAATGACGGATGTAAAAAATGACGGATGTAAAAAATGACGGATGTCAAAATGACGGACGTCAAAATGACGGACGTCAAAATGACGGATGTCAACATGACGGATGTAAAAATGACGGATGTCAAAATGACGGATGTCACAATGACAGATGTCAAAAAGACAGATGTCAAAATGACAGATGTAAAAAATGACAAATGTCAAAAATGACAGATGTCAAAAATGACCCATGTCAAAAATGACATGTCCAAATTGACCCATGTCATAAATGACAGATGTCAAAATGCCAGTTGTCAAAATGACAGATGTCAAAATGACGGATGTCAACATGACGGACGTCAACATGACGGATGTCAAAATGACGGATGTCAACATGACGGACGTCAACATGACGGATGTAAAAATGACGGATGTCAAAATGACGGATGTCACAATGACGGATGTCAAAATGACGGATGTCAAAATGACGGATGTCAAAATGACGGATGTCAAAATGACGGATGTCAAAATGACGGATGTCAAAATGACGGATGTCAAAATGACGGATGTCAAAATGACGGATGTCAAAATGACGGATGTCAAAATGACGGATGTAAAAAATGACGGATGTAAAAAATGACGGATGTCAAAATGACGGACGTCAAAATGACATATGTCAAAATGACTGATGTCAAAATGACGGATGTCAAAATGACTGATGTCAAAATGACGGATGTCAAAATGACGGATGTCAAAATGACGGATGTCAAAATGACGGATGTCAAAATGACGGATGTCAAAATGACGGATGTCAAAATGACGGATGTCAAAATGACGGATGTCAAAATGACGGATGTCAAAATGACGGACGTCAACATGACGGATGTAAAAAATGACGGATGTAAAAAATGACGGATGTAAAAAATGACGGATGTCAAAATGACGGACGTCAAAATGACGGATGTCAAAATGACGGATGTCAAAATGACGGATGTTAAAATGACGGATGTCAAAATGACGGATGTCAAAATGACGGATGTCAAAATGACGGATGTCAAAATGACGGATGTCAAAATGACGGATGTCAAAATGACGGATGTCAAAATGACGGATGTCAAAATGACGGATGTTAAAATGACGGATGTCAAAATGACGGATGTCAAAATGACGGATGTCAAAATGACAGATGTAAAAAATGACAAATGTCAAAAATGACAGATGTCAAAAATGACCCATGTCAAAAATGACATGTCCAAATTGACCCATGTCATAAATGACAGATGTCAAAATGACAGATGTCAAAATGCCAGTTGTCAAAATGACAGATGTCAAAATGACGGATGTCAACATGACGGACGTCAACATGACGGATGTAAAAATGACGGATGTCAAAATGACGGATGTCAAAATGACGGATGTCAAAATGACGGATGTCAAAATAACGGATGTCAAAATGACGGATGTCAAAATGACGGATGTAAAAAATGACGGATGTAAAAAATGACGGATGTCAAAATGACGGACGTCAAAATGACGGATGTCAAAATGACGGATGTCAAAATGACGGATGTCAAAATGACGGATGTCAAAATGACGGATGTCAAAATGACGGATGTCAAAATGACAGATGTCAAAATGACGGATGTCAAAATGACGGATGTCAACATGACGGACGTCAACATGACGGATGTAAAAATGACGGATGTCAAAATGACAGATGTCAAAAAGACAGATGTCAAAATGACAGATGTAAAAAATGACAAATGTCAAAAATGACAGATGTCAAAAATGACCCATGTCAAAAATGACATGTCCAAATTGACCCATGTCATAAATGACAGATGTCAAAATGCCAGTTGTCAAAATGACACATGTCAAAATGACGGATGTCAACATGACGGACGTCAACATGACGGATGTCAAAATGACGGATGTCAAAATGACGGATGCCAAAATGACAAATGTCAAAATGACAGATGTCAAAATGACGGATGTCAACATGACGGACGTCAAAATGACAGATGTCAAAATAACAGATGTCAAAATGACGGATGTCAAAATGACGGATGTCAAAATGACGGATGTCAAAATGACGGATGTCAAAATGACGGATGTCAAAATGACGGATGTCAAAATGACGGACGTCAAAATGACGGATGTCAAAATGACGGACGTCAAAATGACGGATGTCAAAATGACGGATGTCAAAATGACGGATGTCAAAATGACGGATGTCAAAATGACGGATGTCAAAATGACATATGTCAAAATGACGGATGTCAAAATGACGGATGTCAAAATGACGGATGTCAAAATGACGGATGTCAAAATGACGGATGTCAAAATGACATATGTCAAAATGACGGATGTCAAAATGACGGATGTCAAAATGACGGATGTCAAAATGACAGATGTCAAAAAGACAGATGTCAAAATGACAGATGTAAAAAATGACAAATGTCAAAAATGACAGATGTCAAAAATGACCCATGTCAAAAATGACATGTCCAAATTGACCCATGTCATAAATGACAGATGTCAAAATGACAGATGTCAAAATGCCAGTTGTCAAAATGACAGATGTCAACATGACGGACGTCAACATGACGGATGTCAAAATGACGGATGTCAAAATGACGGATGTCAAAATGACGGATGTCAAAATGACGGATGTCAAAATGACTGATGTCAAAATGACGGATGTCAAAATGACGGATGTCAAAATGACGGATGTCAAAATGGCGGAAGTAAAAAATGACAGATGTCAAAATAACGGATGTCAAAATGACGGATGTCAAAATGACGGATGTCAAAATGACGGATGTAAAAAATGACGGATATAAAAAATGACGGATGTCAAAATGACGGACGTCAAAATGACATATGTCAAAATGACTGATGTCAAAATGACGGATGTCAAAATGACGGATGTCAAAATGACTGATGTCAAAATGACGGATGTCAAAATGACGGATGTCAAAATGACTGATGTCAAAATGGCGGAAGTAAAAAATGACAGATGTCAAAATGACAGATGTCAAAATGACATATGTCAAAATGACAGATGTCAAAATGACGGATGTCAAAATGGCAGATGTCAAAATGACGGATGTCAAAATGACATATGTCAAAATGTCGGATGTCAAAATGACGGATGTCATAATGACGGATGTCAAAATGACATATGTCAAAATGACAGATGTAAAAAATGACAAATGTCAAAAATGACAGATGTCAAAAATGACCCATGTCAAAAATGACATGTCCAAATTGACCCATGTCATAAATGACATATGTCAAAATGACGGATGTCAAAATGACAGATGTCAAAATGACAGATGTCAAAATGACAGATGTCAAAATAACAGATGTCAAAATGACGGATGTCAAAATGACGGATGTCAAAATGACATATGTCAAAATGTCGGATGTCAAAATGACGGATGTCAAAATGACTGATGTCAAAATGACGGATGTCAAAATGACAGATGTCAAAATGACAGATGTCAAAATGACAGATGTCAAAATGACGGATGTCAAAATGACGGATGTCATAATGACGGATGTCAAAATGACGGATGTTAAAATGACGGATGTCAAAATGACGGATGTCAAAATGACGGATGTCAAAATGACAGATGTCAAAATGACGGATGTTAAAATGACGGATGTCAAAATGACGGATGTCAAAATGACGGATGTCAAAATGACGGATGTCAAAATGACGGATGTTAAAATGACGGATGTCAAAATGACGGATGTCAAAATGACGGATGTCACAATGACAGATGTAAAAAATGACAAATGTCAAAAATGACAGATGTCAAAAATGACCCATGTCAAAAATGACATGTCCAAATTGACCCATGTCATAAATGACAGATGTCAAAATGACAGATGTCAAAATGCCAGTTGTCAAAATGACAGATGTCAAAATGGCAGATGTCAAAATGACGGATGTCAAAATGACATATGTCAAAATGTCGGATGTCAAAATGACGGATGTCATAATGACGGATGTCAAAATGACGGATGTCAAAATGACGGACGTCAACATGACGGATGTCAAAATGACGGATGTCAAAATGACGGATGTCAAAATGACGGATGTCAAAATGACGGATGTCAAAATGACGGATGTCAAAATGACGGATGTCAAAATGACGGACGTCAACATGACGGATGTCAAAATGACGGATGTAAAAAATGACGGATGTAAAAAATGACGGATGTCAAAATGACGGACGTCAAAATGACGGATGTCAAAATGACGGATGTCAAAATGACGGATGTCAAAATGACGGATGTCAAAATGACGGATGTCAAAATGACAGATGTCAAAATGACGGATGTCAAAATGACGGATGTCAACATGACGGACGTCAACATGACGGATGTAAAAATGACGGATGTCAAAATGACGGATGTCAAAATGACGGATGTCAACATGACGGACGTCAACATGACGGATGTAAAAATGACGGATGTCAAAATGACGGATGTCACAATGACAGATGTCAAAAAGACAGATGTCAAAATGACAGATGTAAAAAATGACAAATGTCAAAAATGACAGATGTCAAAAATGACCCATGTCAAAAATGACATGTCCAAATTGACCCATGTCATAAATGACAGATGTCAAAATGCCAGTTGTCAAAATGACAGATGTCAAAATGACGGATGTCAACATGACGGACGTCAACATGACGGATGTCAAAATGACGGATGTCAAAATGACGGATGCCAAAATGACAGATGTCAAAATGACAGATGTCAAAATGACGGATGTCAAAATGACGGATGTCAAAATGACGGATGTCAAAATGACGGATGTCAAAATGACGGATGTCAAAATGACGGATGTCAAAATGACGGATGTCAAAATGACGGACGTCAACATGACGGATGTAAAAAATGACGGATGTAAAAAATGACGGATGTAAAAAATGACGGATGTCAAAATGACGGACGTCAAAATGACGGATGTCAAAATGACGGATGTCAAAATGACTGATGTCAAAATGACGGATGTCAAAATGACGGATGTCAAAATGACGGATGTCAAAATGACGGATGTCAAAATGACGGATGTCAAAATGACGGATGTCAAAATGACGGATGTCAAAATGACGGATGTCAAAATGACGGATGTCAAAATGACGGATGTCAAAATGACGGATGTCAAAATGACGGACGTCAACATGACGGATGTAAAAAATGACGGATGTAAAAAATGACGGATGTAAAAAATGACGGATGTCAAAATGACGGACGTCAAAATGACGGATGTCAAAATGACGGATGTCAAAATGACGGATGTCAAAATGACGGATGTCAAAATGACGGATGTCAAAATGACGGATGTCAAAATGACGGATGTCAAAATGACGGATGTCAATATGACGGATGTCAAAATGACGGATGTCAAAATGACGGATGTCAAAATGACGGATGTCAAAATGACGGATGTCAAAATGACGGATGTCAAAATGACGGATGTAAAAAATGACGGATGTAAAAAATGACGGATGTCAAAATGACGGACGTCAAAATGACGGACGTCAAAATGACGGATGTCAACATGACGGATGTAAAAATGACGGATGTCAAAATGACGGATGTCACAATGACAGATGTCAAAAAGACAGATGTAAAAAATGACAAATGTCAAAAATGACAGATGTCAAAAATGACCCATGTCAAAAATGACATGTCCAAATTGACCCATGTCATAAATGACAGATGTCAAAATGCCAGTTGTCAAAATGACAGATGTCAAAATGACGGATGTCAACATGACGGACGTCAACATGACGGATGTCAAAATGACGGATGTCAAAATGACATATGTCAAAATGACGGATGTCAAAATGACGGATGTCAAAATGACGGATGTCAAAATGACAGATGTCAAAAAGACAGATGTCAAAATGACAGATGTAAAAAATGACAAATGTCAAAAATGACCCATGTCAAAAATGACATGTCCAAATTGACCCATGTCATAAATGACATATGTCAAAATGTCGGATGTCAAAATGACGGATGTCATAATGACGGATGTCAAAATGACGGATGTCAAAATGACGGACGTCAACATGACGGATGTCAAAATGACGGATGTCAAAATGACGGATGTCAAAATGACGGATGTCAAAATGACAGATGTCAAAATGACAGATGTCAAAATGACAGATGTCAAAATAACAGATGTCAAAATGACAGATGTAAAAAATGACAAATGTCAAAAATGACCCATGTCAAAAATGACATGTCCAAATTGACCCATGTCATAAATGACAGATGTCAAAATGACAGATGTCAAAATGACGGACGTCAACATGACGGATGTCAAAATGACGGATGTCAAAATGACGGATGTCAAAATGACGGATGTCAAAATGACGGATGTCAAAATGACTGATGTCAAAATGACGGATGTCAAAATGACGGATGTCAAAATGACGGATGTCAAAATGACGGATGTCAAAATGACGGATGTCAAAATGACATATGTCAAAATGACGGATGTCAAAATGACGGATGTCAAAATGACGGATGTCAAAATGACAGATGTCAAAAAGACAGATGTCAAAATGACAGATGTAAAAAATGACAAATGTCAAAAATGACAGATGTCAAAAATGACCCATGTCAAAAATGACATGTCCAAATTGACCCATGTCATAAATGACAGATGTCAAAATGACAGATGTCAACATGACGGACGTCAACATGACGGATGTCAAAATGACGGATGTCAAAATGACGGATGTCAAAATGACGGATGTCAAAATGACGGATGTCAAAATGACTGATGTCAAAATGACGGATGTCAAAATGACGGATGTCAAAATGACGGATGTCAAAATGGCGGAAGTAAAAAATGACAGATGTCAAAATAACGGATGTCAAAATGACGGATGTCAAAATGACGGATGTCAAAATGACGGATGTAAAAAATGACGGATATAAAAAATGACGGATGTCAAAATGACGGACGTCAAAATGACATATGTCAAAATGACTGATGTCAAAATGACGGATGTCAAAATGACGGATGTCAAAATGACTGATGTCAAAATGACGGATGTCAAAATGACGGATGTCAAAATGACTGATGTCAAAATGGCGGAAGTAAAAAATGACAGATGTCAAAATGACAGATGTCAAAATGACATATGTCAAAATGACAGATGTCAAAATGACGGATGTCAAAATGGCAGATGTCAAAATGACGGATGTCAAAATGACATATGTCAAAATGTCGGATGTCAAAATGACGGATGTCATAATGACGGATGTCAAAATGACATATGTCAAAATGACAGATGTAAAAAATGACAAATGTCAAAAATGACAGATGTCAAAAATGACCCATGTCAAAAATGACATGTCCAAATTGACCCATGTCATAAATGACATATGTCAAAATGACGGATGTCAAAATGACAGATGTCAAAATGACAGATGTCAAAATGACAGATGTCAAAATAACAGATGTCAAAATGACGGATGTCAAAATGACAGATGTCAAAATGACAGATGTCAAAATGACAGATGTCAAAATGACGGATGTCAAAATGACGGATGTCATAATGACGGATGTCAAAATGACGGATGTTAAAATGACGGATGTCAAAATGACGGATGTCAAAATGACGGATGTCAAAATGACAGATGTCAAAATGACGGATGTTAAAATGACGGATGTCAAAATGACGGATGTCAAAATGACGGATGTCAAAATGACGGATGTCAAAATGACGGATGTTAAAATGACGGATGTCAAAATGACGGATGTCAAAATGACGGATGTCAAAATGACAGATGTAAAAAATGACAAATGTCAAAAATGACAGATGTCAAAAATGACCCATGTCAAAAATGACATGTCCAAATTGACCCATGTCATAAATGACAGATGTCAAAATGACAGATGTCAAAATGCCAGTTGTCAAAATGACAGATGTCAAAATGACGGATGTCAACATGACGGACGTCAACATGACGGATGTAAAAATGACGGATGTCAAAATGACGGATGTCAAAATGACGGATGTCAAAATGACGGATGTCAAAATGACGGATGTCAAAATAACGGATGTCAAAATGACGGATGTCAAAATGACGGATGTAAAAAATGACGGATGTAAAAAATGACGGATATCAAAATGACGGACGTCAAAATGACGGATGTCAAAATGACGGATGTCAAAATGACGGATGTCAAAATGACGGATGTCAAAATGACGGATGTCAAAATGACAGATGTCAAAATGACGGATGTCAAAATGACGGATGTCAACATGACGGACGTCAACATGACGGATGTAAAAATGACGGATGTCAAAATGACGGATGTCAAAATGACGGATGTCAACATGACGGACGTCAACATGACGGATGTAAAAATGACGGATGTCAAAATGACGGATGTCACAATGACAGATGTCAAAAAGACAGATGTCAAAATGACAGATGTAAAAAATGACAAATGTCAAAAATGACAGATGTCAAAAATGACCCATGTCAAAAATGACATGTCCAAATTGACCCATGTCATAAATGACAGATGTCAAAATGCCAGTTGTCAAAATGACAGATGTCAAAATGACGGATGTCAACATGACGGACGTCAACATGACGGATGTCAAAATGACGGATGTCAAAATGACGGATGCCAAAATGACAGATGTCAAAATGACAGATGTCAAAATGACGGATGTCAAAATGACGGATGTCAAAATGACGGATGTCAAAATGACGGATGTCAAAATGACGGATGTCAAAATGACGGATGTCAAAATGACGGATGTCAAAATGACGGACGTCAACATGACGGATGTAAAAAATGACGGATGTAAAAAATGACGGATGTAAAAAATGACGGATGTCAAAATGACGGACGTCAAAATGACGGATGTCAAAATGACGGATGTCAAAATGACGGATGTCAAAATGACTGATGTCAAAATGACGGATGTCAAAATGACGGATGTCAAAATGACGGATGTCAAAATGACGGATGTCAAAATGACGGATGTCAAAATGACGGATGTCAAAATGACGGACGTCAACATGACGGATGTAAAAAATGACGGATGTAAAAAATGACGGATGTAAAAAATGACGGATGTCAAAATGACGGACGTCAAAATGACGGATGTCAAAATGACGGATGTCAAAATGACGGATGTCAAAATGACGGATGTCAAAATGACGGATGTCAAAATGACGGATGTCAAAATGACGGATGTCAAAATGACGGATGTCAATATGACGGATGTCAAAATGACGGATGTCAAAATGACGGATGTCAAAATGACGGATGTCAAAATGACGGATGTCAAAATGACGGATGTCAAAATGACGGATGTAAAAAATGACGGATGTAAAAAATGACGGATGTCAAAATGACGGACGTCAAAATGACGGACGTCAAAATGACGGATGTCAACATGACGGATGTCAAAATGACGGATGTCACAATGACAGATGTCAAAAAGACAGATGTCAAAATGACAGATGTAAAAAATGACAAATGTCAAAAATGACAGATGTCAAAAATGACCCATGTCAAAAATGACATGTCCAAATTGACCCATGTCATAAATGACAGATGTCAAAATGCCAGTTGTCAAAATGACAGATGTCAAAATGACGGATGTCAACATGACGGACGTCAACATGACGGATGTCAAAATGACGGATGTCAACATGACGGACGTCAACATGACGGATGTAAAAATGACGGATGTCAAAATGACGGATGTCACAATGACGGATGTCAAAATGACGGATGTCAAAATGACGGATGTCAAAATGACGGATGTCAAAATGACGGATGTCAAAATGACGGATGTCAAAATGACGGATGTCAAAATGACGGATGTCAAAATGACGGATGTCAAAATGACGGATGTCAAAATGACGGATGTAAAAAATGACGGATGTAAAAAATGACGGATGTCAAAATGACGGACGTCAAAATGACATATGTCAAAATGACTGATGTCAAAATGACGGATGTCAAAATGACTGATGTCAAAATGACGGATGTCAAAATGACGGATGTCAAAATGACGGATGTCAAAATGACGGATGTCAAAATGACGGATGTCAAAATGACGGATGTCAAAATGACGGATGTCAAAATGACGGACGTCAACATGACGGATGTAAAAAATGACGGATGTAAAAAATGACGGATGTCAAAATGACGGACGTCAAAATGACGGATGTCAAAATGACGGATGTCAAAATGACGGATGTCAAAATGACGGATGTCAAAATGACGGATGTCAAAATGACGGATGTCAAAATGACGGATGTCAAAATGACGGATGTCAATATGACGGATGTCAAAATGACGGATGTCAAAATGACGGATGTCAAAATGACGGATGTCAAAATGACGGATGTCAAAATGACGGATGTCAAAATGACGGATGTAAAAAATGACGGATGTAAAAAATGACGGATGTCAAAATGACGGACGTCAAAATGACATATGTCAAAATGACTGATGTCAAAATGACGGATGTCAAAATGACGGATGTCAAAATGACTGATGTCAAAATGACGGATGTCAAAATGACGGATGTCAAAATGACGGATGTCAAAATGACGGATGTCAAAATGACGGATGTCAAAATGACGGATGTAAAAAATGACGGATATAAAAAATGACGGATGTCAACATGACGGATGTCAAAATGACGGATGTAAAAATGACGGATGTCAAAATGACGGATGTCAAAATGACGGATGTCAAAATGACGGATGTCAAAATGACGGATGTCAAAATGACGGATGTCAAAATGACTGATGTCAAAATGACGGATGTCAAAATGACAGATGTCAAAATGACAGATGTCAAAATGACAGATGTCAAAATGACGGATGTCAAAATGACGGATGTCAACATGACGGACGTCAACATGACGGATGTCAAAATGACGGATGTCAAAATGACGGATGTCAAAATGACGGATGTCAAAATGACGGATGTCAAAATGACGGATGTCAAAATGACGGATGTCAAAATGACGGATGTCAAAATGACGGATGTAAAAAATGACGGATGTCAAAATGACGGACGTCAAAATGACATATGTCAAAATGACTGATGTCAAAATGACGGATGTCAAAATGACGGATGTCAAAATGACGGATGTCAAAATGACTGATGTCAAAATGACGGATGTCAAAATGACGGATGTCAAAATGACGGATGTCAAAATGACTGATGTCAAAATGGCGGAAGTAAAAAATGACAGATGTCAAAATGACAGATGTCAAAATGACATATGTCAAAATGACAGATGTCAAAATGACTGATGTCAAAATGACGGATGTCAAAATGACAGATGTCAAAATGACAGATGTCAAAATGACAGATGTCAAAATGACGGATGTCAAAATGACGGATGTCAACATGACGGACGTCAACATGACGGATGTCAAAATGACGGATGTCAAAATGACGGATGTCAAAATGACGGATGTCAAAATGACGGATGTCAAAATGACGGATGTTAAAATGACGGATGTCAAAATGACAGATGTCAAAATGACGGATGTCAAAATGACGGATGTCAAAATGACGGATGTCAAAATGACGGATGTCAAAATGACGGATGTCAAAATGACTGATGTCAAAATGACGGATGTCAAAATGACATATGTCAAAATGACAGATGTCAAAATGACGGATGTCAAAATGACGGATGTCAAAATGACGGATGTCAAAATGACGGATGTCAAAATGGCGGAAGTAAAAAATGACAGATGTCAAAATAACAGATGTCAAAATGACGGATGTCAAAATGACGGATGTCAAAATGACATATGTCAAAATGACGGATGTCAAAATGACGGATGTCAAAATGACTGATGTCAAAATGACGGATGTCAAAATGACAGATGTCAAAATGACAGATGTCAAAATGAGAGATGTCAAAATGACGGATGTCAAAATGACGGATGTCATAATGACGGATGTCAAAATGACGGATGTTAAAATGACGGATGTCAAAATGACGGATGTCAAAATGACGGATGTCAAAATGACAGATGTCAAAATGACGGATGTTAAAATGACGGATGTCAAAATGACGGATGTCAAAATGACGGATGTCAAAATGACGGATGTCAAAATGACAGATGTAAAAAATGACAAATGTCAAAAATGACAGATGTCAAAAATGACCCATGTCAAAAATGACATGTCCAAATTGACCCATGTCATAAATGACAGATGTCAAAATGACAGATGTCAAAATGCCAGTTGTCAAAATGACAGATGTCAAAATGACGGATGTCAACATGACGGACGTCAACATGACGGATGTAAAAATGACGGATGTCAAAATGACGGATGTCAAAATGACGGATGTCAAAATGACGGATGTCAAAATGACTGATGTCAAAATGACGGATGTCAAAATAACGGATGTCAAAATGACGGATGTCAAAATGACGGATGTCAAAATGACGGATGTCAAAATGACGGATGTCAACATGACGGACGTCAACATGACGGATGTCAAAATGACGGATGTCAAAATGACGGATGTCAAAATGACGGATGTCAAAATGACGGATGTCAAAATGACGGATGTCAAAATGACGGATGTCAAAATGACGGATGTAAAAAATGACGGATATAAAAAATGACGGATGTCAAAATGACGGATGTAAAAATGACGGATGTCAAAATGACGGATGTCAAAATGACGGATGTCAAAATGACGGATGTCAAAATGACGGATGTCAAAATGACTGATGTCAAAATGAAGGATGTCAAAATAACGGATGTCAAAATGACAGATGTCAAAATGACGGATGTCAAAATGACGGATGTCAACATGACGGACGTCAACATGACGGATGTCAAAATGACGGATGTCAAAATGACGGATGTCAAAATGACGGATGTCAAAATGACGGATGTCAAAATGACGGATGTCAAAATGACGGATGTCAAAATGGCGGAAGTAAAAAATGACAGATGTCAAAATGACGGATGTCAAAATGACGGATGTCAAAATGACGGATGTCAAAATGACGGATGTCAAAATGACGGATGTAAAAAATGACGGATATAAAAAATGACGGATGTCAAAATGACGGATGTCAAAATAACGGATGTCAAAATAACGGATGTCAAAATGACAGATGTCAAAATGACGGATGTCAAAATGACGGATGTCAACATGACGGACGTCAACATGACGGATGTCAAAATGACGGATGTCAAAATGACGGATGTCAAAATGACGGATGTCAACATGACGGATGTCAAAATGACGGATGTCAAAATGACGGATGTCAAAATGACGGATGTCAAAATGACGGATGTCAAAATGACGGATGTCAAAATGACGGATGTCAAAATGACGGATGTCAAAATGACATATGTCAAAATGACGGATGTCAAAATGACTGATGTCAAAATGACGGATGTCAAAATGACGGATGTCAAAATGACGGATGTCAAAATGACGGATGTTAAAATGACGGACGTCAACATGACGGATGTAAAAATGACGGATGTTAAAATGACGGATGTCAAAATGACGGATGTCAAAATGACGGATGTCAAAATGACGGATGTCAAAATGACGGATGTCAAAATGACGGATGTAAAAAATGACGGATGTCAAAATGACGGATGTCAAAATGACGGATGTCAAAATGACGGATGTCAAAATGACGGATGTAAAAAATGACGGATGTAAAAAATGACGGATGTCAAAATGACGGATGTCAAAATGACGGATGTCAAAATGACGGATGTCAAAATGACGGATGTAAAAAATGACGGATGTAAAAAATGACGGATGTAAAAAATGACGGATGTCAAAATGACGGACGTCAAAATGACGGATGTCAAAATGACAGATGTCAAAATGACGGATGTCAAAATGACGGATGTCAAAATGACGGATGTCAAAATGACATATGTCAAAATGACGGATGTCAAAATGACGGATGTCAAAATGACTGATGTCAAAATGACGGATGTCAAAATGACGGATGTCAAAATGACAGATGTCAAAAAGACAGATGTCAAAATGACAGATGTAAAAAATGACAAATGTAAAAAATGACAGATGTCAAAAATGACCCATGTCAAAAATGACATGTCCAAATTGACCCATGTCATAAATGACAGATGTCAAAATGCCAGTTGTCAAAATGACAGATGTCAAAATGACGGATGTCAACATGACGGACGTCAACATGACGGATGTCAAAATGACGGATGTCAAAATGACGGATGCCAAAATGACAGATGTCAAAATGACAGATGTCAAAATGACGGATGTCAACATGACGGACGTCAAAATGACAGATGTCAAAATAACAGATGTCAAAATGACGGATGTCAAAATGACGGATGTCAAAATGACGGATGTCAAAATGACGGATGTCAAAATGACGGATGTCAAAATGACGGATGTCAAAATGACGGATGTCAAAATGACGGATGTCAAAATGACGGATGTCAAAATGACGGATGTTAAAATGACGGACGTCAACATGACGGATGTAAAAATGACGGATGTCAAAATGACGGATGTCAAAATGACGGATGTCAAAATGACTGATGTCAAAATGACGGATGTCAAAATGACGGATGTCAAAATGACGGATGTCAAAATGACGGATGTAAAAAATGACGGATGTAAAAAATGACGGATGTAAAAAATGACGGATGTCAAAATGACGGACGTCAAAATGACTAATGTCAAAATGACGGATGTCAAAATGACGGATGTCAAAATGACGGATGTCAAAATGACGGATGTCAAAATGACGGATGTCAAAATGACATATGTCAAAATGACGGATGTCAAAATGACGGATGTCAAAATGACTGATGTCAAAATGACGGATGTCAAAATGACGGATGTCAAAATGACAGATGTCAAAATGACGGATGTCAAAATGACGGATGTCAAAATGCCAGTTGTCAAAATGACAGATGTCAAAATGACGGATGTCAACATGACGGATGTCAAAATGACGGATGTCAAAATGACGGATGTCAATATGACGGATGTCAAAATGACGGATGTCAAAATGACGGATGTCAAAATGACGGATGTCAAAATGACGGATGTCAAAATGACGGATGTCAAAATGACGGATGTA
Source organism: Brassicogethes aeneus (assembly GCA_921294245.1). NCBI lineage: Eukaryota > Metazoa > Arthropoda > Insecta > Coleoptera > Nitidulidae > Brassicogethes > Brassicogethes aeneus. The sequence goes on from OV121132.1 coordinate 60,300,998, forward strand.
AAAAATGACGGATGTAAAAATGACGGATGTCAAAATGACTGATGTCAAAATGACGGATGTCAAAATGACGGATGTCAAAATGACAGATGTCAAAAAGACAGATGTCAAAATGACAGATAAAAAAATGACAAATGTCAAAAATGACAGATGTCAAAAATGACCCATGTCAAAAATGACATGTCCAAATTGACCCATGTCATAAATGACAGATGTCAAAATGCCAGTTGTCAAAATGACAGATGTCAAAATGACGGATGTCAACATGACGGATGTCAAAATGACGGATGTCAAAATGACGGATGTCAATATGACGGATGTCAAAATGACGGATGTCAAAATGACGGATGTCAAAATGACGGATGTCAAAATGACGGATGTAAAAAATGACGGATGTCAAAATGACGGACGTCAAAATGACATATGTCAAAATGACTGATGTCAAAATGACGGATGTCAAAATGACGGATGTCAAAATGACTGATGTCAAAATGACGGATGTCAAAATGACGGATGTCAAAATGACGGATGTCAAAATGACGGATGTCAAAATGACGGATGTCAAAATGACGGATGTAAAAAATGACGGATATAAAAAATGACGGATGTCAACATGACGGATGTCAAAATGACGGATGTAAAAATGACGGATGTCAAAATGACGGATGTCAAAATGACGGATGTCAAAATGACGGATGTCAAAATGACGGATGTCAAAATGACGGATGTCAAAATGACTGATGTCAAAATGACGGATGTCAAAATAACGGATGTCAAAATGACAGATGTCAAAATGACAGATGTCAAAATGACAGATGTCATAAATGACAGATGTCAAAATGCCAGTTGTCAAAATGACAGATGTCAAAATGACGGATGTCAACATGACGGACGTCAACATGACGGATGTCAAAATGACGGATGTCAAAATGACGGATGCCAAAATGACAGATGTCAAAATGACAGATGTCAAAATGACGGATGTCAACATGACGGACGTCAAAATGACAGATGTCAAAATAACAGATGTCAAAATGACGGATGTCAAAATGACGGATGTCAAAATGACGGATGTCAAAATGACGGATGTCAAAATGACGGATGTCAAAATGACGGATGTCAAAATGACGGATGTCAAAATGACGGATGTCAAAATGACGGATGTCAAAATGACGGATGTTAAAATGACGGACGTCAACATGACGGATGTAAAAATGACGGATGTCAAAATGACGGATGTCAAAATGACGGATGTCAAAATGACTGATGTCAAAATGACGGATGTCAAAATGACGGATGTCAAAATGACGGATGTCAAAATGACGGATGTAAAAAATGACGGATGTAAAAAATGACGGATGTAAAAAATGACGGATGTCAAAATGACGGACGTCAAAATGACGGATGTCAAAATGACGGATGTCAAAATGACGGATGTCAAAATGACGGATGTCAAAATGACGGATGTCAAAATGACGGATGTCAAAATGACATATGTCAAAATGACGGATGTCAAAATGACGGATGTCAAAATGACTGATGTCAAAATGACGGATGTCAAAATGACGGATGTCAAAATGACAGATGTCAAAATGACGGATGTCAAAATGACGGATGTCAAAATGCCAGTTGTCAAAATGACAGATGTCAAAATGACGGATGTCAACATGACGGATGTCAAAATGACGGATGTCAAAATGACGGATGTCAATATGACGGATGTCAAAATGACGGATGTCAAAATGACGGATGTCAAAATGACGGATGTCAAAATGACGGATGTCAAAATGACGGATGTCAAAATGACGGATGTCAAAATGACGGATGTAAAAAATGACGGATGTAAAAATGACGGATGTCAAAATGACTGATGTCAAAATGACGGATGTCAAAATGACGGATGTCAAAATGACAGATGTCAAAAAGACAGATGTCAAAATGACAGATGTAAAAAATGACAAATGTCAAAAATGACAGATGTCAAAAATGACCCATGTCAAAAATGACATGTCCAAATTGACCCATGTCATAAATGACAGATGTCAAAATGCCAGTTGTCAAAATGACAGATGTCAAAATGACGGATGTCAACATGACGGATGTCAAAATGACGGATGTCAAAATGACGGATGTCAATATGACGGATGTCAAAATGACGGATGTCAAAATGACGGATGTCAAAATGACGGATGTCAAAATGACGGATGTAAAAAATGACGGATGTCAAAATGACGGACGTCAAAATGACATATGTCAAAATGACTGATGTCAAAATGACGGATGTCAAAATGACGGATGTCAAAATGACTGATGTCAAAATGACGGATGTCAAAATGACGGATGTCAAAATGACGGATGTCAAAATGACGGATGTCAAAATGACGGATGTCAAAATGACGGATGTAAAAAATGACGGATATAAAAAATGACGGATGTCAACATGACGGATGTCAAAATGACGGATGTAAAAATGACGGATGTCAAAATGACGGATGTCAAAATGACGGATGTCAAAATGACGGATGTCAAAATGACGGATGTCAAAATGACGGATGTCAAAATGACGGATGTCAAAATGACGGATGTCAAAATGACTGATGTCAAAATGACGGATGTCAAAATAACGGATGTCAAAATGACAGATGTCAAAATGACAGATGTCAAAATGACAGATGTCAAAATGACGGATGTCAAAATGACGGATGTCAACATGACGGACGTCAACATGACGGATGTCAAAATGACGGATGTCAAAATGACGGATGTCAAAATGACGGATGTCAAAATGACGGATGTCAAAATGACGGATGTCAAAATGACGGATGTCAAAATGACGGATGTAAAAAATGACGGATGTCAAAATGACGGACGTCAAAATGACATATGTCAAAATGACTGATGTCAAAATGACGGATGTCAAAATGACGGATGTCAAAATGACGGATGTCAAAATGACTGATGTCAAAATGACGGATGTCAAAATGACGGATGTCAAAATGACGGATGTCAAAATGACGGATGCCAAAATGACAGATGTCAAAATGACAGATGTCAAAATGACGGATGTCAACATGACGGACGTCAAAATGACAGATGTCAAAATAACAGATGTCAAAATGACGGATGTCAAAATGACGGATGTCAAAATGACGAATGTCAAAATGACGGATGTCAAAATGACGGATGTCAAAATGACGGATGTCAAAATGACGGATGTCAAAATGACGGATGTCAAAATGACGGATGTCAAAATGACGGATGTTAAAATGACGGACGTCAACATGACGGATGTAAAAATGACGGATGTCAAAATGACGGATGTCAAAATGACGGATGTCAAAATGACGGATGTCAAAATGACGGATGTCAAAATGACTGATGTCAAAATGACGGATGTCAAAATGACGGATGTCAAAATGACGGATGTCAAAATGACGGATGTAAAAAATGACGGATGTAAAAAATGACGGATGTAAAAAATGACGGATGTCAAAATGACGGACGTCAAAATGACGGATGTCAAAATGACGGATGTCAAAATGACGGATGTCAAAATGACGGATGTCAAAATGACGGATGTCAAAATAACATATGTCAAAATGACGGATGTCAAAATGACGGATGTCAAAATGACTGATGTCAAAATGACGGATGTCAAAATGACGGATGTCAAAATGACAGATGTCAAAAAGACAGATGTCAAAATGACAGATGTAAAAAATGACAAATGTCAAAAATGACAGATGTCAAAAATGACCCATGTCAAAAATGACATGTCCAAATTGACCCATGTCATAAATGACAGATGTCAAAATGCCAGTTGTCAAAATGACAGATGTCAAAATGACGGATGTCAACATGACGGATGTCAAAATGACGGATGTCAAAATGACGGATGTCAAAATGACGGATGTCAAAATGACGGATGTCAAAATGACGGATGTCAAAATGACGGATGTCAAAATGACGGATGTCAAAATGACGGATGTCAAAATGACTGATGTCAAAATGACGGATGTCAAAATGCCAGTTGTCAAAATGACAGATGTCAAAATGACGGATGTCAACATGACGGATGTCAAAATGACGGATGTCAAAATGACGGATGTCAAAATGACGGATGTCAAAATGACGGATGTAAAAAATGACGGATGTCAAAATGACGGACGTCAAAATGACATATGTTAAAATGACTGATGTCAAAATGACGGATGTCAAAATGACGGATGTCAAAATGACTGATGTCAAAATGACGGATGTCAAAATGCCAGTTGTCAAAATGACAGATGTCAAAATGACGGATGTCAACATGACGGACGTCAACATGACGGATGTCAAAATGACGGATGTCAAAATGACGGATGCCAAAATGACAGATGTCAAAATGACAGATGTCAAAATGACGGATGTCAAAATGACGGATGTCAAAATGACGGATGTCAAAATGACGGATGTCAAAATGACGGATGTCAAAATGACGGATGTCAAAATGACGGATGTCAAAATGACGGATGTCAAAATGACGGATGTCAAAATGACGGATGTCAAAATGACGGATGTCAAAATGACGGATGTCAAAATGACGGATGTCAAAATGACGGATGTCAACATGACGGACGTCAACATGACGGATGTCAAAATGACGGATGTCAAAATGACGGATGCCAAAATGACAGATGTCAAAATGACAGATGTCAAAATGACGGATGTCAAAATGACGGATGTCAAAATGACGGATGTCAAAATGACGGATGTCAAAATGACGGATGTCAAAATGACGGATGTCAAAATGACGGATGTCAAAATGACGGATGTCAAAATGACGGATGTCAAAATGACGGACGTCAACATGACGGATGTAAAAAATGACGGATGTAAAAAATGACGGATGTAAAAAATGACGGATGTCAAAATGACGGACGTCAAAATGACGGATGTCAAAATGACGGATGTCAAAATGACGGATGTCAAAATGACTGATGTCAAAATGACGGATGTCAAAATGACGGATGTCAAAATGACGGATGTCAAAATGACGGATGTCAAAATGACGGATGTCAAAATGACGGATGTCAAAATGACGGATGTCAAAATGACGGATGTCAAAATGACGGATGTCAAAATGACGGACGTCAACATGACGGATGTAAAAAATGACGGATGTAAAAAATGACGGATGTAAAAAATGACGGATGTCAAAATGACGGACGTCAAAATGACGGATGTCAAAATGACGGATGTCAAAATGACGGATGTCAAAATGACGGATGTCAAAATGACGGATGTCAAAATGACGGATGTCAAAATGACGGATGTCAAAATGACGGATGTCAAAATGACGGATGTCAATATGACGGATGTCAAAATGACGGATGTCAAAATGACGGATGTCAAAATGACGGATGTCAAAATGACGGATGTCAAAATGACGGATGTCAAAATGACGGATGTAAAAAATGACGGATGTAAAAAATGACGGATGTCAAAATGACGGACGTCAAAATGACGGACGTCAAAATGACGGATGTCAACATGACGGATGTAAAAATGACGGATGTCAAAATGACGGATGTCACAATGACAGATGTCAAAAAGACAGATGTCAAAATGACAGATGTAAAAAATGACAAATGTCAAAAATGACAGATGTCAAAAATGACCCATGTCAAAAATGACATGTCCAAATTGACCCATGTCATAAATGACAGATGTCAAAATGCCAGTTGTTAAAATGACAGATGTCAAAATGACGGATGTCAACATGACGGACGTCAACATGACGGATGTCAAAATGACGGATGTCAACATGACGGACGTCAACATGACGGATGTAAAAATGACGGATGTCAAAATGACGGATGTCACAATGACGGATGTCAAAATGACGGATGTCAAAATGACGGATGTCAAAATGACGGATGTCAAAATGACGGATGTCAAAATGACGGATGTCAAAATGACGGATGTCAAAATGACGGATGTCAAAATGACGGATGTCAAAATGACGGATGTCAAAATGACGGATGTCAAAATGACAGATGTCAAAATGACGGATGTCAACATGACGGACGTCAACATGACGGATGTCAAAATGACGGATGTCAAAATGACGGATGCCAAAATGACAGATGTCAAAATGACAGATGTCAAAATGACGGATGTCAAAATGACGGATGTCAAAATGACGGATGTCAAAATGACGGATGTCAAAATGACGGATGTCAAAATGACGGATGTCAAAATGACGGATGTCAAAATGACGGATGTCAAAATGACGGATGTCAAAATGACGGATGTCAAAATGACGGATGTCAAAATGACGGATGTCAAAATGACGGATGTCAACATGACGGACGTCAACATGACGGATGTCAAAATGACGGATGTCAAAATGACGGATGCCAAAATGACAGATGTCAAAATGACAGATGTCAAAATGACGGATGTCAAAATGACGGATGTCAAAATGACGGATGTCAAAATGACGGATGTCAAAATGACGGATGTCAAAATGACGGATGTCAAAATGACGGATGTCAAAATGACGGATGTCAAAATGACGGACGTCAACATGACGGATGTAAAAAATGACGGATGTAAAAAATGACGGATGTAAAAAATGACGGATGTCAAAATGACGGACGTCAAAATGACGGATGTCAAAATGACGGATGTCAAAATGACGGATGTCAAAATGACTGATGTCAAAATGACGGATGTCAAAATGACGGATGTCAAAATGACGGATGTCAAAATGACGGATGTCAAAATGACGGATGTCAAAATGACGGATGTCAAAATGACGGATGTCAAAATGACGGATGTCAAAATGACGGATGTCAAAATGACGGACGTCAACATGACGGATGTAAAAAATGACGGATGTAAAAAATGACGGATGTAAAAAATGACGGATGTCAAAATGACGGACGTCAAAATGACGGATGTCAAAATGACGGATGTCAAAATGACGGATGTCAAAATGACGGATGTCAAAATGACGGATGTCAAAATGACGGATGTCAAAATGACGGATGTCAAAATGACGGATGTCAATATGACGGATGTCAAAATGACGGATGTCAAAATGAAGGATGTCAAAATGACGGATGTCAAAATGACGGATGTCAAAATGACGGATGTCAAAATGACGGATGTAAAAAATGACGGATGTAAAAAATGACGGATGTCAAAATGACGGACGTCAAAATGACGGACGTCAAAATGACGGATGTCAACATGACGGATGTAAAAATGACGGATGTCAAAATGACGGATGTCACAATGACAGATGTCAAAAAGACAGATGTCAAAATGACAGATGTAAAAAATGACAAATGTCAAAAATGACAGATGTCAAAAATGACCCATGTCAAAAATGACATGTCCAAATTGACCCATGTCATAAATGACAGATGTCAAAATGCCAGTTGTCAAAATGACAGATGTCAAAATGACGGATGTCAACATGACGGACGTCAACATGACGGATGTCAAAATGACGGATGTCAACATGACGGACGTCAACATGACGGATGTAAAAATGACGGATGTCAAAATGACGGATGTCACAATGACGGATGTCAAAATGACGGATGTCAAAATGACGGATGTCAAAATGACGGATGTCAAAATGACGGATGTCAAAATGACGGATGTCAAAATGACGGATGTCAAAATGACGGATGTCAAAATGACGGATGTCAAAATGACGGATGTCAAAATGACGGATGTAAAAAATGACGGATGTAAAAAATGACGGATGTCAAAATGACGGACGTCAAAATGACATATGTCAAAATGACTGATGTCAAAATGACGGATGTCAAAATGACTGATGTCAAAATGACGGATGTCAAAATGACGGATGTCAAAATGACGGATGTCAAAATGACGGATGTCAAAATGACGGATGTCAAAATGACGGATGTCAAAATGACGGATGTCAAAATGACGGATGTCAAAATGACAGACGTCAACATGACGGATGTAAAAAATGACGGATGTAAAAAATGACGGATGTAAAAAATGACGGATGTCAAAATGACGGACGTCAAAATGACGGATGTCAAAATGACGGATGTCAAAATGACGGATGTCAAAATGACGGATGTCAAAATGACGGATGTCAAAATGACGGATGTCAAAATGACGGATGTCAAAATGACGGATGTCAATATGACGGATGTCAAAATGACGGATGTCAAAATGACGGATGTCAAAATGACGGATGTCAAAATGACGGATGTCAAAATGACGGATGTCAAAATGACGGATGTAAAAAATGACGGATGTAAAAAATGACGGATGTCAAAATGACGGACGTCAAAATGACATATGTCAAAATGACTGATGTCAAAATGACGGATGTCAAAATGACGGATGTCAAAATGACGGATGTCAAAATGACGGATGTCAAAATGACGGATGTTAAAATGACGGATGTCAAAATGACGGATGTCAAAATGACGGATGTCAAAATGACAGATGTAAAAAATGACAAATGTCAAAAATGACAGATGTCAAAAATGACCCATGTCAAAAATGACATGTCCAAATTGACCCATGTCATAAATGACAGATGTCAAAATGACAGATGTCAAAATGCCAGTTGTCAAAATGACAGATGTCAAAATGACGGATGTCAACATGACGGACGTCAACATGACGGATGTAAAAATGACGGATGTCAAAATGACGGATGTCAAAATGACGGATGTCAAAATGACGGATGTCAAAATAACGGATGTCAAAATGACGGATGTCAAAATGACGGATGTAAAAAATTACGGATGTAAAAAATGACGGATGTCAAAATGACGAACGTCAAAATGACGGATGTCAAAATGACGGATGTCAAAATGACGGATGTCAAAATGACGGATGTCAAAATGACGGATGTCAAAATGACAGATGTCAAAATGACGGATGTCAAAATGACGGATGTCAACATGACGGATGTAAAAATGACGGATGTCAAAATGACAGATGTCAAAAAGACAGATGTCAAAATGACAGATGTAAAAAATGACAAATGTCAAAAATGACAGATGTCAAAAATGACCCATGTCAAAAATGACATGTCCAAATTGACCCATGTCATAAATGACAGATGTCAAAATGCCAGTTGTCAAAATGACACATGTCAAAATGACGGATGTCAACATGACGGACGTCAACATGACGGATGTCAAAATGACGGATGTCAAAATGACGGATGCCAAAATGACAAATGTCAAAATGACAGATGTCAAAATGACGGATGTCAACATGACGGACGTCAAAATGACAGATGTCAAAATAACAGATGTCAAAATGACGGATGTCAAAATGACGGATGTCAAAATGACGGATGTCAAAATGACGGATGTCAAAATGACGGATGTCAAAATGACGGATGTCAAAATGACGGATGTCAAAATGACGGATGTCAAAATGACATATGTCAAAATGACGGATGTCAAAATGACGGATGTCAAAATGACGGATGTCAAAATGACGGATGTCAAAATGACGGATGTCAAAATGACGGATGTCAAAATGACGGATGTCAAAATGACGGATGTCAAAATGACGGATGTCAAAATGACGGATGTCAAAATGACATATGTCAAAATGACGGATGTCAAAATGACGGATGTCAAAATGACGGATGTCAAAATGACGGATGTCAAAATGACGGATGTCAACATGACGGACGTCAAAATGACAGATGTCAAAATAACAGATGTCAAAATGACGGATGTCAAAATGACGGATGTCAAAATGACGGATGTCAAAATGACGGATGTCAAAATGACGGATGTCAAAATGACGGATGTCAAAATGACGGATGTCAAAATGACGGATGTCAAAATGACATATGTCAAAATGACGGACGTCAAAATGACGGATGTCAAAATGACGGATGTCAAAATGACGGATGTCAAAATGACGGATGTCAAAATGACGGATGTCAAAATGACATATGTCAAAATGACGGATGTCAAAATGACGGATGTCAAAATGACGGATGTCAAAATGACGGATGTCAAAATGACGGATGTCAAAATGACATATGTCAAAATGACGGATGTCAAAATGACGGATGTCAAAATGACGGATGTCAAAATGACAGATGTCAAAAAGACAGATGTCAAAATGACAGATGTAAAAAATGACAAATGTCAAAAATGACAGATGTCAAAAATGACCCATGTCAAAAATGACATGTCCAAATTGACCCATGTCATAAATGACAGATGTCAAAATGACAGATGTCAAAATGACGGACGTCAACATGACGGATGTCAAAATGACGGATGTCAAAATGACGGATGTCAAAATGACGGATGTCAAAATGACGGATGTCAAAATGACTGATGTCAAAATGACGGATGTCAAAATGACGGATGTCAAAATGACGGATGTCAAAATGACGGATGTCAAAATGACGGATGTCAAAATGACATATGTCAAAATGACGGATGTCAAAATGACGGATGTCAAAATGACGGATGTCAAAATGACAGATGTCAAAAAGACAGATGTCAAAATGACAGATGTAAAAAATGACAAATGTCAAAAATGACAGATGTCAAAAATGACCCATGTCAAAAATGACATGTCCAAATTGACCCATGTCATAAATGACAGATGTCAAAATGACAGATGTCAACATGACGGACGTCAAAATGACGGATGTCAAAATAACGGATGTCAAAATGACAGATGTCAAAATGACAGATGTCAAAATGACAGATGTCAAAATGACGGATGTCAAAATGACGGATGTCAACATGACGGACGTCAACATGACGGATGTCAAAATGACGGATGTCAAAATGACGGATGTCAAAATGACGGATGTCAAAATGACGGATGTCAAAATGACGGATGTCAAAATGACGGATGTCAAAATGACGGATGTCAAAATGACTGATGTCAAAATGACGGATGTCAAAATGACGGATGTCAAAATGACGGATGTCAAAATGACGGATGTAAAAAATGACGGATGTAAAAAATGACGGATGTAAAAAATGACGGATGTCAAAATGACGGACGTCAAAATGACGGATGTCAAAATGACGGATGTCAAAATGACGGATGTCAAAATGACGGATGTCAAAATGACGGATGTCAAAATAACATATGTCAAAATGACGGATGTCAAAATGACGGATGTCAAAATGACTGATGTCAAAATGACGGATGTAAAAAATGACAAATGTCAAAAATGACAGATGTCAAAAATGACCCATGTCAAAAATGACATGTCCAAATTGACCCATGTCATAAATGACAGATGTCAAAATGCCAGTTGTCAAAATGACAGATGTCAAAATGACGGATGTCAACATGACGGATGTCAAAATGACGGATGTCAAAATGACGGATGTCAAAATGACGGATGTCAAAATGACGGATGTCAAAATGACGGATGTCAAAATGACGGATGTCAAAATGACGGATGTCAAAATGACGGATGTCAAAATGACGGATGTCAAAATGACGGATGTCAAAATGACGGATGTCAAAATGACGGATGTCAAAATGACGGATGTCAAAATGACGGATGTCAAAATGACGGATGTCAAAATGACGGATGTCAAAATGACGGATGTCAACATGACGGACGTCAACATGACGGATGTCAAAATGACGGATGTCAAAATGACGGATGCCAAAATGACAGATGTCAAAATGACAGATGTCAAAAAGACAGATGTCAAAATGACAGATGTAAAAAATGACAAATGTCAAAAATGACAGATGTCAAAAATGACCCATGTCAAAAATGACATGTCCAAATTGACCCATGTCATAAATGACAGATGTCAAAATGACAGATGTCAAAATGACGGACGTCAACATGACGGATGTCAAAATGACGGATGTCAAAATGACGGATGTCAAAATGACGGATGTCAAAATGACGGATGTCAAAATGACTAATGTCAAAATGACGGATGTCAAAATGACGGATGTCAAAATGACGGATGTCAAAATGACGGATGTCAAAATGACGGATGTCAAAATGACATATGTCAAAATGACGGATGTCAAAATGACGGATGTCAAAATGACGGATGTCAAAATGACGGATGTCAAAATGACAGATGTCAAAAAGACAGATGTCAAAATGACAGATGTAAAAAATGACAAATGTCAAAAATGACAGATGTCAAAAATGACCCATGTCAAAAATGACATGTCCAAATTGACCCATGTCATAAATGACAGATGTCAAAATGACAGATGTCAACATGACGGACGTCAACATGACGGATGTCAAAATGACGGATGTCAAAATGACGGATGTCAAAATGACGGATGTCAAAATGACGGATGTCAAAATGACTGATGTCAAAATGACGGATGTCAAAATGACGGATGTCAAAATGACGGATGTCAAAATGGCGGAAGTAAAAAATGACAGATGTCAAAATAACGGATGTCAAAATGACGGATGTCAAAATGACGGATGTCAAAATGACGGATGTAAAAAATGACGGATATAAAAAATGACGGATGTCAAAATGACGGACGTCAAAATGACATATGTCAAAATGACTGATGTCAAAATGACGGATGTCAAAATGACGGATGTCAAAATGACTGATGTCAAAATGACGGATGTCAAAATGACGGATGTCAAAATGACTGATGTCAAAATGGCGGAAGTAAAAAATGACAGATGTCAAAATGACAGATGTCAAAATGACATATGTCAAAATGACAGATGTCAAAATGACGGATGTCAAAATGGCAGATGTCAAAATGACGGATGTCAAAATGACATATGTCAAAATGTCGGATGTCAAAATGACGGATGTCATAATGACGGATGTCAAAATGACATATGTCAAAATGACAGATGTAAAAAATGACAAATGTCAAAAATGACAGATGTCAAAAATGACCCATGTCAAAAATGACATGTCCAAATTGACCCATGTCATAAATGACATATGTCAAAATGACGGATGTCAAAATGACAGATGTCAAAATGACAGATGTCAAAATGACAGATGTCAAAATAACAGATGTCAAAATGACGGATGTCAAAATGACGGATGTCAAAATGACATATGTCAAAATGTCGGATGTCAAAATGACGGATGTCAAAATGACTGATGTCAAAATGACGGATGTCAAAATGACAGATGTCAAAATGACAGATGTCAAAATGACAGATGTCAAAATGACGGATGTCAAAATGACGGATGTCATAATGACGGATGTCAAAATGACGGATGTTAAAATGACGGATGTCAAAATGACGGATGTCAAAATGACGGATGTCAAAATGACAGATGTCAAAATGACGGATGTTAAAATGACGGATGTCAAAATGACGGATGTCAAAATGACGGATGTCAAAATGACGGATGTCAAAATGACGGATGTTAAAATGACGGATGTCAAAATGACGGATGTCAAAATGACGGATGTCAAAATGACAGATGTAAAAAATGACAAATGTCAAAAATGACAGATGTCAAAAATGACCCATGTCAAAAATGACATGTCCAAATTGACCCATGTCATAAATGACAGATGTCAAAATGACAGATGTCAAAATGCCAGTTGTCAAAATGACAGATGTCAAAATGACGGATGTCAACATGACGGACGTCAACATGACGGATGTAAAAATGACGGATGTCAAAATGACGGATGTCAAAATGACGGATGTCAAAATGACGGATGTCAAAATGACGGATGTCAAAATAACGGATGTCAAAATGACGGATGTCAAAATGACGGATGTAAAAAATGACGGATGTAAAAAATGACGGATGTCAAAATGACGGACGTCAAAATGACGGATGTCAAAATGACGGATGTCAAAATGACGGATGTCAAAATGACGGATGTCAAAATGACGGATGTCAAAATGACAGATGTCAAAATGACGGATGTCAAAATGACGGATGTCAACATGACGGACGTCAACATGACGGATGTAAAAATGACGGATGTCAAAATGACGGATGTCAAAATGACGGATGTCAACATGACGGACGTCAACATGACGGATGTAAAAATGACGGATGTCAAAATGACGGATGTCACAATGACAGATGTCAAAAAGACAGATGTCAAAATGACAGATGTAAAAAATGACAAATGTCAAAAATGACAGATGTCAAAAATGACCCATGTCAAAAATGACATGTCCAAATTGACCCATGTCATAAATGACAGATGTCAAAATGCCAATTGTCAAAATGACAGATGTCAAAATGACGGATGTCAACATGACGGACGTCAACATGACGGATGTCAAAATGACGGATGTCAAAATGACGGATGCCAAAATGACAGATGTCAAAATGACAGATGTCAAAATGACGGATGTCAAAATGACGGATGTCAAAATGACGGATGTCAAAATGACGGATGTCAAAATGACGGATGTCAAAATGACGGATGTCAAAATGACGGATGTCAAAATGACGGATGTCAAAATGACGGATGTCAAAATGACGGACGTCAACATGACGGATGTAAAAAATGACGGATGTAAAAAATGACGGATGTAAAAAATGACGGATGTCAAAATGACGGACGTCAAAATGACGGATGTCAAAATGACGGATGTCAAAATGACGGATGTCAAAATGACTGATGTCAAAATGACGGATGTCAAAATGACGGATGTCAAAATGACGGATGTCAAAATGACGGATGTCAAAATGACGGATGTCAAAATGACGGATGTCAAAATGACGGACGTCAACATGACGGATGTAAAAAATGACGGATGTAAAAAATGACGGATGTAAAAAATGACGGATGTAAAAAATGACGGATGTCAAAATGACGGACGTCAAAATGACGGATGTCAAAATGACGGATGTCAAAATGACGGATGTCAAAATGACGGATGTCAAAATGACGGATGTCAAAATGACGGATGTCAAAATGACGGATGTCAAAATGACGGATGTCAAAATGACGGATGTCAATATGACGGATGTCAAAATGACGGATGTCAAAATGACGGATGTCAAAATGACGGATGTCAAAATGACGGATGTCAAAATGACGGATGTCAAAATGACGGATGTAAAAAATGACGGATGTAAAAAATGACGGATGTCAAAATGACGGACGTCAAAATGACGGACGTCAAAATGACGGATGTCAACATGACGGATGTCAAAATGACGGATGTCACAATGACAGATGTCAAAAAGACAGATGTCAAAATGACAGATGTAAAAAATGACAAATGTCAAAAATGACAGATGTCAAAAATGACCCATGTCAAAAATGACATGTCCAAATTGACCCATGTCATAAATGACAGATGTCAAAATGCCAGTTGTCAAAATGACAGATGTCAAAATGACGGATGTCAACATGACGGACGTCAACATGACGGATGTCAAAATGACGGATGTCAACATGACGGACGTCAACATGACGGATGTAAAAATGACGGATGTCAAAATGACGGATGTCACAATGACGGATGTCAAAATGACGGATGTCAAAATGACGGATGTCAAAATGACGGATGTCAAAATGACGGATGTCAAAATGACGGATGTCAAAATGACGGATGTCAAAATGACGGATGTCAAAATGACGGATGTCAAAATGACGGATGTCAAAATGACGGATGTAAAAAATGACGGATGTAAAAAATGACGGATGTCAAAATGACGGACGTCAAAATGACATATGTCAAAATGACTGATGTCAAAATGACGGATGTCAAAATGACTGATGTCAAAATGACGGATGTCAAAATGACGGATGTCAAAATGACGGATGTCAAAATGACGGATGTCAAAATGACGGATGTCAAAATGACGGATGTCAAAATGACGGATGTCAAAATGACGGACGTCAACATGACGGATGTAAAAAATGACGGATGTAAAAAATGACGGATGTCAAAATGACGGACGTCAAAATGACGGATGTCAAAATGACGGATGTCAAAATGACGGATGTCAAAATGACGGATGTCAAAATGACGGATGTCAAAATGACGGATGTCAAAATGACGGATGTCAAAATGACGGATGTCAAAATGACGGATGTCAATATGACGGATGTCAAAATGACGGATGTCAAAATGACGGATGTCAAAATGACGGATGTCAAAATGACGGATGTCAAAATGACGGATGTCAAAATGACGGATGTAAAAAATGACGGATGTAAAAAATGACGGATGTCAAAATGACGGACGTCAAAATGACATATGTCAAAATGACTGATGTCAAAATGACGGATGTCAAAATGACGGATGTCAAAATGACTGATGTCAAAATGACGGATGTCAAAATGACGGATGTCAAAATGACGGATGTCAAAATGACGGATGTCAAAATGACGGATGTCAAAATGACGGATGTAAAAAATGACGGATATAAAAAATGACGGATGTCAACATGACGGATGTCAAAATGACGGATGTAAAAATGACGGATGTCAAAATGACGGATGTCAAAATGACGGATGTCAAAATGACGGATGTCAAAATGACGGATGTCAAAATGACGGATGTCAAAATGACTGATGTCAAAATGACGGATGTCAAAATGACAGATGTCAAAATGACAGATGTCAAAATGACAGATGTCAAAATGACGGATGTCAAAATGACGGATGTCAACATGACGGACGTCAACATGACGGATGTCAAAATGACGGATGTCAAAATGACGGATGTCAAAATGACGGATGTCAAAATGACGGATGTCAAAATGACGGATGTCAAAATGACGGATGTCAAAATGACGGATGTCAAAATGACGGATGTAAAAAATGACGGATGTCAAAATGACGGACGTCAAAATGACATATGTCAAAATGACTGATGTCAAAATGACGGATGTCAAAATGACGGATGTCAAAATGACGGATGTCAAAATGACTGATGTCAAAATGACGGATGTCAAAATGACGGATGTCAAAATGACGGATGTCAAAATGACTGATGTCAAAATGGCGGAAGTAAAAAATGACAGATGTCAAAATGACAGATGTCAAAATGACATATGTCAAAATGACAGATGTCAAAATGACTGATGTCAAAATGACGGATGTCAAAATGACAGATGTCAAAATGACAGATGTCAAAATGACAGATGTCAAAATGACGGATGTCAAAATGACGGATGTCAACATGACGGACGTCAACATGACGGATGTCAAAATGACGGATGTCAAAATGACGGATGTCAAAATGACGGATGTCAAAATGACGGATGTCAAAATGACGGATGTTAAAATGACGGATGTCAAAATGACAGATGTCAAAATGACGGATGTCAAAATGACGGATGTCAAAATGACGGATGTCAAAATGACGGATGTCAAAATGACGGATGTCAAAATGACTGATGTCAAAATGACGGATGTCAAAATGACATATGTCAAAATGACAGATGTCAAAATGACGGATGTCAAAATGACGGATGTCAAAATGACGGATGTCAAAATGACGGATGTCAAAATGGCGGAAGTAAAAAATGACAGATGTCAAAATAACAGATGTCAAAATGACGGATGTCAAAATGACGGATGTCAAAATGACATATGTCAAAATGACGGATGTTAAAATGACGGATGTCAAAATGACTGATGTCAAAATGACGGATGTCAAAATGACAGATGTCAAAATGACAGATGTCAAAATGAGAGATGTCAAAATGACGGATGTCAAAATGACGGATGTCATAATGACGGATGTCAAAATGACGGATGTTAAAATGACGGATGTCAAAATGACGGATGTCAAAATGACGGATGTCAAAATGACAGATGTCAAAATGACGGATGTTAAAATGACGGATGTCAAAATGACGGATGTCAAAATGACGGATGTCAAAATGACGGATGTCAAAATGACAGATGTAAAAAATGACAAATGTCAAAAATGACAGATGTCAAAAATGACCCATGTCAAAAATGACATGTCCAAATTGACCCATGTCATAAATGACAGATGTCAAAATGACAGATGTCAAAATGCCAGTTGTCAAAATGACAGATGTCAAAATGACGGATGTCAACATGACGGACGTCAACATGACGGATGTAAAAATGACGGATGTCAAAATGACGGATGTCAAAATGACGGATGTCAAAATGACGGATGTCAAAATGACTGATGTCAAAATGACGGATGTCAAAATAACGGATGTCAAAATGACGGATGTCAAAATGACGGATGTCAAAATGACGGATGTCAACATGACGGACGTCAACATGACGGATGTCAAAATGACGGATGTCAAAATGACGGATGTCAAAATGACGGATGTCAAAATGACGGATGTCAAAATGACGGATGTCAAAATGACGGATGTCAAAATGACGGATGTAAAAAATGACGGATATAAAAAATGACGGATGTCAAAATGACGGATGTCAAAATGACGGATGTCAAAATGACGGATGTCAAAATGACGGATGTCAAAATGACGGATGTCAAAATGACGGATGTCAAAATGACGGATGTCAAAATGACGGACGTCAACATGACGGATGTAAAAAATGACGGATGTAAAAAATGACGGATGTAAAAAATGACGGATGTCAAAATGACGGACGTCAAAATGACGGATGTCAAAATGACGGATGTCAAAATGACGGATGTCAAAATGACTGATGTCAAAATGACGGATGTCAAAATGACGGATGTCAAAATGACGGATGTCAAAATGACGGATGTCAAAATGACGGATGTCAAAATGACGGATGTCAAAATGACGGATGTCAAAATGACGGATGTCAAAATGACGGATGTCAAAATGACGGACGTCAACATGACGGATGTAAAAAATGACGGATGTAAAAAATGACGGATGTAAAAAATGACGGATGTCAAAATGACGGACGTCAAAATGACGGATGTCAAAATGACGGATGTCAAAATGACGGATGTCAAAATGACGGATGTCAAAATGACGGATGTCAAAATGACGGATGTCAAAATGACGGATGTCAAAATGACGGATGTCAATATGACGGATGTCAAAATGACGGATGTCAAAATGACGGATGTCAAAATGACGGATGTCAAAATGACGGATGTCAAAATGACGGATGTCAAAATGACGGATGTAAAAAATGACGGATGTAAAAAATGACGGATGTCAAAATGACGGACGTCAAAATGACGGACGTCAAAATGACGGATGTCAACATGACGGATGTAAAAATGACGGATGTCAAAATGACGGATGTCACAATGACAGATGTCAAAAAGACAGATGTCAAAATGACAGATGTAAAAAATGACAAATGTCAAAAATGACAGATGTCAAAAATGACCCATGTCAAAAATGACATGTCCAAATTGACCCATGTCATAAATGACAGATGTCAAAATGCCAGTTGTCAAAATGACAGATGTCAAAATGACGGATGTCAACATGACGGACGTCAACATGACGGATGTCAAAATGACGGATGTCAACATGACGGACGTCAACATGACGGATGTAAAAATGACGGATGTCAAAATGACGGATGTCACAATGACGGATGTCAAAATGACGGATGTCAAAATGACGGATGTCAAAATGACGGATGTCAAAATGACGGATGTCAAAATGACGGATGTCAAAATGACGGATGTCAAAATGACGGATGTCAAAATGACGGATGTCAAAATGACGGATGTCAAAATGACAGATGTCAAAATGACGGATGTCAACATGACGGACGTCAACATGACGGATGTCAAAATGACGGATGTCAAAATGACGGATGCCAAAATGACAGATGTCAAAATGACAGATGTCAAAATGACGGATGTCAAAATGACGGATGTCAAAATGACGGATGTCAAAATGACGGATGTCAAAATGACGGATGTCAAAATGACGGATGTCAAAATGACGGATGTCAAAATGACGGATGTCAAAATGACGGATGTCAAAATGACGGATGTCAAAATGACGGATGTCAAAATGACGGATGTCAAAATGACGGATGTCAAAATGACGGATGTCAACATGACGGACGTCAACATGACGGATGTCAAAATGACGGATGTCAAAATGACGGATGCCAAAATGACAGATGTCAAAATGACAGATGTCAAAATGACGGATGTCAAAATGACGGATGTCAAAATGACGGATGTCAAAATGACGGATGTCAAAATGACGGATGTCAAAATGACGGATGTCAAAATGACGGATGTCAAAATGACGGACGTCAACATGACGGATGTAAAAAATGACGGATGTAAAAAATGACGGATGTAAAAAATGACGGATGTCAAAATGACGGACGTCAAAATGACGGATGTCAAAATGACGGATGTCAAAATGACGGATGTCAAAATGACTGATGTCAAAATGACGGATGTCAAAATGACGGATGTCAAAATGACGGATGTCAAAATGACGGATGTCAAAATGACGGATGTCAAAATGACGGATGTCAAAATGACGGATGTCAAAATGACGGACGTCAACATGACGGATGTAAAAAATGACGGATGTAAAAAATGACGGATGTAAAAAATGACGGATGTCAAAATGACGGACGTCAAAATGACGGATGTCAAAATGACGGATGTCAAAATGACGGATGTCAAAATGACGGATGTCAAAATGACGGATGTCAAAATGACGGATGTCAAAATGACGGATGTCAAAATGACGGATGTCAATATGACGGATGTCAAAATGACGGATGTCAAAATGAAGGATGTCAAAATGACGGATGTCAAAATGACGGATGTCAAAATGACGGATGTCAAAATGACGGATGTAAAAAATGACGGATGTAAAAAATGACGGATGTCAAAATGACGGACGTCAAAATGACGGACGTCAAAATGACGGATGTCAACATGACGGATGTAAAAATGACGGATGTCAAAATGACGGATGTCACAATGACAGATGTCAAAAAGACAGATGTCAAAATGACAGATGTAAAAAATGACAAATGTCAAAAATGACAGATGTCAAAAATGACCCATGTCAAAAATGACATGTCCAAATTGACCCATGTCATAAATGACAGATGTCAAAATGCCAGTTGTCAAAATGACAGATGTCAAAATGACGGATGTCAACATGACGGACGTCAACATGACGGATGTCAAAATGACGGATGTCAACATGACGGACGTCAACATGACGGATGTAAAAATGACGGATGTCAAAATGACGGATGTCACAATGACGGATGTCAAAATGACGGATGTCAAAATGACGGATGTCAAAATGACGGATGTCAAAATGACGGATGTCAAAATGACGGATGTCAAAATGACGGATGTCAAAATGACGGATGTCAAAATGACGGATGTCAAAATGACGGATGTCAAAATGACGGATGTCAAAATGACGGATGTAAAAAATGACGGATGTAAAAAATGACGGATGTCAAAATGACGGACGTCAAAATGACATATGTCAAAATGACTGATGTCAAAATGACGGATGTCAAAATGACTGATGTCAAAATGACGGATGTCAAAATGACGGATGTCAAAATGACGGATGTCAAAATGACGGATGTCAAAATGACGGATGTCAAAATGACGGATGTCAAAATGACGGATGTCAAAATGACGGATGTCAAAATGACGGATGTCAAAATGACGGACGTCAACATGACGGATGTAAAAAATGACGGATGTAAAAAATGACGGATGTAAAAAATGACGGATGTCAAAATGACGGACGTCAAAATGACGGATGTCAAAATGACGGATGTCAAAATGACGGATGTCAAAATGACGGATGTCAAAATGACGGATGTCAAAATGACGGATGTCAAAATGACGGATGTCAAAATGACGGATGTCAATATGACGGATGTCAAAATGACGGATGTCAAAATGACGGATGTCAAAATGACGGATGTCAAAATGACGGATGTCAAAATGACGGATGTCAAAATGACGGATGTAAAAAATGACGGATGTAAAAAATGACGGATGTCAAAATGACGGACGTCAAAATGACATATGTCAAAATGACTGATGTCAAAATGACGGATGTCAAAATGACGGATGTCAAAATGACGGATGTCAAAATGACGGATGTCAAAATGACGGATGTTAAAATGACGGATGTCAAAATGACGGATGTCAAAATGACGGATGTCAAAATGACAGATGTAAAAAATGACAAATGTCAAAAATGACAGATGTCAAAAATGACCCATGTCAAAAATGACATGTCCAAATTGACCCATGTCATAAATGACAGATGTCAAAATGACAGATGTCAAAATGCCAGTTGTCAAAATGACAGATGTCAAAATGACGGATGTCAACATGACGGACGTCAACATGACGGATGTAAAAATGACGGATGTCAAAATGACGGATGTCAAAATGACGGATGTCAAAATGACGGATGTCAAAATAACGGATGTCAAAATGACGGATGTCAAAATGACGGATGTAAAAAATTACGGATGTAAAAAATGACGGATGTCAAAATGACGAACGTCAAAATGACGGATGTCAAAATGACGGATGTCAAAATGACGGATGTCAAAATGACGGATGTCAAAATGACGGATGTCAAAATGACAGATGTCAAAATGACGGATGTCAAAATGACGGATGTCAACATGACGGATGTAAAAATGACGGATGTCAAAATGACAGATGTCAAAAAGACAGATGTCAAAATGACAGATGTAAAAAATGACAAATGTCAAAAATGACAGATGTCAAAAATGACCCATGTCAAAAATGACATGTCCAAATTGACCCATGTCATAAATGACAGATGTCAAAATGCCAGTTGTCAAAATGACACATGTCAAAATGACGGATGTCAACATGACGGACGTCAACATGACGGATGTCAAAATGACGGATGTCAAAATGACGGATGCCAAAATGACAAATGTCAAAATGACAGATGTCAAAATGACGGATGTCAACATGACGGACGTCAAAATGACAGATGTCAAAATAACAGATGTCAAAATGACGGATGTCAAAATGACGGATGTCAAAATGACGGATGTCAAAATGACGGATGTCAAAATGACGGATGTCAAAATGACGGATGTCAAAATGACGGATGTCAAAATGACGGATGTCAAAATGACATATGTCAAAATGACGGATGTCAAAATGACGGATGTCAAAATGACGGATGTCAAAATGACGGATGTCAAAATGACGGATGTCAAAATGACGGATGTCAAAATGACGGATGTCAAAATGACGGATGTCAAAATGACGGATGTCAAAATGACGGATGTCAAAATGACGGATGTCAAAATGACATATGTCAAAATGACGGATGTCAAAATGACGGATGTCAAAATGACGGATGTCAAAATGACGGATGTCAAAATGACGGATGTCAACATGACGGACGTCAAAATGACAGATGTCAAAATAACAGATGTCAAAATGACGGATGTCAAAATGACGGATGTCAAAATGACGGATGTCAAAATGACGGATGTCAAAATGACGGATGTCAAAATGACGGATGTCAAAATGACGGATGTCAAAATGACGGATGTCAAAATGACATATGTCAAAATGACGGACGTCAAAATGACGGATGTCAAAATGACGGATGTCAAAATGACGGATGTCAAAATGACGGATGTCAAAATGACGGATGTCAAAATGACATATGTCAAAATGACGGATGTCAAAATGACGGATGTCAAAATGACGGATGTCAAAATGACGGATGTCAAAATGACGGATGTCAAAATGACATATGTCAAAATGACGGATGTCAAAATGACGGATGTCAAAATGACGGATGTCAAAATGACAGATGTCAAAAAGACAGATGTCAAAATGACAGATGTAAAAAATGACAAATGTCAAAAATGACAGATGTCAAAAATGACCCATGTCAAAAATGACATGTCCAAATTGACCCATGTCATAAATGACAGATGTCAAAATGACAGATGTCAAAATGACGGACGTCAACATGACGGATGTCAAAATGACGGATGTCAAAATGACGGATGTCAAAATGACGGATGTCAAAATGACGGATGTCAAAATGACTGATGTCAAAATGACGGATGTCAAAATGACGGATGTCAAAATGACGGATGTCAAAATGACGGATGTCAAAATGACGGATGTCAAAATGACATATGTCAAAATGACGGATGTCAAAATGACGGATGTCAAAATGACGGATGTCAAAATGACAGATGTCAAAAAGACAGATGTCAAAATGACAGATGTAAAAAATGACAAATGTCAAAAATGACAGATGTCAAAAATGACCCATGTCAAAAATGACATGTCCAAATTGACCCATGTCATAAATGACAGATGTCAAAATGACAGATGTCAACATGACGGACGTCAAAATGACGGATGTCAAAATAACGGATGTCAAAATGACAGATGTCAAAATGACAGATGTCAAAATGACAGATGTCAAAATGACGGATGTCAAAATGACGGATGTCAACATGACGGACGTCAACATGACGGATGTCAAAATGACGGATGTCAAAATGACGGATGTCAAAATGACGGATGTCAAAATGACGGATGTCAAAATGACGGATGTCAAAATGACGGATGTCAAAATGACGGATGTCAAAATGACTGATGTCAAAATGACGGATGTCAAAATGACGGATGTCAAAATGACGGATGTCAAAATGACGGATGTAAAAAATGACGGATGTAAAAAATGACGGATGTAAAAAATGACGGATGTCAAAATGACGGACGTCAAAATGACGGATGTCAAAATGACGGATGTCAAAATGACGGATGTCAAAATGACGGATGTCAAAATGACGGATGTCAAAATAACATATGTCAAAATGACGGATGTCAAAATGACGGATGTCAAAATGACTGATGTCAAAATGACGGATGTCAAAATGACGGATGTCAAAATGACAGATGTCAAAAAGACAGATGTCAAAATGACAGATGTAAAAAATGACAAATGTCAAAAATGACAGATGTCAAAAATGACCCATGTCAAAAATGACATGTCCAAATTGACCCATGTCATAAATGACAGATGTCAAAATGCCAGTTGTCAAAATGACAGATGTCAAAATGACGGATGTCAACATGACGGATGTCAAAATGACGGATGTCAAAATGACGGATGTCAAAATGACGGATGTCAAAATGACGGATGTCAAAATGACGGATGTCAAAATGACGGATGTCAAAATGACGGATGTCAAAATGACGGATGTCAAAATGACGGATGTCAAAATGACGGATGTCAAAATGACGGATGTCAAAATGACGGATGTCAAAATGACGGATGTCAAAATGACGGATGTCAAAATGACGGATGTCAAAATGACGGATGTCAAAATGACGGATGTCAAAATGACGGATGTCAACATGACGGACGTCAACATGACGGATGTCAAAATGACGGATGTCAAAATGACGGATGCCAAAATGACAGATGTCAAAATGACAGATGTCAAAAAGACAGATGTCAAAATGACAGATGTAAAAAATGACAAATGTCAAAAATGACAGATGTCAAAAATGACCCATGTCAAAAATGACATGTCCAAATTGACCCATGTCATAAATGACAGATGTCAAAATGACAGATGTCAAAATGACGGACGTCAACATGACGGATGTCAAAATGACGGATGTCAAAATGACGGATGTCAAAATGACGGATGTCAAAATGACGGATGTCAAAATGACTAATGTCAAAATGACGGATGTCAAAATGACGGATGTCAAAATGACGGATGTCAAAATGACGGATGTCAAAATGACGGATGTCAAAATGACATATGTCAAAATGACGGATGTCAAAATGACGGATGTCAAAATGACGGATGTCAAAATGACAGATGTCAAAAAGACAGATGTCAAAATGACATGTAAAAAATGACAAATGTCAAAAATGACAGATGTCAAAAATGACCCATGTCAAAAATGACATGTCCAAATTGACCCATGTCATAAATGACAGATGTCAAAATGACAGATGTCAACATGACGGACGTCAACATGACGGATGTCAAAATGACGGATGTCAAAATGACGGATGTCAAAATGACGGATGTCAAAATGACGGATGTCAAAATGACTGATGTCAAAATGACGGATGTCAAAATGACGGATGTCAAAATGACGGATGTCAAAATGGCGGAAGTAAAAAATGACAGATGTCAAAATAACGGATGTCAAAATGACGGATGTCAAAATGACGGATGTCAAAATGACGGATGTAAAAAATGACGGATATAAAAAATGACGGATGTCAAAATGACGGACGTCAAAATGACATATGTCAAAATGACTGATGTCAAAATGACGGATGTCAAAATGACGGATGTCAAAATGACTGATGTCAAAATGACGGATGTCAAAATGACGGATGTCAAAATGACTGATGTCAAAATGGCGGAAGTAAAAAATGACAGATGTCAAAATGACAGATGTCAAAATGACATATGTCAAAATGACAGATGTCAAAATGACGGATGTCAAAATGGCAGATGTCAAAATGACGGATGTCAAAATGACATATGTCAAAATGTCGGATGTCAAAATGACGGATGTCATAATGACGGATGTCAAAATGACATATGTCAAAATGACAGATGTAAAAAATGACAAATGTCAAAAATGACAGATGTCAAAAATGACCCATGTCAAAAATGACATGTCCAAATTGACCCATGTCATAAATGACATATGTCAAAATGACGGATGTCAAAATGACAGATGTCAAAATGACAGATGTCAAAATGACAGATGTCAAAATAACAGATGTCAAAATGACGGATGTCAAAATGACGGATGTCAAAATGACATATGTCAAAATGTCGGATGTCAAAATGACGGATGTCAAAATGACTGATGTCAAAATGACGGATGTCAAAATGACAGATGTCAAAATGACAGATGTCAAAATGACAGATGTCAAAATGACTGATGTCAAAATGACGGATGTCATAATGACGGATGTCAAAATGACGGATGTTAAAATGACGGATGTCAAAATGACGGATGTCAAAATGACGGATGTCAAAATGACAGATGTCAAAATGACGGATGTTAAAATGACGGATGTCAAAATGACGGATGTCAAAATGACGGATGTCAAAATGACGGATGTCAAAATGACGGATGTTAAAATGACGGATGTCAAAATGACGGATGTCAAAATGACGGATGTCAAAATGACAGATGTAAAAAATGACAAATGTCAAAAATGACAGATGTCAAAAATGACCCATGTCAAAAATGACATGTCCAAATTGACCCATGTCATAAATGACAGATGTCAAAATGACAGATGTCAAAATGCCAGTTGTCAAAATGACAGATGTCAAAATGACGGATGTCAACATGACGGACGTCAACATGACGGATGTAAAAATGACGGATGTCAAAATGACGGATGTCAAAATGACGGATGTCAAAATGACGGATGTCAAAATGACGGATGTCAAAATAACGGATGTCAAAATGACGGATGTCAAAATGACGGATGTAAAAAATGACGGATGTAAAAAATGACGGATGTCAAAATGACGGACGTCAAAATGACGGATGTCAAAATGACGGATGTCAAAATGACGGATGTCAAAATGACGGATGTCAAAATGACGGATGTCAAAATGACAGATGTCAAAATGACGGATGTCAAAATGACGGATGTCAACATGACGGACGTCAACATGACGGATGTAAAAATGACGGATGTCAAAATGACGGATGTCAAAATGACGGATGTCAACATGACGGACGTCAACATGACGGATGTAAAAATGACGGATGTCAAAATGACGGATGTCACAATGACAGATGTCAAAAAGACAGATGTCAAAATGACAGATGTAAAAAATGACAAATGTCAAAAATGACAGATGTCAAAAATGACCCATGTCAAAAATGACATGTCCAAATTGACCCATGTCATAAATGACAGATGTCAAAATGCCAATTGTCAAAATGACAGATGTCAAAATGACGGATGTCAACATGACGGACGTCAACATGACGGATGTCAAAATGACGGATGTCAAAATGACGGATGCCAAAATGACAGATGTCAAAATGACAGATGTCAAAATGACGGATGTCAAAATGACGGATGTCAAAATGACGGATGTCAAAATGACGGATGTCAAAATGACGGATGTCAAAATGACGGATGTCAAAATGACGGATGTCAAAATGACGGATGTCAAAATGACGGATGTCAAAATGACGGACGTCAACATGACGGATGTAAAAAATGACGGATGTAAAAAATGACGGATGTAAAAAATGACGGATGTCAAAATGACGGACGTCAAAATGACGGATGTCAAAATGACGGATGTCAAAATGACGGATGTCAAAATGACTGATGTCAAAATGACGGATGTCAAAATGACGGATGTCAAAATGACGGATGTCAAAATGACGGATGTCAAAATGACGGATGTCAAAATGACGGATGTCAAAATGACGGACGTCAACATGACGGATGTAAAAAATGACGGATGTAAAAAATGACGGATGTAAAAAATGACGGATGTAAAAAATGACGGATGTCAAAATGACGGACGTCAAAATGACGGATGTCAAAATGACGGATGTCAAAATGACGGATGTCAAAATGACGGATGTCAAAATGACGGATGTCAAAATGACGGATGTCAAAATGACGGATGTCAAAATGACGGATGTCAATATGACGGATGTCAAAATGACGGATGTCAAAATGACGGATGTCAAAATGACGGATGTCAAAATGACGGATGTCAAAATGACGGATGTCAAAATGACGGATGTAAAAAATGACGGATGTAAAAAATGACGGATGTCAAAATGACGGACGTCAAAATGACGGACGTCAAAATGACGGATGTCAACATGACGGATGTCAAAATGACGGATGTCACAATGACAGATGTCAAAAAGACAGATGTCAAAATGACAGATGTAAAAAATGACAAATGTCAAAAATGACAGATGTCAAAAATGACCCATGTCAAAAATGACATGTCCAAATTGACCCATGTCATAAATGACAGATGTCAAAATGCCAGTTGTCAAAATGACAGATGTCAAAATGACGGATGTCAACATGACGGACGTCAACATGACGGATGTCAAAATGACGGATGTCAACATGACGGACGTCAACATGACGGATGTAAAAATGACGGATGTCAAAATGACGGATGTCACAATGACGGATGTCAAAATGACGGATGTCAAAATGACGGATGTCAAAATGACGGATGTCAAAATGACGGATGTCAAAATGACGGATGTCAAAATGACGGATGTCAAAATGACGGATGTCAAAATGACGGATGTCAAAATGACGGATGTAAAAAATGACGGATGTAAAAAATGACGGATGTCAAAATGACGGACGTCAAAATGACATATGTCAAAATGACTGATGTCAAAATGACGGATGTCAAAATGACTGATGTCAAAATGACGGATGTCAAAATGACGGATGTCAAAATGACGGATGTCAAAATGACGGATGTCAAAATGACGGATGTCAAAATGACGGATGTCAAAATGACGGATGTCAAAATGACGGACGTCAACATGACGGATGTAAAAAATGACGGATGTAAAAAATGACGGATGTCAAAATGACGGACGTCAAAATGACGGATGTCAAAATGACGGATGTCAAAATGACGGATGTCAAAATGACGGATGTCAAAATGACGGATGTCAAAATGACGGATGTCAAAATGACGGATGTCAAAATGACGGATGTCAATATGACGGATGTCAAAATGACGGATGTCAAAATGACGGATGTCAAAATGACGGATGTCAAAATGACGGATGTCAAAATGACGGATGTCAAAATGACGGATGTAAAAAATGACGGATGTAAAAAATGACGGATGTCAAAATGACGGACGTCAAAATGACATATGTCAAAATGACTGATGTCAAAATGACGGATGTCAAAATGACGGATGTCAAAATGACTGATGTCAAAATGACGGATGTCAAAATGACGGATGTCAAAATGACGGATGTCAAAATGACGGATGTCAAAATGACGGATGTCAAAATGACGGATGTAAAAAATGACGGATATAAAAAATGACGGATGTCAACATGACGGATGTCAAAATGACGGATGTAAAAATGACGGATGTCAAAATGACGGATGTCAAAATGACGGATGTCAAAATGACGGATGTCAAAATGACGGATGTCAAAATGACGGATGTCAAAATGACTGATGTCAAAATGACGGATGTCAAAATGACAGATGTCAAAATGACAGATGTCAAAATGACAGATGTCAAAATGACGGATGTCAAAATGACGGATGTCAACATGACGGACGTCAACATGACGGATGTCAAAATGACGGATGTCAAAATGACGGATGTCAAAATGACGGATGTCAAAATGACGGATGTCAAAATGACGGATGTCAAAATGACGGATGTCAAAATGACGGATGTCAAAATGACGGATGTAAAAAATGACGGATGTCAAAATGACGGACGTCAAAATGACATATGTCAAAATGACTGATGTCAAAATGACGGATGTCAAAATGACGGATGTCAAAATGACGGATGTCAAAATGACTGATGTCAAAATGACGGATGTCAAAATGACGGATGTCAAAATGACGGATGTCAAAATGACTGATGTCAAAATGGCGGAAGTAAAAAATGACAGATGTCAAAATGACAGATGTCAAAATGACATATGTCAAAATGACAGATGTCAAAATGACTGATGTCAAAATGACGGATGTCAAAATGACAGATGTCAAAATGACAGATGTCAAAATGACAGATGTCAAAATGACGGATGTCAAAATGACGGATGTCAACATGACGGACGTCAACATGACGGATGTCAAAATGACGGATGTCAAAATGACGGATGTCAAAATGACGGATGTCAAAATGACGGATGTCAAAATGACGGATGTTAAAATGACGGATGTCAAAATGACAGATGTCAAAATGACGGATGTCAAAATGACGGATGTCAAAATGACGGATGTCAAAATGACGGATGTCAAAATGACGGATGTCAAAATGACTGATGTCAAAATGACGGATGTCAAAATGACATATGTCAAAATGACAGATGTCAAAATGACGGATGTCAAAATGACGGATGTCAAAATGACGGATGTCAAAATGACGGATGTCAAAATGGCGGAAGTAAAAAATGACAGATGTCAAAATAACAGATGTCAAAATGACGGATGTCAAAATGACGGATGTCAAAATGACATATGTCAAAATGACGGATGTTAAAATGACGGATGTCAAAATGACTGATGTCAAAATGACGGATGTCAAAATGACAGATGTCAAAATGACAGATGTCAAAATGAGAGATGTCAAAATGACGGATGTCAAAATGACGGATGTCATAATGACGGATGTCAAAATGACGGATGTTAAAATGACGGATGTCAAAATGACGGATGTCAAAATGACGGATGTCAAAATGACAGATGTCAAAATGACGGATGTTAAAATGACGGATGTCAAAATGACGGATGTCAAAATGACGGATGTCAAAATGACGGATGTCAAAATGACAGATGTAAAAAATGACAAATGTCAAAAATGACAGATGTCAAAAATGACCCATGTCAAAAATGACATGTCCAAATTGACCCATGTCATAAATGACAGATGTCAAAATGACAGATGTCAAAATGCCAGTTGTCAAAATGACAGATGTCAAAATGACGGATGTCAACATGACGGACGTCAACATGACGGATGTAAAAATGACGGATGTCAAAATGACGGATGTCAAAATGACGGATGTCAAAATGACGGATGTCAAAATGACTGATGTCAAAATGACGGATGTCAAAATAACGGATGTCAAAATGACGGATGTCAAAATGACGGATGTCAAAATGACGGATGTCAACATGACGGACGTCAACATGACGGATGTCAAAATGACGGATGTCAAAATGACGGATGTCAAAATGACGGATGTCAAAATGACGGATGTCAAAATGACGGATGTCAAAATGACGGATGTCAAAATGACGGATGTAAAAAATGACGGATATAAAAAATGACGGATGTCAAAATGACGGATGTCAAAATGACGGATGTCAAAATGACGGATGTCAAAATGACGGATGTCAAAATGACGGATGTCAAAATGACGGATGTCAAAATGACGGATGTCAAAATGACGGATGTCAATATGACGGATGTCAAAATGACGGATGTCAAAATGACGGATGTCAAAATGACGGATGTCAAAATGACGGATGTCAAAATGACGGATGTCAAAATGACGGATGTAAAAATGACGGATGTCAAAATGACTGATGTCAAAATGACGGATGTCAAAATGACAGATGTCAAAATGACAGATGTCAAAATGAGAGATGTCAAAATGACGGATGTCAAAATGACGGATGTCAAAATGACGGATGTCAACATGACGGACGTCAACATGACGGATGTAAAAATGACGGATGTCAAAATGACGGATGTCACAATGACAGATGTCAAAAAGACAGATGTCAAAATGACAGATGTAAAAAATGACAAATGTCAAAAATGACAGATGTCAAAAATGACCCATGTCAAAAATGACATGTCCAAATTGACCCATGTCATAAATGACAGATGTCAAAATGCCAGTTGTCAAAATGACAGATGTCAAAATGACGGATGTCAACATGACGGACGTCAACATGACGGATGTCAAAATGACGGATGTCAAAATGACGGATGCCAAAATGACAGATGTCAAAATGACAGATGTCAAAATGACGGATGTCAAAATGACGGATGTCAAAATGACGGATGTCAAAATGACGGATGTCAAAATGACGGATGTCAAAATGACGGATGTCAAAATGACGGATGTCAAAATGACGGATGTCAAAATGACAGACGTCAACATGACGGATGTAAAAAATGACGGATGTAAAAAATGACGGATGTAAAAAATGACGGATGTCAAAATGACGGACGTCAAAATGACGGATGTCAAAATGACGGATGTCAAAATGACGGATGTCAAAATGACTGATGTCAAAATGACGGATGTCAAAATGACGGATGTCAAAATGACGGATGTCAAAATGACGGATGTCAAAATGACGGATGTCAAAATGACGGATGTCAAAATGACGGATGTCAAAATGACGGACGTCAACATGACGGATGTAAAAAATGACGGATGTAAAAAATGACGGATGTAAAAAATGACGGATGTCAAAATGACGGACGTCAAAATGACGGATGTCAAAATGACGGATGTCAAAATGACGGATGTCAAAATGACGGATGTCAAAATGACGGATGTCAAAATGACGGATGTCAAAATGACGGATGTCAAAATGACGGATGTCAATATGACGGATGTCAAAATGACGGATGTCAAAATGACGGATGTCAAAATGACGGATGTCAAAATGACGGATGTCAAAATGACGGATGTCAAAATGACGGATGTAAAAAATGACGGATGTAAAAAATGACGGATGTCAAAATGACGGACGTCAAAATGACGGACGTCAAAATGACGGATGTCAACATGACGGATGTCAAAATGACGGATGTCACAATGACAGATGTCAAAAAGACAGATGTCAAAATGACAGATGTAAAAAATGACAAATGTCAAAAATGACAGATGTCAAAAATGACCCATGTCAAAAATGACATGTCCAAATTGACCCATGTCATAAATGACAGATGTCAAAATGCCAGTTGTCAAAATGACAGATGTCAAAATGACGGATGTCAACATGACGGACGTCAACATGACGGATGTCAAAATGACGGATGTCAACATGACGGACGTCAACATGACGGATGTAAAAATGACGGATGTCAAAATGACGGATGTCACAATGACGGATGTCAAAATGACGGATGTCAAAATGACGGATGTCAAAATGACGGATGTCAAAATGACGGATGTCAAAATGACGGATGTCAAAATGACGGATGTCAAAATGACGGATGTCAAAATGACGGATGTCAAAATGACGGATGTCAAAATGACGGATGTAAAAAATGACGGATGTAAAAAATGACGGATGTCAAAATGACGGACGTCAAAATGACATATGTCAAAATGACTGATGTCAAAATGACGGATGTCAAAATGACTGATGTCAAAATGACGGATGTCAAAATGACGGATGTCAAAATGACGGATGTCAAAATGACGGATGTCAAAATGACGGATGTCAAAATGACGGATGTCAAAATGACGGATGTCAAAATGACGGACGTCAACATGACGGATGTAAAAAATGACGGATGTAAAAAATGACGGATGTCAAAATGACGGACGTCAAAATGACGGATGTCAAAATGACGGATGTCAAAATGACGGATGTCAAAATGACGGATGTCAAAATGACGGATGTCAAAATGACGGATGTCAAAATGACGGATGTCAAAATGACGGATGTCAATATGACGGATGTCAAAATGACGGATGTCAAAATGACGGATGTCAAAATGACGGATGTCAAAATGACGGATGTCAAAATGACGGATGTCAAAATGACGGATGTAAAAAATGACGGATGTAAAAAATGACGGATGTCAAAATGACGGACGTCAAAATGACATATGTCAAAATGACTGATGTCAAAATGACGGATGTCAAAATGACGGATGTCAAAATGACTGATGTCAAAATGACGGATGTCAAAATGACGGATGTCAAAATGACGGATGTCAAAATGACGGATGTCAAAATGACGGATGTCAAAATGACGGATGTAAAAAATGACGGATATAAAAAATGACGGATGTCAACATGACGGATGTCAAAATGACGGATGTAAAAATGACGGATGTCAAAATGACGGATGTCAAAATGACGGATGTCAAAATGACGGATGTCAAAATGACGGATGTCAAAATGACGGATGTCAAAATGACTGATGTCAAAATGACGGATGTCAAAATGACAGATGTCAAAATGACAGATGTCAAAATGACAGATGTCAAAATGACGGATGTCAAAATGACGGATGTCAACATGACGGACGTCAACATGACGGATGTCAAAATGACGGATGTCAAAATGACGGATGTCAAAATGACGGATGTCAAAATAAAGGATGTCAAAATGACGGATGTCAAAATGACGGATGTCAAAATGACGGATGTCAAAATGACGGATGTAAAAAATGACGGATGTCAAAATGACGGACGTCAAAATGACATATGTCAAAATGACTGATGTCAAAATGACGGATGTCAAAATGACGGATGTCAAAATGACGGATGTCAAAATGACTGATGTCAAAATGACGGATGTCAAAATGACGGATGTCAAAATGACGGATGTCAAAATGACTGATGTCAAAATGGCGGAAGTAAAAAATGACAGATGTCAAAATGACAGATGTCAAAATGACATATGTCAAAATGACAGATGTCAAAATGACTGATGTCAAAATGACGGATGTCAAAATGACAGATGTCAAAATGACAGATGTCAAAATGACAGATGTCAAAATGACGGATGTCAAAATGACGGATGTCAACATGACGGACGTCAACATGACGGATGTCAAAATGACGGATGTCAAAATGACGGATGTCAAAATGACGGATGTCAAAATGACGGATGTCAAAATGACGGATGTTAAAATGACGGATGTCAAAATGACAGATGTCAAAATGACGGATGTCAAAATGACGGATGTCAAAATGACGGATGTCAAAATGACGGATGTCAAAATGACGGATGTCAAAATGACTGATGTCAAAATGACGGATGTCAAAATGACATATGTCAAAATGACAGATGTCAAAATGACGGATGTCAAAATGACGGATGTCAAAATGACGGATGTCAAAATGGCGGAAGTAAAAAATGACAGATGTCAAAATAACAGATGTCAAAATGACGGATGTCAAAATGACGGATGTCAAAATGACATATGTCAAAATGACGGATGTCAAAATGACGGATGTCAAAATGACTGATGTCAAAATGACGGATGTCAAAATGACAGATGTCAAAATGACAGATGTCAAAATGAGAGATGTCAAAATGACGGATGTCAAAATGACGGATGTCATAATGACGGATGTCAAAATGACGGATGTTAAAATGACGGATGTCAAAATGACGGATGTCAAAATGACGGATGTCAAAATGACAGATGTCAAAATGACGGATGTTAAAATGACGGATGTCAAAATGACGGATGTCAAAATGACGGATGTCAAAATGACGGATGTCAAAATGACAGATGTAAAAAATGACAAATGTCAAAAATGACAGATGTCAAAAATGACCCATGTCAAAAATGACATGTCCAAATTGACCCATGTCATAAATGACAGATGTCAAAATGACAGATGTCAAAATGCCAGTTGTCAAAATGACAGATGTCAAAATGACGGATGTCAACATGACGGACGTCAACATGACGGATGTAAAAATGACGGATGTCAAAATGACGGATGTCAAAATGACGGATGTCAAAATGACGGATGTCAAAATGACTGATGTCAAAATGACGGATGTCAAAATAACGGATGTCAAAATGACGGATGTCAAAATGACGGATGTCAAAATGACGGATGTCAACATGACGGACGTCAACATGACGGATGTCAAAATGACGGATGTCAAAATGACGGATGTCAAAATGACGGATGTCAAAATGACGGATGTCAAAATGACGGATGTCAAAATGACGGATGTCAAAATGACGGATGTAAAAAATGACGGATATAAAAAATGACGGATGTCAAAATGACGGATGTAAAAATGACGGATGTCAAAATGACGGATGTCAAAATGACGGATGTCAAAATGACGGATGTCAAAATGACGGATGTCAAAATGACTGATGTCAAAATGAAGGATGTCAAAATAACGGATGTCAAAATGACAGATGTCAAAATGACGGATGTCAAAATGACGGATGTCAACATGACGGACGTCAACATGACGGATGTCAAAATGACGGATGTCAAAATGACGGATGTCAAAATGACGGATGTCAAAATGACGGATGTCAAAATGACGGATGTCAAAATGACGGATGTCAAAATGGCGGAAGTAAAAAATGACAGATGTCAAAATGACGGATGTCAAAATGACGGATGTCAAAATGACGGATGTCAAAATGACGGATGTAAAAAATGACGGATATAAAAAATGACGGATGTCAAAATGACGGATGTCAAAATAACGGATGTCAAAATAACGGATGTCAAAATGACAGATGTCAAAATGACGGATGTCAAAATGACGGATGTCAACATGACGGACGTCAACATGACGGATGTCAAAATGACGGATGTCAAAATGACGGATGTCAAAATGACGGATGTCAACATGACGGATGTCAAAATGACGGATGTCAAAATGACGGATGTCAAAATGACGGATGTCAAAATGACGGATGTCAAAATGACGGATGTCAAAATGACGGATGTCAAAATGACGGATGTCAAAATGACGGATGTCAAAATGACATATGTCAAAATGACGGATGTCAAAATGACTGATGTCAAAATGACGGATGTCAAAATGACGGATGTCAAAATGACGGATGTCAAAATGACGGATGTTAAAATGACGGACGTCAACATGACGGATGTAAAAATGACGGATGTTAAAATGACGGATGTCAAAATGACGGATGTCAAAATGACGGATGTCAAAATGACGGATGTCAAAATGACGGATGTCAAAATGACGGATGTAAAAAATGACGGATGTCAAAATGACGGATGTCAAAATGACGGATGTCAAAATGACGGATGTCAAAATGACGGATGTAAAAAATGACGGATGTAAAAAATGACGGATGTCAAAATGACGGATGTCAAAATGACGGATGTCAAAATGACGGATGTCAAAATGACGGATGTAAAAAATGACGGATGTAAAAAATGACGGATGTAAAAAATGACGGATGTCAAAATGACGGACGTCAAAATGACGGATGTCAAAATGACGGATGTCAAAATGACGGATGTCAAAATGACGGATGTCAAAATGACGGATGTCAAAATGACATATGTCAAAATGACGGATGTCAAAATGACGGATGTCAAAATGACTGATGTCAAAATGACGGATGTCAAAATGACGGATGTCAAAATGACAGATGTCAAAAAGACAGATGTCAAAATGACAGATGTAAAAAATGACAAATGTAAAAAATGACAGATGTCAAAAATGACCCATGTCAAAAATGACATGTCCAAATTGACCCATGTCATAAATGACAGATGTCAAAATGCCAGTTGTCAAAATGACAGATGTCAAAATGACGGATGTCAACATGACGGACGTCAACATGACGGATGTCAAAATGACGGATGTCAAAATGACGGATGCCAAAATGACAGATGTCAAAATGACAGATGTCAAAATGACGGATGTCAACATGACGGACGTCAAAATGACAGATGTCAAAATAACAGATGTCAAAATGACGGATGTCAAAATGACGGATGTCAAAATGACGGATGTCAAAATGACGGATGTCAAAATGACGGATGTCAAAATGACGGATGTCAAAATGACGGATGTCAAAATGACGGATGTCAAAATGACGGATGTCAAAATGACGGATGTTAAAATGACGGACGTCAACATGACGGATGTAAAAATGACGGATGTCAAAATGACGGATGTCAAAATGACGGATGTCAAAATGACTGATGTCAAAATGACGGATGTCAAAATGACGGATGTCAAAATGACGGATGTCAAAATGACGGATGTAAAAAATGACGGATGTAAAAAATGACGGATGTAAAAAATGACGGATGTCAAAATGACGGACGTCAAAATGACTAATGTCAAAATGACGGATGTCAAAATGACGGATGTCAAAATGACGGATGTCAAAATGACGGATGTCAAAATGACGGATGTCAAAATGACATATGTCAAAATGACGGATGTCAAAATGACGGATGTCAAAATGACTGATGTCAAAATGACGGATGTCAAAATGACGGATGTCAAAATGACAGATGTCAAAATGACGGATGTCAAAATGACGGATGTCAAAATGACGGATGTCAAAATGACGGATGTCAAAATGACGGATGTCAAAATGACGGATGTTAAAATGACGGATGTCAAAATGACAGATGTCAAAATGACGGATGTCAAAATGACGGATGTCAAAATGACGGATGTCAAAATGACGGATGTCAAAATGACGGATGTCAAAATGACTGATGTCAAAATGACGGATGTCAAAATGACATATGTCAAAATGACAGATGTCAAAATGACGGATGTCAAAATGACGGATGTCAAAATGACGGATGTCAAAATGGCGGAAGTAAAAAATGACAGATGTCAAAATAACAGATGTCAAAATGACGGATGTCAAAATGACGGATGTCAAAATGACATATGTCAAAATGACGGATGTCAAAATGACGGATGTCAAAATGACTGATGTCAAAATGACGGATGTCAAAATGACAGATGTCAAAATGACAGATGTCAAAATGAGAGATGTCAAAATGACGGATGTCAAAATGACGGATGTCATAATGACGGATGTCAAAATGACGGATGTTAAAATGACGGATGTCAAAATGACGGATGTCAAAATGACGGATGTCAAAATGACAGATGTCAAAATGACGGATGTTAAAATGACGGATGTCAAAATGACGGATGTCAAAATGACGGATGTCAAAATGACGGATGTCAAAATGACAGATGTAAAAAATGACAAATGTCAAAAATGACAGATGTCAAAAATGACCCATGTCAAAAATGACATGTCCAAATTGACCCATGTCATAAATGACAGATGTCAAAATGACAGATGTCAAAATGCCAGTTGTCAAAATGACAGATGTCAAAATGACGGATGTCAACATGACGGACGTCAACATGACGGATGTAAAAATGACGGATGTCAAAATGACGGATGTCAAAATGACGGATGTCAAAATGACGGATGTCAAAATGACTGATGTCAAAATGACGGATGTCAAAATAACGGATGTCAAAATGACGGATGTCAAAATGACGGATGTCAAAATGACGGATGTCAACATGACGGACGTCAACATGACGGATGTCAAAATGACGGATGTCAAAATGACGGATGTCAAAATGACGGATGTCAAAATGACGGATGTCAAAATGACGGATGTCAAAATGACGGATGTCAAAATGACGGATGTAAAAAATGACGGATATAAAAAATGACGGATGTCAAAATG
This sequence comes from Brassicogethes aeneus, assembly GCA_921294245.1. Classification (NCBI taxonomy): domain Eukaryota; kingdom Metazoa; phylum Arthropoda; class Insecta; order Coleoptera; family Nitidulidae; genus Brassicogethes; species Brassicogethes aeneus. The sequence continues at coordinate 60,341,135 of OV121132.1, forward strand.
ACGGATGTAAAAATGACGGATGTCAAAATGACGGATGTCAAAATGACGGATGTCAAAATGACGGATGTCAAAATGACGGATGTCAAAATGACTGATGTCAAAATGAAGGATGTCAAAATAACGGATGTCAAAATGACAGATGTCAAAATGACGGATGTCAAAATGACGGATGTCAACATGACGGACGTCAACATGACGGATGTCAAAATGACGGATGTCAAAATGACGGATGTCAAAATGACGGATGTCAAAATGACGGATGTCAAAATGACGGATGTCAAAATGACGGATGTCAAAATGGCGGAAGTAAAAAATGACAGATGTCAAAATGACGGATGTCAAAATGACGGATGTCAAAATGACGGATGTCAAAATGACGGATGTCAAAATGACGGATGTAAAAAATGACGGATATAAAAAATGACGGATGTCAAAATGACGGATGTCAAAATAACGGATGTCAAAATAACGGATGTCAAAATGACAGATGTCAAAATGACGGATGTCAAAATGACGGATGTCAACATGACGGACGTCAACATGACGGATGTCAAAATGACGGATGTCAAAATGACGGATGTCAAAATGACGGATGTCAACATGACGGATGTCAAAATGACGGATGTCAAAATGACGGATGTCAAAATGACGGATGTCAAAATGACGGATGTCAAAATGACGGATGTCAAAATGACGGATGTCAAAATGACGGATGTCAAAATGACGGATGTCAAAATGACATATGTCAAAATGACGGATGTCAAAATGACTGATGTCAAAATGACGGATGTCAAAATGACGGATGTCAAAATGACGGATGTCAAAATGACGGATGTTAAAATGACGGACGTCAACATGACGGATGTAAAAATGACGGATGTTAAAATGACGGATGTCAAAATGACGGATGTCAAAATGACGGATGTCAAAATGACGGATGTCAAAATGACGGATGTCAAAATGACGGATGTAAAAAATGACGGATGTCAAAATGACGGATGTCAAAATGACGGATGTCAAAATGACGGATGTCAAAATGACGGATGTAAAAAATGACGGATGTAAAAAATGACGGATGTCAAAATGACGGATGTCAAAATGACGGATGTCAAAATGACGGATGTCAAAATGACGGATGTAAAAAATGACGGATGTAAAAAATGACGGATGTAAAAAATGACGGATGTCAAAATGACGGACGTCAAAATGACGGATGTCAAAATGACGGATGTCAAAATGACGGATGTCAAAATGACGGATGTCAAAATGACGGATGTCAAAATGACATATGTCAAAATGACGGATGTCAAAATGACGGATGTCAAAATGACTGATGTCAAAATGACGGATGTCAAAATGACGGATGTCAAAATGACAGATGTCAAAAAGACAGATGTCAAAATGACAGATGTAAAAAATGACAAATGTAAAAAATGACAGATGTCAAAAATGACCCATGTCAAAAATGACATGTCCAAATTGACCCATGTCATAAATGACAGATGTCAAAATGCCAGTTGTCAAAATGACAGATGTCAAAATGACGGATGTCAACATGACGGACGTCAACATGACGGATGTCAAAATGACGGATGTCAAAATGACGGATGCCAAAATGACAGATGTCAAAATGACAGATGTCAAAATGACGGATGTCAACATGACGGACGTCAAAATGACAGATGTCAAAATAACAGATGTCAAAATGACGGATGTCAAAATGACGGATGTCAAAATGACGGATGTCAAAATGACGGATGTCAAAATGACGGATGTCAAAATGACGGATGTCAAAATGACGGATGTCAAAATGACGGATGTCAAAATGACGGATGTCAAAATGACGGATGTTAAAATGACGGACGTCAACATGACGGATGTAAAAATGACGGATGTCAAAATGACGGATGTCAAAATGACGGATGTCAAAATGACTGATGTCAAAATGACGGATGTCAAAATGACGGATGTCAAAATGACGGATGTCAAAATGACGGATGTAAAAAATGACGGATGTAAAAAATGACGGATGTAAAAAATGACGGATGTCAAAATGACGGACGTCAAAATGACTAATGTCAAAATGACGGATGTCAAAATGACGGATGTCAAAATGACGGATGTCAAAATGACGGATGTCAAAATGACGGATGTCAAAATGACATATGTCAAAATGACGGATGTCAAAATGACGGATGTCAAAATGACTGATGTCAAAATGACGGATGTCAAAATGACGGATGTCAAAATGACAGATGTCAAAATGACGGATGTCAAAATGACGGATGTCAAAATGCCAGTTGTCAAAATGACAGATGTCAAAATGACGGATGTCAACATGACGGATGTCAAAATGACGGATGTCAAAATGACGGATGTCAATATGACGGATGTCAAAATGACGGATGTCAAAATGACGGATGTCAAAATGACGGATGTCAAAATGACGGATGTCAAAATGACGGATGTCAAAATGACGGATGTAAAAAATGACGGATGTAAAAATGACGGATGTCAAAATGACTGATGTCAAAATGACGGATGTCAAAATGACGGATGTCAAAATGACAGATGTCAAAAAGACAGATGTCAAAATGACAGATGTAAAAAATGACAAATGTCAAAAATGACAGATGTCAAAAATGACCCATGTCAAAAATGACATGTCCAAATTGACCCATGTCATAAATGACAGATGTCAAAATGCCAGTTGTCAAAATGACAGATGTCAAAATGACGGATGTCAACATGACGGATGTCAAAATGACGGATGTCAAAATGACGGATGTCAATATGACGGATGTCAAAATGACGGATGTCAAAATGACGGATGTCAAAATGACGGATGTCAAAATGACGGATGTAAAAAATGACGGATGTCAAAATGACGGACGTCAAAATGACATATGTCAAAATGACTGATGTCAAAATGACGGATGTCAAAATGACGGATGTCAAAATGACTGATGTCAAAATGACGGATGTCAAAATGACGGATGTCAAAATGACGGATGTCAAAATGACGGATGTCAAAATGACGGATGTCAAAATGACGGATGTAAAAAATGACGGATATAAAAAATGACGGATGTCAACATGACGGATGTCAAAATGACGGATGTAAAAATGACGGATGTCAAAATGACGGATGTCAAAATGACGGATGTCAAAATGACGGATGTCAAAATGACGGATGTCAAAATGACGGATGTCAAAATGACTGATGTCAAAATGACGGATGTCAAAATAACGGATGTCAAAATGACAGATGTCAAAATGACAGATGTCAAAATGACAGATGTCATAAATGACAGATGTCAAAATGCCAGTTGTCAAAATGACAGATGTCAAAATGACGGATGTCAACATGACGGACGTCAACATGACGGATGTCAAAATGACGGATGTCAAAATGACGGATGCCAAAATGACAGATGTCAAAATGACAGATGTCAAAATGACGGATGTCAACATGACGGACGTCAAAATGACAGATGTCAAAATAACAGATGTCAAAATGACGGATGTCAAAATGACGGATGTCAAAATGACGGATGTCAAAATGACGGATGTCAAAATGACGGATGTCAAAATGACGGATGTCAAAATGACGGATGTCAAAATGACGGATGTCAAAATGACGGATGTCAAAATGACGGATGTTAAAATGACGGACGTCAACATGACGGATGTAAAAATGACGGATGTCAAAATGACGGATGTCAAAATGACGGATGTCAAAATGACTGATGTCAAAATGACGGATGTCAAAATGACGGATGTCAAAATGACGGATGTCAAAATGACGGATGTAAAAAATGACGGATGTAAAAAATGACGGATGTAAAAAATGACGGATGTCAAAATGACGGACGTCAAAATGACGGATGTCAAAATGACGGATGTCAAAATGACGGATGTCAAAATGACGGATGTCAAAATGACGGATGTCAAAATGACGGATGTCAAAATGACATATGTCAAAATGACGGATGTCAAAATGACGGATGTCAAAATGACTGATGTCAAAATGACGGATGTCAAAATGACGGATGTCAAAATGACAGATGTCAAAATGACGGATGTCAAAATGACGGATGTCAAAATGCCAGTTGTCAAAATGACAGATGTCAAAATGACGGATGTCAACATGACGGATGTCAAAATGACGGATGTCAAAATGACGGATGTCAATATGACGGATGTCAAAATGACGGATGTCAAAATGACGGATGTCAAAATGACGGATGTCAAAATGACGGATGTCAAAATGACGGATGTCAAAATGACGGATGTAAAAAATGACGGATGTAAAAATGACGGATGTCAAAATGACTGATGTCAAAATGACGGATGTCAAAATGACGGATGTCAAAATGACAGATGTCAAAAAGACAGATGTCAAAATGACAGATGTAAAAAATGACAAATGTCAAAAATGACAGATGTCAAAAATGACCCATGTCAAAAATGACATGTCCAAATTGACCCATGTCATAAATGACAGATGTCAAAATGCCAGTTGTCAAAATGACAGATGTCAAAATGACGGATGTCAACATGACGGATGTCAAAATGACGGATGTCAAAATGACGGATGTCAATATGACGGATGTCAAAATGACGGATGTCAAAATGACGGATGTCAAAATGACGGATGTCAAAATGACGGATGTAAAAAATGACGGATGTCAAAATGACGGACGTCAAAATGACATATGTCAAAATGACTGATGTCAAAATGACGGATGTCAAAATGACGGATGTCAAAATGACTGATGTCAAAATGACGGATGTCAAAATGACGGATGTCAAAATGACGGATGTCAAAATGACGGATGTCAAAATGACGGATGTCAAAATGACGGATGTAAAAAATGACGGATATAAAAAATGACGGATGTCAACATGACGGATGTCAAAATGACGGATGTAAAAATGACGGATGTCAAAATGACGGATGTCAAAATGACGGATGTCAAAATGACGGATGTCAAAATGACGGATGTCAAAATGACGGATGTCAAAATGACGGATGTCAAAATGACTGATGTCAAAATGACGGATGTCAAAATAACGGATGTCAAAATGACAGATGTCAAAATGACAGATGTCAAAATGACAGATGTCAAAATGACGGATGTCAAAATGACGGATGTCAACATGACGGACGTCAACATGACGGATGTCAAAATGACGGATGTCAAAATGACGGATGTCAAAATGACGGATGTCAAAATGACGGATGTCAAAATGACGGATGTCAAAATGACGGATGTCAAAATGACGGATGTAAAAAATGACGGATGTCAAAATGACGGACGTCAAAATGACATATGTCAAAATGACTGATGTCAAAATGACGGATGTCAAAATGACGGATGTCAAAATGACTGATGTCAAAATGACGGATGTCAAAATGACGGATGTCAAAATGACGGATGTCAAAATGACGGATGCCAAAATGACAGATGTCAAAATGACAGATGTCAAAATGACGGATGTCAACATGACGGACGTCAAAATGACAGATGTCAAAATAACAGATGTCAAAATGACGGATGTCAAAATGACGGATGTCAAAATGACGAATGTCAAAATGACGGATGTCAAAATGACGGATGTCAAAATGACGGATGTCAAAATGACGGATGTCAAAATGACGGATGTCAAAATGACGGATGTTAAAATGACGGACGTCAACATGACGGATGTAAAAATGACGGATGTCAAAATGACGGATGTCAAAATGACGGATGTCAAAATGACGGATGTCAAAATGACGGATGTCAAAATGACTGATGTCAAAATGACGGATGTCAAAATGACGGATGTCAAAATGACGGATGTCAAAATGACGGATGTAAAAAATGACGGATGTAAAAAATGACGGATGTAAAAAATGACGGATGTCAAAATGACGGACGTCAAAATGACGGATGTCAAAATGACGGATGTCAAAATGACGGATGTCAAAATGACGGATGTCAAAATGACGGATGTCAAAATAACATATGTCAAAATGACGGATGTCAAAATGACGGATGTCAAAATGACTGATGTCAAAATGACGGATGTCAAAATGACGGATGTCAAAATGACAGATGTCAAAAAGACAGATGTCAAAATGACAGATGTAAAAAATGACAAATGTCAAAAATGACAGATGTCAAAATGACCCATGTCAAAAATGACATGTCCAAATTGACCCATGTCATAAATGACAGATGTCAAAATGCCAGTTGTCAAAATGACAGATGTCAAAATGACGGATGTCAACATGACGGATGTCAAAATGACGGATGTCAAAATGACGGATGTCAAAATGACGGATGTCAAAATGACGGATGTCAAAATGACGGATGTCAAAATGACGGATGTCAAAATGACGGATGTCAAAATGACGGATGTCAAAATGACGGATGTCAAAATGACGGATGTCAAAATGACTGATGTCAAAATGACGGATGTCAAAATGCCAGTTGTCAAAATGACAGATGTCAAAATGACGGATGTCAACATGACGGATGTCAAAATGACGGATGTCAAAATGACGGATGTCAAAATGACGGATGTCAAAATGACGGATGTAAAAAATGACGGATGTCAAAATGACGGACGTCAAAATGACATATGTCAAAATGACTGATGTCAAAATGACGGATGTCAAAATGACGGATGTCAAAATGACTGATGTCAAAATGACGGATGTCAAAATGACGGATGTCAAAATGACGGATGTCAAAATGACGGACGTCAACATGACGGATGTAAAAAATGACGGATGTAAAAAATGACGGATGTCAAAATGACGGACGTCAAAATGACGGATGTCAAAATGACGGATGTCAAAATGACGGATGTCAAAATGACGGATGTCAAAATGACGGATGTCAAAATGACGGATGTCAAAATGACGGATGTCAAAATGACGGATGTCAATATGACGGATGTCAAAATGACGGATGTCAAAATGACGGATGTCAAAATGACGGATGTCAAAATGACATATGTCAAAATGACAGATGTCAAAATGACGGATGTCAAAATGACGGATGTCAAAATGACGGATGTCAAAATGACGGATGTCAAAATGGCGGAAGTAAAAAATGACAGATGTCAAAATAACAGATGTCAAAATGACGGATGTCAAAATGACGGATGTCAAAATGACATATGTCAAAATGACGGATGTCAAAATGACGGATGTCAAAATGACTGATGTCAAAATGACGGATGTCAAAATGACAGATGTCAAAATGACAGATGTCAAAATGAGAGATGTCAAAATGACGGATGTCAAAATGACGGATGTCATAATGACGGATGTCAAAATGACGGATGTTAAAATGACGGATGTCAAAATGACGGATGTCAAAATGACGGATGTCAAAATGACAGATGTCAAAATGACGGATGTTAAAATGACGGATGTCAAAATGACGGATGTCAAAATGACGGATGTCAAAATGACAGATGTAAAAAATGACAAATGTCAAAAATGACAGATGTCAAAAATGACCCATGTCAAAAATGACATGTCCAAATTGACACGCACTCTGATATGTG